>WOXC01007808.1:0-94800 GCA_011680675.1 Gymnobelideus leadbeateri | reverse complement strand
AGATTGGAGGAAGCGATATCTTGTGGGACTGCTATTCTGGGAGGTTGGGTAGGGGAATAATGGGGGGAAAATGATTGTAACTCAAAATCTGGCGGAAATGAATGATGTAAAACAGAAGTTAATAAAGTATTTGTTTTAAAAAAAATAAAATAAAATAAAATAAAATAAAATAAACCCTACTACTTTGACTGAAAAAAAAAATAGACTAACTCAAATGGCAAAAGAGACTCAGAAAGGCAATGAGGAGAAGAATGCCTTAAAAAGCCAAATTTGCCAGATGGAAAACGAATCTCAAAAGCTCACTGAGGAGATTCATTCCTTCAGAGTTAGACTGGAGCAAATGGAAGCTAGTGACTTTATGAGAAATCAAGATACTATTAAACAGATCCAAACAATGAAAGAATAGAAGGCAATGTGAAATATCTCATGGGAAAAACCACTGACCTGGAAAATAGATCCAGGAGAGATAATTTAAAATTTTTTGGACTACCTGAAAGCCATGATCAAAGAAAGAACCTAGAAATCACCCTTCAAGAAATTCTCAAGGAAAACTGCCCTGATGTTTTAGATCCAGAGGGCGAAATAGAGGTTGAAAGAATCCACCGATCACCTCCTGAAAAAGATCCCAAAAAGAAAACTCCCAGAAATATTATAGCCAGGTTCCAGAATCCCCAGATCAAGGAGAAAATACTACAAGCAGCCAGGAAGAAACAATTTCAATATTGTGGAAACACAATCAGAATAGCACAGGACCTGGCAGCTTCTACACTGAGGGATCGAAGGGCATGGAATATGATATTCCAGAGGGCAAAAAAACTGGGAATGAACCCAAGGGTCACCTACCCAGCAAAACTGAGTATCTTGTTTCAGGGGAAAATATGGTCATTCAGTGGAATAGAGGACTTTCGAGCATTCTTGATGAAAAAACCAGAGTTGAATAGAAAATTTGACATTCAGACACAAGAAGCAAGAGATGCTTGAGAAGGCAATCAAGAAAAAGAAATCAAAAGGAACTTATCAAAGTTGGACTATTTACAGTCCTACATGGAAAAACAATAACTGTGTTTGATGAAACCTTTCTCATTATGAAAATAATTGAAGAAGGGTACATGGCATATGTTCACAGGTATACATGGATAGAGGGCACAGGTTGGAGGGCAATTGGGGTTGGGTGACTTGCCCAGGTTCATGTGGCTGGGTTTTTGTTTGTGTGTTGGGTGTCTGGGGCCAGATCCGAGCTCGGGTCCTTCTGGCTCCAGGGCTGGCTCTCTGCTTGCTGCGCCACCTAGCCGCCCCAAGGAAGGGATGACTCTTAAGGGGTGAAGTGAAGAGGTGAGAGAGGAAAGTGGCAAGAGGAGATGGGGAGATACAGGGTAGGGCAAACTATCTCGTGTAGAAGAGGCAAGGGGAAGTAGTTGCAGGGGAGGGGAAGAACAGGAAGGCAAAAAGGCAAAAGCATATTCTCATTGAAGTTGGCTAAATGAGAGAATCACATACATACTAAATGGAATATCTTACCCTCACTCACTCTCCTGAGTAGGGGAAAGGGGGATGAGAGGGGGATGATGGAGGGGAGGGCATTCTGGGGAGAGGGGAGGTTAGAAGTACCCACTATCAAAGAGGGACAGGATCAAAGTAGGGAATGGACCAGGTGGGAGGTGAGACAGGTGGGAGGGAAATATAAGCAGTCTTTTACAATATATCTACTATGGTAATGTTTTGCATAGCTATACATGTACAACACATACTGAATTACTTATCTTCTCAGAGGGAGTGGGTGACAAGGGAGGAAGGGAATGGATCTGAAAATCGAAGTTTTAAAATTAAATGTTTCATAAGATGTCCAGGCATTGGGGCTCAGAGATTCACCTTGCCCTAATGGCAAAGTCGAAGGGGGTATGGAAGAAGATATGGGAGAGAGCAGATTGGATGAGGGGATATCTAGTGGGACTGCTATTCTGGGGTGGTAGGTAGGGAAAAAATGGGGGGAAAATGTAACTCATAATCTGGTGGAAATGAATGATGTAAACCAGAATTTAAAAAAAAAAAACAAAAAATAAATTAAAAAAAATATAAAAAAATAAATAAAATAAAAATGCACATTGAAATAACTCTGAGGTACCACTTCCTACCTATCAGATTGGCTAATATGACAGAAAAGGCAAATGATAAATGTTGGAGAAGAATTATGAAAATTGGAACATTGATTCATTGTTGATGGAGTTCTGAACTGATCCAATGATTCGGAAGAGGAATTTGGAACTCTACCCAAAGGGCTATAAAACTGTGTATATACTTTGATATAGCAATGCCACTACTAAGACTGTAGCCCAAAGAGATCATCGAAAAAGGGGGAAGACCCACGTGTAAAAAAATTTATACCAGCTATTTTGTGGTGACAAAGAACTTGAAATTAAGAGGATCCCCATAACTGGGGAGTGGCAGAAAAAGTTGTGGTATATGGAAGTAATAGAGCCATTGTGCTATAAAAAATGATGAGCAGGCATATTTCAGAAAATCCTGGAAAGACTTACATGAACTGATCTGAGTGAAGTGAACAGAACCAGGAGAACACTGTACACAGTAACAGCAACATTTTGGGATGACCACCTTTGATAGACTTAGCTCTTCTCAGAAATGCAATGATCACAGACAATTCCAAAAGACTCATGATTGAAAAAGCTATCTACATTCAGAGAAAGAAATATGGAATCTGAATGCAGGTGGAAGCATACTATTTTCTCATTTTTGTTTTTGTAGTTTTTTTCTTTCTCATGGCTTTTCCCTTTTGCTCTGATTCTTCTTTCACAAAACAACTAATTTGGAAATAGGTTTAATATGCTTGTACATATATAGCCTATATCAGATTGGTTGACATATTGTGGAGTGGGGAGAGGAAGGAGGGAGAAGAAAATTTGAAACTCGAAATCTTATAAAAGCGAATGTTGAAAAATACCTTTACATATAATTGGAAAATATACTATTAAATAGGAAAAAATGTTTGTGATTTTTGATCCCATTCTAACTAGTGTTTCTTATATAAGGACAGATAGTAAAAGAGAATACTCATAAGCAAGCCTAGGGATAACCTTGCTTAATCTCCTAGAGGAGGAGTCCACAATGCAATGATGGCCAGGCCTCAAGGCATTGTCATTATTTTATATTTAATGTACCCACTATAGATTGCCAATCATCTGTCCAAATTGATGGAGAAGTTTCATTTTGGTATTGCCTTTGACTGTTTCTGAGTGGAACTTCTGTTGTTAAGTCTTTCTGTTTGAACCTGTGCTTGTCTGTTTGGGCTTGCCATCTGGTTTCTTTTTGCATCTGTTTAAGTGTCCATCTGTCTTTCAGTATCTGTCTGCTCTGCTCTGTGTTTGTGAAAAGAAATCCTTGAATCTGCCACCTTGAGTTAACCTCCCCCACCTGGTGAAAAGCTACATCAAAACCCCATTAGCAACAGCCCTAGATCTTGGGTACCCTGAAGCCCACCCCTCTAGGTAAGCAGATGAACCTCTCCTCCAACCTGGAGTTTCTGCTTCAAGTTCCCCAAAGCCCCTCCTCAATGCTCCCAGCTACAATCTCCTGGCACTCCCCAGTTCTTAGTGTTTCCCACAAAGGAGCAGTGCCTTCTTTCTCCTTCCTTCCCAAATCAACAACCCCCACAATCAGAGTCTACTACTGTGGGAAGATGAGAAAAGGAGAGGAGAAAATGAGGTCAGAAGTCAACCAGGTTCTACACTTGGTAAAATCAATAATTTTTATATATGATTTGAAAATGCAATTAATGTCATCTCACTGTTTGTATTACTGTTGTATTTCTACACTGTATATTGTAAAACCTGAGTGATCATTGTGAGTCAGAAATGATGTTAGATAAAGCAATTTTTATTCTAAATTTTGTTGAAACTAAAAGATGGAGAAAAATTGTGTAAAACCAGTAGTGTTACTTGATCGATTTTGCTAATCCTTTTATAGTGTGCATACCTGGTATTTAGAGAACAAGGTATTTACACCTTTACCTCTAACTACAGAGAAGGTTGCAGCAATTTTTTAATCTGGTTCGTGTTGCATGTGAATTGGATTTTTATGCTATAAAATCTGGTAATTTAAAGCTGTTATATTTGGGTTACAAACAGGTAGTAATAATACTGCTGCATTTAAAATTTTGGCCATTATGAAAATATATAGTGATTTAAAGTTATAGTTTCCACCTTATTAATGATGAGATGAATGATTCTCTGCAAGGTGAATTGAAAATGACAAAGCAACTTATGCTCTGAATTTAGTTGAAACTAAGACAGTGGAAAAATTTATTTGAAACCAGTTATGTTATTTTGTTAAGTCCCTCTAATCCCGCTAATCCTGTCTTAAAGCTAAAGCAAGTTGACTCTCACTTATAAAAATGATAAGATTGTTAAATAAGTTATTTGGGATTATTGTTATGATGTTAAAACCTAAAGCTAATCCCCCAGCAGCTCACATATATCCAGAGGAAGAATATCATAGGGTGGACAAGTGGATCAGCCCCCTTTGGGGGGCCCTATTGATTTCTCCTTATTTGTAAACTTGCCAAATCCCCTAGAAACCATCTGGTGGGCAAAGTCATCAGTCCCAGGAAACAAAAAGAAAAACAAAGCTTGTTTGGGTTTTGGGGTTCCTAAGCAATGAACTTGATTTACTGAGAACTGAAATCTCTTATGCATATGTCATGGTAAAATAAAAGCAATTGTACCATGCCCCAAGCTGTGATTGATGAGACTTGTCATTTGAGGTAAAAGCCATTGGGACTGCAACTAGTTTTATTTTGAGTTTGAATTAAGATATAAGTGTATGCATCAAATCAGTATAAACGCCACAAGCTACTCGGAAGGAATCCTGCTACAGGTGACGGTTTGCTTTTAGGAAAAGCCAAGAGGACAATTTTAGCCTCCACCTAAAATAGGAAACTCCTGGCTCAATTCCCCATTGTCTTCCTTTGAACAGGAATGTTCTCCACATGGCTGTTCCTGAGTCTTGCTATGAGATGGATTTGGAATGACTCTTATCTGAATTCAAACATAGCTAAGGATGTTTTATCCTGTCATGTCTAGCATGTCCCTCCTTTTTCTTTTATGACAGATTTCTCTAATTAGAGCGATTGATCAGTGAAAGACAGTAAAAGTGTAATGCAGGTCTGTGAAATTTTGCTGTTTTCAATATGATTGTGTAGTCATTCCATATCCCAAACAACTGGGTAAATTGATACATGGGCTTGTCATCTGCCTACCTGCATAGTCAAGTAAAATGTTAAATCCTTTTAAAACTTAAAAAACTGAGGAAAATAATTCACTAAAAATTAGAATTAACCAAATTGAAGCTAATGCCTTTATGAGGCACCAAGAATCAGTCAAACAAAACATCAAGAATGAAAATTTAGAAAAAGAGGTAAAATGTCTCAATGGAAAAATAACTGCCTTGGAAAACAGATCCAGAAAAGATAATCTGAGAATTATTTGTCTTCTGGAAAATTATAATAAAAAATGAGCCTGGACAACATCTTCCAAGAGCTCATCAAGGAAAACTGCCCTGAGATCCTAGAACGAGAGGGTAAAATAGAAATCAAAAGAATCCACTGTACATCTCCTGAAAGAGATCCCAAATTCAAAAGTGCATAAAATGTTGTTGCCAAATTCCAGAACTATCAAGTAAAGGAGAAAATACTACAAGCAGCCAGAAAGAAACAATTTAAATATTGTGGAGCTACAGTGAGGATTGCACAGGATCTAGCAGCTTCTATACTGGAAGACTGGAGGGACTGGAATGTGATATTTCACAAGGGAAAAGAGCACAAGTTACAACCAATGATCAGCTATCCAGTGAAAATGAGCATACTCTTTCAGGCAAGGAGATGGTCATTCAATGATATAATGGACTTCATAACCTTCCTGATGAAAAAAGCCAGAGATCAAAGGAAAATTCAGTCTCCAATTGCAAGACTCAAGAGAGACATAGAAAGGTATATAGGGGAAACACACACACAGATAAAACCTGTTATTTAATAAGAGCAAACTGTTTAAATCCCTATATGGGAAGCTGATACCTGTTAATATTGAGAATTCTATACTTATGGTGACATTTAAAAGGGATATAGATAAATATAGGGTGTGGGTATAAATCACACAAAATGATTTTTAAAAAAACCTTGTTAAGGGCTGGAAAGGGGCTGCAATGGAAGAAGAGGAAAGAATGAAGAAGAAAAGGGTAAATTATGCCACAAAAAGAGGCCAAGAATCATTGTAATAGAGGGAAAGAAGGGAGGGAGATAAACATTATATGAGCTTCACCCTGATTGGTTCTGGTGTAAGGAGGGAATAACATAGTCAGTTAAGCATAGGATTCTATGAAGAAGAGACATAAAACCTATCATAATAGAGGTAAAGGGGGAGGGAGAGGAGCATTGCATGAGATCTATTCTTGTCAATTTTGGTTCAAGGAAGAAATAACATAGTACATTAAGTATAAAAATCTATCATACCCTGAAGGTAGTAGGAGGCGGGAAGGGCTACAAAAATGGGGGGGGGGGGGTTTAGAATGGAGGGAAGAAGTACTAAGGGGGTAGAGTAGGAAAAGGGAGGGGGGCTAATAAGGAGGGAATACAGAGGGAGATGGTGGTCAAAAGTTAAACTCTTAAGGAGGGAAAGGGAAAAGGGGGAAAAATAAAAGCATAAATAGGGGAGGGAATAGAATGGAGGGAAAGATGCAGATAGTAATCATAACTGTGAATATGAATGGGATGAAATCTCCCATAAAACAGAGGTAGATAGTAGTGTGGATTAAAAACCATAATCCTAAAATATGCTGTTTACAAGAAACACATTTGAAACAGGGAGATAAACACAGGGTAAAGGTAAAAGGCTGGAATAAAATATATTATGCCTCAGTTAAATTTTTTTAAAAAGTGGGGGGGGGGGAGGGGGAGGGGCTGGAGCCAATATGGAGGAGTAGAAACAGCATTTATACAGTGCTCTCGCCCACAGTTCAAAATTATGTAAAAGGGGACTCTGAACAACCTCTGGAGCTCCAGCACCCACAGAACAACACAGAGAAGCTAACCTCCCCGCTGAAGACAGCCTGGCAGCCTGGCAGGGAGTGGCCAGCACAGCACTCTGGGAGCTGAGCGCAGACCCCAGTGAGTCAGAGGTTTTAGCCCCAGGGTGGCCAGACCGGCAGCCTGCTGGAGGGACCCCAGAACACCAGCAGCTGTGGCATTTCCAGAATTACCAACACATAGATGCCAAGGACAAAGTGGGAGGTTAGTGCGCTATGGACTTTGGGATTAGTATTTGGGAGAGCATCAGTTTCTTCCTCTGGGGGTGAGAAGCTGCTGAGCAGCCACAGCACAGCCGCCATTTTGCAGCTTCATTTGCAGCTTCAGCTCCTGGCCTGCTGACTATAGGGGCATCCAGCAATCAGTCTGGGGGGTAATCACTCTTGCCTTAACCTCCCTGGATCTGGATTGTGGTCTGGGGTGGAGGTCTTGGGGTGTATGTCTTGCCAGAGTGTGTGGGGTCTTCAGGGAGGCTACCCAACTAATACCTCTGGCAGTTGAGAAGAGCCCAACATTTGGGACAGAAGCTCCCTGTCTGGTGGCAGAGTCCTACTGTGGCAACAAGCCCAAAAGTCAGGTAATTAAGTGGCAACATGCCTAGGCAAAGAAAACAAAATAAACAGAAAAATTCAACATTAGACTCCTATTTGGGGGGCAAAGAGGATCAAAGCATGGAACAGGAGGAGGACTGTGAGGTCAGAAATCCTGCACCAAAATCCCCAAATGAAAATACGAGCTGGCTACAGGCCATAGAGGACCTTAAGTTGGATTTTAAAAACCAAATAAGAGAAGTGAAGGAAAAATTGGAAAGAGAAATGAGAAGGATGCAGGAAAAGTATGAAATGAGAGTCAAACAACCTGACTGAGGAAAATAACACCTTAAAAAATGGACTAACTCAAATGGCAAAAGAGGCTCAAAAAGGCAATGAGGAGAAGAATGCCTTAAAATGCCAAATTTGCCAGATGGAAAAAGAATCTCAGAGGCTCACTGAGGAGAATCTTTCCTTCGGATTTAGAGTATACCAAAGGGAAGCTAGTGCTGTTAAACAGATCCAAACAAATGAAAGAATAAAAGGCAATGTGAAATATCTCATGGGAAAAGCATTTAACATTTTTTTCATATGCTTATAGATATCTTTAATTTCATCTTCTGAGAACTGCCTGTTCATATCCTTTGACCATTTATCAATTGGAGTGTGGCTTGTATTCTTATAAGATATTATGCAATTCTTAGTATATATTAGAAATCAGGCCTTTATCACAGACACTGGTTGTAAAAATTCTTTCCCAATTTTCCATTTCCCTCTTAATCTTGGTTACATTGACTTTATTTGTACAAAAGCCTTTCAATTTAATATAATAAAATTATAAATTTTGCATTTTATAATGCTCTCTAACTCTTGTTATAAAATATTTCCCTCTCCATAGATCTGACAGGTAAACTATCCTTTGCTCTCCCTGATTCCTTACAGTATCATCCTTTATGCATAGATCATGCATTTCTACTTTATTTTGGTGTACTGTGTTACATATTGGTCTATGCTAAATTTCTGCCATACTATGTTCCAGTTTTCCAAGCAGATTTTGTCAAATAGTGCGTTCTTATCCAAAAAAATGGGGTCTTTGGGTTTATCAAACAGTAGGTTTCTATAGCCATTGGCTGCTGAGTCTCATGTATCCAATCTATTCCATTGATCCACTACTTTATTCCTCAGCCAATACCAAGCAGTTTTGCTGCTTTATAATACAGATGAAAATTAGGTATGGCTAGGCAACCTTCCCTAGCCTTTCTTTTCATTAATTGTCTTGACATTCTGGACCTTTCGTTCTTAAAAATGAATTTTGCTACTATTTTTTTAGCTCTACAAAGTAATTTGATTAAATGATTAAAACCAAGAATCACCTACCCAGAAAAACTGAGTATCTTGTTTCAGGGGAAAATATGGTCATTCAGTGGAACAGAGGACTTTCAAGCATTCTTGAGGAAAAAAACAGAGTTGAATAGAAAATTTGACATTCAGACACAAGAAGCAAGAGATGCTTGAGAAGGTAAACAGGGGAAAGAAATCAAAAGGAACTTATCAAAGTTGAACTATTTACATTCCTACATGGAATAACAATAACTGTGTTTGATGAAAAGCCTAGAAAAAGAACAAATTGAAAATTTCCTATTAAATATTAAATTATAAAAAATAAAAACAAAGGAGAGTTTAATAAAATTGAATTTAAGAAAACTGTTGAATTAATAAATAAAACTAAGAGCTGGTTTTATGAAAAAAACAATAAAATTAACAGACCTTTAGTCAATATAATAAAAAAAAGAAAACCAAATTTAAGTGTCAAAAATGTTCTAAATCATTATTGAGTAGAGAAATGAATATCAAAACAACTCTGAGTTACCACATCTCACCAGCCAGATTGGCCAAGATGACAAAACAGGAAAATGATAAATGCTGGAGAGTATGTGGAAAAATTGGAACACTAATGCACTGTTGGTGGAGTTGTGAACTGATTCAACTATTTTGGAGAGCAATCTGGGACTTTACCCAAAGGGCTATAAATAAGTGCATACCCTTTGACCAAGCACTTGACCATATGACCCCTTCTAGGGTCATATCCCAAAGAGATCACAGAAGTGGGAGGGGGAATTATGTACATACAAAAATATTTATAGCAGCTCTTTTTGTGGTGGCAAAGAATTGGAAATCAAGGGGATGCCCATCAGTTGGGAAATGGGTAAACAAGTTGTGGTATATGGATATAATGCGGTATATGGAATTTAATGGAATACTACTGTGCTATAAGAAATGAGGAGCAGACAGACTTCATAATAACATGGAGAGACTTCTATAAACTGATCCTGAGCAAGAAGAGGAGAACCAGGAGAAATCTGTACACAATCACAGACACAATGTATGTGTGACAACTAACTTCAATAGACTAGGCTCCTTTCAACAAGCAAGGTTATAAGAAAATTTCAGAAGTCTCATGATGGAAAGAGATATCTACATCCAGAAAAAGAGATGTGTAATCTGAATGCAGATTGAAACAAACTACTTGTTCTGTTTCCTTTTCTTGTTTTGTATTGTTTCCTCTTTCCAACTGACCGTTCCTTCTTTACAAACTGACTAATGATTAACGTGAATATATTTGTAGATGCTGTATTTGAATGCATGCCGCCATGGTGTGGGGCAGGGTGGGGGTGGGAAGGGATGAGACAGAGAAGGAGAAAATTTGAAACTCAAGAGCCTATGGAGCTGAATGTTGTAAATTAAGGTAAATTTAAAAAATCAATTTAAAAAAACTTTTTTGCACAGGACTTCAATTCCCAACTATGTCTTTACACTGACTGTTTTCTATGTCATATTCGCACTTTACCTCTTCCTCTGCACTTCCCTACCATCCTTTAAAATTAAGCTCAAAGCCTACCTCATGTAGATTTCTCATTATGTTGGTTCATCAAGCAATCTTTGAGACCAATGGTGTAAAATCCTAGGGAAAAAAACAAACAATTTAAAGGATTATGGAAATGTGCCAGAGGGAAGGTAATAGATTCCCCAACAACAGGTAGATTGTAGATGCTGAAGAAATAGCTTCAGGGTGGTTCTATATAGCCCTAGATGGCCTTATGTGATCCTTGTTTGCTAAGGACAACCTATCAATGGTTTTCTCCATGTTCATGCATTACACACTACTTGAGCATCAAGACCTAACAGGGAGAATGTACTTGTAACACTGGAAAGGACTCTCTAACACTAAGCTTCAACACAGGTAGGCCAATACGAGAAAGAGAGGTAAGTACTTATCAAAAGCATATATTTCTCATCATGGATTTAGAGCTGAAATAGACCTTATAAACCATCAAGGAAGAGAAAGTGAGGCTTTGGGCTTCACATAGCCCTTCATCACTCAAATCTAATTCACTTCCTTTCCAGGCATCACCTACTTAATGTCAAGATCCTCTTCAGGGATGAAGGACAAATAACAGCAGCAGTAAGTAAACATCAAGTCTAACTTTCTCATTTTACAGATGAGGAAACGGAGGCCCAGAGAGGTTAAGAAATTGCCCAGGGTCACACAGCTTGTGTCTGAGGCAGAATTTGAACTTAGGTCTTCCTAAATCCAAGTCCACCTCTCTATATATTATATCACCCAGCTGCTTCTAGCTTAGTTAAGATAAACCACAGAATTTTATTTTTGTTGTAAGGGACTTGTCAGACATAAATTTGGGTTTATATTAGGCATAAAAGAAACAACAATCAATTTATCATCAGACTGTGTCTAAGAGATTGGTAGGCAGAGGTTGGAAATATTCTATTTTACTCATTGGAAAGCTGACTTTAAAGCAGGCCTTCCCTACAGGCCCAGTTTAAAAAGTAAATGAACAGTTTATCGGGCAGAAAACAATAAACAAATCACTGAAGTCCATTTCATTATCCATAAGAACATGATGCTTGCCAAAGCTAATGTCACCCTAGAGGTCACTTGAATCTATGCTTAAAAAAAAAAAATTCAAAGTCCCTAGAGGTGCACCATATACTGATAGGATCAGTCATTCTTCTGTCTCCCAAGACTTTTGAGAAGCAAAGCAGAAAAGTCACAACACAGAGCACTGGGCAGTCTATTTAGATCTTCCCAAAATGACATTTAGAGGGTAAGTCCCCAGAGAAGAGAGGCTCTTAAGGGGAGGGAAATACCTGTCACTGTTCTCCATCTACAGACAACAAATTGAACCCTGAAAGAGCTGTGCTTGTGGACTCTACCAGGTTGTACTTATAATCCACTCCTATCTCTTCTAGCAAACTTGGAGAGCTATTAACACCAATTCTATGTCTCCACCCTATCTCTAGGAGGAGGAACATCAGACAGGATACTGTTTTGTCTCAGGTACCAGATAGAATACTAGGTTTCCTCCTCAGTAAAAATTAAGGAGGCAAAATTTTTAAAATATGAACCTGACTTTAGGATTCCTTGCCCTGCCACAAGAAAGTAGGCAAAGCAATGCTTATAACAATAAGCGTAGTGAAGGACCAAATGCCTGTGCTAAGCCTTGCTTCTTTTCATGAAGTAACGAGAGAGAAAGAGAGAGAGAGAGAGAAAGAGAGTGAGAGAGTAAGATAGAACATAGATACCTAGATAGATAAATAGATGATAGAGAGATAGATAGATAGATAGATAGACAGACAGACAGACAGATAGATAGACAGACAGAAAGACAGAAAGACAGACAGACAGACAGAGACAGACAGACAGACAGATAGATAGATAGATAGATAGATAGATAGATAGATAGATAGATAAGAGAATAAAATTTATCCCCTTCAGGGATAATAGCCATTTATCACAACTGACAACACTGTCCTTACATTTGTCAGTTTCCGTGACATCAGGGAATGATACAATTGTCAGATTGTTGAAGCTTTCTTTCTATAAGAGCTAAGCAGGACAAATAAATCAAGAATTCAGGTCTTGCCTCAGTTCTCTGGACTCACTTTTTAGACAATTCCAACTGAAAAACAAATTTCCAAACCAGTTCTTTGTTGTGGTTTGGGGGACTAATTTTGAAAAAAACAATAAATATAAGGCAAAGTCCTTCTCTGCCCTGGCATGGCCCTCTAGCTTAGACTATTTTGTCTGATATCAAACAATCAAAGCTAAAATTCATAATTATCAAAATTGAGAGTCTTGTGTGGAAAAAAACAGATTTCCAGTCGAAATTCATCCAATTTTCATTTCTTTCATAAAATCAAACAAGCCATTTCTTTCTTTTCAGGTTTTTTTTTTGGAGGGGAAGGGCAGGACAATAGGGGGTTAAGTGGCTTGCCCAAGGTCACATAGATAGGAAGGATGTCAAGCATCTGAGGCCAGATCTGAACTCAGGTCCTCCTGCCTCCAGGGCCAGTGCTCTATTAACTGTTGCCACCTAGCCGCCCCAAAACAAGCTCTTTCAAAGTAGATTGTTTATGTAGACTTAGCTCCAAGATCATTTAACCTGCATCACACAACTGCTGGAACACCTACTGAAAACTAAAAAGGAAGCTACCTGTTCTTCCTGGTCACCACAGGTTGAATTTGGAGAAAACCTTGGACAGCAGCTGTCTGCAAAGCCAGGAGGAACAGCTGCAGGATGAGCACAGGTGAGTAACAATGCACTCTCAGAAGCCATCTTTTGCCTTGGTCCAAAATACTTTGGAGTTCATTGAACAGCATTGCACAGAGGAAGGATATTTGGAGCTGGGACAATAAAAATCAGCATATCTCCCACTCTTTTCATATTTTCTGGGCAGCAGCTGAGACCCATTCTGTAGCAATAAGTCTTATTAGGAAACTGCGTGGCATATTGAATAGAGTGCTACACTTGGAATCAGAAAGAACTGTGCTTAAATACTACCTCAGATACTAACTAGCTGTGATACCCTAGACAAGCCTCACAATTAGCACAATGCCTGGCACAGAAGTGTGTGTATTTACTGTCTTGACCTTTCTCAACCTCTGTTTTCTTATCTATAAAATGAGGATAATAATAGCACCTGCCTCGGGGCGGCTAGGTGGCGCAGTGAATAGAGCGCCAGCCCTGGAATCAGACGGACCTGAGTTCCGAGCCGGCCTCCAACACTTAATCCGCACAAACAAAAACAAAAAAACCTAGCGGTATAACCTTGGGCAAGTTACTTAACCCTAATTGCCCTAAAGGGGCGGCTAGGAGGCGCAGTGAGTAAGAGCGCCGGCCTCGGAGTTGGGATGACCCGAGATCAGATCCGGCCTCAGAAAATGAGCACCCACGCATAAATAATGACTAGCCGTGTAACCTTGAGCAAGTTACTTAACCCCAATTGCTTTAAAAAAAAAATTAAATTAAATTAAAAAAAAAAATAATAGCACCTGCCTCACATAGTATTTGTAATGATCAAATGAGAAGAGGAAGGGGGAAGGAAGAAGCATTTATAGTGGTTTCTATGTGCCAAAAACTGTGCTAAGTGATACATAGTGATACATATATTATCTCATTTGATCCCCCATAGAACCGTGTGAAGTAGGTGCTTTTATTATCATTATTTTAAAGTTGAAGAAGCCAAGACGAAAAGAGGTTAAGTGATTTATTTACCCAGGGTCACACTATTAGGAAGTATTTGAAGCTGTATTTGAACTACATGTATAGTGTTTTGAAAACCTTAAAGTCCAAATAAGTAACTACTTATCATCATCATAATCATCATCATTATTAACCAGAAATAAAGCTGGTCTGATTTCTATAATTACATATATCAAAGAAAAAATCCACAGCAGCAAAGACACTATGCTCTCTGGAGCTGAACAGCTTTACTTGATTTAAAGAAACTAAATGGCCTATCTACCCATATTCACCTCTCTGCCCTATTCAAAGGACACAGAATAGGCATCAACATAAAACCAGAGGGAAAAGAACTTTATCAATCATTTACCCGAAGGCAATAGGTGAAACAGGAAAGAACAACGGATTGCCAGACTATGCATTTTTGTTACAAGAGGAAAGAAAAATTAATGGGTAGTGGTAGATATGTTCAAAAGAAAAAGCATTAGAAAATACAGAAGAAATTTAAAAGATGTAGAGGCACACATACTTAGCAATTTTGCTACTATCTTGCTAAATTTTATAAAGTTTTCTAAAAATTATATGTTTGGGTTTTTATACAATTTTAATCATCTTACAATATTAAAATGTCTGTTTACTGATGTGTGTTAAAGTCATAATTCTAAAAAAAGTTATAAATGTAAGGGGCTTAAAATAAAAAGAAACTTGGCCTCAAGTCCAAGCTCCAAAACATCTTAGCTGTGTGATCCAAGAAACGTTACCTAAACTTTCTGAGTTTCCTAATCTTCACTAGTATTTGCATATCAACTTCACTGGACTGGAACTAAAGCACTTCACAAATGAAAATTGCTTTTAACACAAGGCCCTACATTCACCTCCACTATTCTGTTGTATGAAAATGTTCATCAAAGCCCAGGAAGGCTGACAGACCTGTACAGTATTTAAAAGGTTAAAATGTAAATACATGTATATTGTTATATATATATATATATATATATATATATATGTGTGTGTGTGTGTGTGTGTGTGTGTGTGTGTGTGTGTGTGTGTGTGTAAATATGTATATGTGTGTACATATGAGTATATGTACATGTGGGAATGTGTTGTATACCTGTATATGTGTAGATGCATTGTGAATATGTCTGTATAAAGACAGCTAAGTAGCACAGAAGTTAGAGTGCCAAGCCTGGAGTAGGAAGGCTTGAGATCAAATCCAGTCTCAGATACTTACTGGCTGTGTGACTCTGGGCAAGTCACTTAAAAAGTTTGCCTCGGTTTCCTTATTCCTGAAATAGGAATTAGAATAGTATCTATTTTCCAGAGTTGTTGTGAAGATCAAATGAGATGGTATTTGTGAAGTATTTAGCACAATGTCTCTGATGATACATAGATGCTGTATTAATTTTAGTAATTGTTATTGTCATTGTTATTATATAGTCAGGAGGATTAAGAATCAAGTCTTCTGACATTTACTACAATACTCATTCAACACTATTACTACATCCAGTTACAGATGTGTGACTGAGGTTATAATTAGCTTTACTAGTGGGAGACTTACTAAAACAGGTAATAGAGCCTCAGTGAACCAGCATATTCGGTCCAGATCATGTTTTACCAGGATCACAGATACTTGTGCCTATATGCTCTTTCTCTTTGTCTGAGTAAACCTGGTTTCTGAAGATGTATTTCTGTATTTCAGCCCTCATTTTTTGATCATTCAAATGAGACATAAACTGAGAAGTCACCTTAAAAAATTTAGGCAGCACTATACTTATAGAAGAAATCAATGTTAAATAGAGAACAAATTTTTTCAATCATATCCCCTAAAATATTGGGGAAAATAAAGGCATGATGAGTTCAGAATAAATGAGGCATTTTCTCAAAAGATAATGTCAAAATTTTGCTAAGCCATCTCTTACCAGAACTACAACTAGTCAGAGTAGCTAGCTACTTAAAAAGTGACCCTTAAAGAGAACCATGCAAAACCTGATGTGACCCCAACCATCTATCATGATGCCTAAAATTCTCTCATTAGAAATTCAGTCATTAATTTCTTGGAATCCTTTCAATTTTACACACTCCAACATCAAAGCTAAGTGAGAAGGTAACATTATTTAGCATCTAAGACCTTAGTTGAAGAGAAAATTCTGAGCAGAGAAAACTGAAAGTATTAAGCAAAAGTTAAACTGCTCATGAACATAAACTGCTCAGGTTTATATGATCCATAATGATAGAAGGAATAGCCACCTCACCACAGGTCTAATGAATTGTTGAAATAGAGAGGTCCCTCTCCATCCTATAAATGTAAAATTGACTTTGAACTAGAATCAAATTTGTTCCTATTTAATTTCATCTTGATTCAGCCACATTATCTAGCCTGCCAAGATATTTGTGATTTGCTATCACTTCAAACTTTGGGTAATTTATAAATCTGATACACTTGCCTTCAGTGCTCTTATCCAAAGTAACTGATAAAGAAGTTATATAGCATATGGTCAAGCACAAATCTTTGGAGCACTCATTGAAGACCTCCTTACAAATTGACATGGAACCATTTAGGACTCCTCTTTGAATCCAAGCAATAAACCAGTTCCAAATCCATCTAATTGTAATGTTGTCACCATCTATTTAATCTCAGAACAGCAAAGGCTTTGCTAAAGTAAACTTTTTCACAGAATATTCTTGCTCTACTAATTTAATAAGCCTCCATTATGTTAAAAATACTTTTATTGGGGCATCTAGAGTTGCTCCCTGCTATTTCAAAAAACTAGAACTACAGAAGAAGCACTTCTGAGCCAGTCACTTGAATCAGCCAATGAAGATTCTGGATTCCTCTGTCACTGCCCTGGCTATATTTCCATCCTTCTAGGAAGTAATTCCATTTGCTATGGCTTGGCTTAGGATTGTGTCCAGATACATATATTCATGCAATGACACATATACACAGTCAAACACAAAGACCAACCCATGTATTCATTCACACTCACACACTTTGTTTTTTATTTCAATTTTTATTTATTAATTTAACACATGCTGAAGTGAGCCCAAGATCTCCATCTGTGCTGAACAACTGCTGCCATTTAACCCAGAGTGTTAGAAAAGCAGATAATGGAAAATAAAGGCAGGAAATGGAGATTT
The DNA here is from genome assembly GCA_011680675.1 of Gymnobelideus leadbeateri. Taxonomy (NCBI): domain Eukaryota; kingdom Metazoa; phylum Chordata; class Mammalia; order Diprotodontia; family Petauridae; genus Gymnobelideus; species Gymnobelideus leadbeateri. Next base: position 77,500 of record WOXC01007808.1, on the reverse strand, counting down.
CTATTGCTGGAGTAAAACTCTATCATCACAGTCTGTATAATTGGATTGCAAAGGCCTCTGCAGTACTATTTAATCCCTGAACCACATCTGAGCACCTCAGCCCCATCGCGATATTTCAGTTTAATCAACTGAGTATCAATCTGGCTCCCTGTACTACCCTTTACCCCATGCTAACTGTATTGCTTTAACTGAAATGATCTATCAATTCAATCAGACAGTTAAATAGAATAACTTTCATAGAATTAACTAAGTCAACCAAACATTTGTAAATTATGCAGACACCAAAAGAAATCAATAGAGGAAAAGGTGATTTCAACACATGTCTCCTTCTTCACTGCTTCATAGCCTAAGGATGTTTCTATTAAATGAAGATCTCTAGACAGTGACTTCAATGCTTGAAAAGAAGGTACATTTCAAAGTGAAAACTGTTTCTAAATAATGAGAATCATCTTTGAAAAAATAATAACAATTTGATTTCCAAAGATAATTTATATAATTAAGGCATTTCAAGGACAATAGATTGAAAGAAACAGAAACTGGGATGTAGTGATATATTGTAATATAACAAAGAATCAGGGGATTCTATGTTCAAATTTTCAGAGACTTTCCCCAATAACCAGTCCACTGCCACATAATAACTTTTCATGCTTTGTGTAGCTTACAGGCAAGTGACTTTCTCCAACACCTACAACAGCTCCACTAGTGTTGCTGGTTTCATCCTCCTAGGATTCACCTACACTGGACAGACTCAGAGACTTCTCTTCATGCTGCTCTTGACAATTTACATTCTCACCCTCTTGGGGAATGGATCCATCATTTGTGCTGTGTGCTGGGATAAGCGAATCCATACCCCCATGTACATACTACTGGCCAACTTCTCCTTCCTGGAGATCTGCTATGTCACTACTACTGTCCCCAATATGTTGGCCAACTTCTTCTCAGAGACCAAGGTCATCTCCTTCTCTGGATGCTTCCTCCAGTTCTATTTATTCTTCTCTTTAGGTTCAACAGAATGTCTTTTTCTGGCCATCATGGCATTTGATCGGTATCTTGCCATCTGCCGGCCTCTACACTACCACATCATCATGACAAGACATCTCCTAACCAGACTGGTGGTCAATTGCTGGGTAATTGGCTTCCTCTGGTTCCCTGTTCCCATCATCATCATATCCCAGTTATCTTATTGTGGTCCCAAGATCATTGACCACATTCTATGTGATGCATCCCCAATTCTAGTACTCACCTGTACACCAGCACCTGTGATGGAATTTACCAGTTCCTTCTTGTGTTCCATGATTCTGGCTGTCCCCTTCTTCTTTATCATAGGGACCTATACTCTCATCCTAAAAGTTGTGCTGAGGATCCCTTCAGGAAGAGGGAAAAGAAAGGCTTTCTCTACCTGTGGTTCCCATATTGTTGTAGTGTCCCTCTTCTATGGACCTGCAATGGTGATCTATATGAAGCCAAGATCTGGGCATGAAACAGAGACCCAGAAAATTGTGACTCTGTTTTATACCATGGTGACCCCATTCTTGAACCCTCTCATCTATAGCCTTAGGAATAAGGAGATGAAGGATGCCCTGAAGAAAGTGCTAGGGCATGAGAAAAAAAGTCTTTGTAAAAACTATCCTTTGAGGCATCAGCTAGGTGGCGCAGTGAGTAGAGCATGGGCCCTGGAGTCAGAAGGACCTGAGTTCGGATCTGACCTCAGACACAACGCACACACAAACAAAAACCTAGCCGTGTGACCTTGGGCAAGTTACTTAACCCCAATTGCCCTCCAAAAAAGCAAAAAAAAAAAAAAAAAATATATATATATATATATATATCCTTTGAGATCCACCTAGGCTTTCGACATTCCCCAGAGGGGAAGACCCAACTAGTGTATGTAAGAAACTTGTTCATTCTATTACTGAACCCCACTGACCTATGGAGTCCTTTAGCTTTCTTTACATTGTCAATACTTATCAGTTTAAAACACTTACTTATCAGTAGTTTTTTTACTTCCAAACGAAAGACAGTGGTCCATTCATAATACTGCTATTGCTTCTGCCTTTGTTGTGTCCATTCTTCCTGATTTCAGATTAAGGAATATTAGAGGTATCTCTGATCTTTTGAGCTCAAAATGTCAGAAACAGCAAGCACCAGAATTCTGGGAGTTGAACTACATGGTACAATTTACAGGCCACATAAAGCTGAGACAGGGGCCAAGACCCTGAAGAGATCCCTGCTAAACAGGTCAGCAGTAACTATCCATTGGACATATCAAATTTGGAAATGGGTTTAACAGGAGATGGGGTGGGGGCAGCAAATGCTTTATATCAAATGCTATAAGTGTTGGTTCACCCTTCTCAAGGACTCAGGTAATAAGTCAGAGATTATGTATGATTCCCAACCTCATGTCGGGGAGGAGGATGGAAATATTCATAACTTCTATGCTATATATTTGCAGTAAATGTCCCTTTGCAAAAGCTAATCAATACTAATTGCTTAGATGAAACTAGGGTAATAATCACTAGCATTAAGGAGAAAACATCAGAATGGGAACTCAAGCTAATATAATTAGAGAAAGGCCCCTCAACCCATCAGGATTACACTTAAAATTCTGATAAGGAGATACAGCCTTGAAAAGACACCAGGATTGTCCATCACAATGGGAGCTGGAAAAAGGATCCTCAGAGCTTATAAGAATGAGAGACAGACAGACAGACAGACAGAGACAGAGAGAGAGGCAGAGAGAGACAGAGAGAGAGAGAGAGACAGGGAGAGATGTATATGTAGGCATATATACATATATATATATATCTACACACACTATGGATATATACTCAAATACCATATATAAACCTATACTTAATACACATATACCTATATATGTATATGCATATATATTTATGTGTATATGTGCACACATACTATTCTGGGCTATCCACAATTCATACCAGTGAGCAATGATTTCAGGAGTGTAGTCAGAAATCAAGATGAGCCCATTTTAACAAGAACTTCTAAACACATAATGGACATAAGGCAATACTTAACACTTAAGTAGTAGACCATCGAATTCACCATTTGAGTGAAACAGAAGAGGCCTACCTGCTTCAACAGGTTCCATGATGGTCCCCTCATGAAGAAGTTGTAGGGAATATCCATAACAATTCCAATTTATTCAGTTTTATTGACATTCTGGCTGTTTATTGAATATGCTTAAGTCAGTCTGGAAAGCATTAGACTTCAGGAACTGCAGCATCTAAGGTAAGCATGAAGGAAAACTAAAAGAAAGTCACAGTTCTTATATGTAAAAAAAAAGCAGACCTTCAGTGGATCAGAGGGCGCCCAGTTATTATAGCAAATTTTCACTTTAAGAAATAGAACAGCTGTTATTTTATAGAAAGAAAAGATACCATTCCAGAGTTTGGTTTGGAAACTGTCCTTCAGAATAAGTATGACAATACATTGCAATGAAAATCCTTCACTACAGGACTATAATTGGAACAATTCAAAAGTAGTGAAAACATTGGAATCCAAATCAAAGATGGTGTAATGGGAATGATCCCAGAGTCAGAATATTTTCTAAAGTAATAGGCGGGTAGACTTGACCACATTTGAAAGGAAGTGGAAAACCATAGCTAGGCTACCTACCACAAGCATGATATCATCATGTCTTTGAAATTAAAATGGGGACCAACATTATGGAAGGAATAAATTTGCATCATTTCCTACATATTACCTTTTACCTCAACCTAAGAAAAGCAGAAAGGGGATTATGAGACCTCTGTTGCCAAACATGACCATCCTGCATGGGGTTCATGAGATAATGTACTAATTGTTGAACAACATGCTGTATTAAAAGCTAATGAGGAGCACCAGGTAGGGAATCACCAGCTCATGGGTGTCATTTTTGTTATTAAATTCAGAAACTTTAAATACACTGGATTGGGAAAATATGTACATGAATATGTAAAATTTTATCCAGAGGATTGTGAAGGAAAATAAAAATAAAAGAAAGTGAAATTCAGGAGTATATTCATCAAGTTCAATGAAATCTCTCAGTATACTCTCATTTCTTCTGCAACAGCTTTTCACAATGAATTCAATGGGACGCATTTCCAACATATCTCAAAGTTGTACATAATCTTAAAACCTAAGGCCTTCTTTTGAAAAAGGACATCCAATCACCCCAAAAGCAAGAGGATTTGGCAGAACTTGCAATAGACCTGGAAGAAATTCCATAAGGTCTTTAGTTCACATACATACTAAACAGGTCCAGGTTTATCAGTGCACATCATGTCATGCTTGATACTAAAAAAAGTCCTAAGTGATTCTTAAAAAAATCTTAATCAGGTTCTATGATCTCATGTTTTGCTATTGTAAAAGATGTGGAGGACTGCCTTTTACCAGGAAGGATTTTGCAAAGGTATGAGCAGGTATTTAGGAGGCCATTGGAGACTGACGCCCAATCATGCACATTTAGAAGGAAGACACTTGATTCTGAGTAGAGGTGTCCCAGGCCAACCCCTGGAAGATTCATTATGCCAAATTTAGTTGAGTTTCAGTACTCCAAAATCTGTTGAAGTGTCTGTCTGGATGATAAATCCAACACATGCCCAAGCTTAAGCTTCATGACTTCTGGAGCATAAGAATAAGGATAGGGACTGAAGTCATCTTTTCTTGGGTATAGGGAATTCCAGATGATGAAATCCTTCTACCAATGAAGTTTGGTGCTTGCTCTGAACACAGAGTCTTAGAGAATTACTTAGAGAAGTGGAGTCACATTCATATATAAATGGATCCTGAAGGCTCCATATTTCCTTAGAAAGTCATAAATTGACATTATCTCTTTTATATCATAATGTTATTTATTTTCCAAATATTTCCCAATTACTTTCTAATCTGGTTCCTGTGCATTGGGGAGTGGGTCCCTTGAGTCCTGCCAAGAGTTTCACACCTCTGTCTTAGAGCACTGAGAAATTAGGTGACTTGCCCATAATCATACAGCCAATGTCATTCAAAGGCAGGACTTGAATCCAGGTTTTTCTGGCCTTAAAGCTGGTTCTCCATTCACACTCTTTCACAAAGGTAATAATTTCATATTGGTAATAATTTAGCTTCTGCAACCATAATGCATGTTTCAGTCCCTATCCTAAAAATAAAGAAATTGCATTATACTTTACTAAACAAGTGCTAAACCAAATGGAAGAAAGAATACCACAAAAATGGCAATGACCAGTAATACTCAACTACTAAGATAACTATTACATAGATAGATAGAATCAACAAAAACAATTACAGAACCTGCATATAACAGTTGTTTAGGTCTATCCAATATTTGTCTTCATAATCTCATTAGTTTCCAAGATTCAGTATTTACCAATTTATATATCTAAATATCTATCTCTAATCTTTGGCCTGCATCTCCAGTTGCCCATTACATGGCTCTCATTGGATGTCCTCTAAGCATAACAAACTCAACATGTCTCAAAATAAACTAACTTTCTCCCACCAAATCTTCCCTCTCCTCCAAACTTCTCTATGAGGGAAACACCAACCTTCTAACTCAGCCAGGTTCACAATTTGAGCTTAATCCTTACCTCTTCTTTCCTTCCCTGCCCAAATGCAATCAGCTGGCAAATCTTATAGATATTACCTCTACATTTATCTGTCTCCTTTTCTCTACTCACATGATCAATACCACCCCCCCCAAAAAAAAAACTCTTCTATAGCAAAAACATGACCATAGCATCCCCAATGATCAAAAATCTTCAGGGATTCCTCATTGCTAGTACAATAAAGTACAAATTCACCGACTGGGCATGTAAAGCCCTTTATGATGTTTCTATATATCTCACATTATTTTTTGGTTAATCAATTTAACTTCTCTAGGCTTTATTTTCCTCATGTGTAAAGTGAGGTGACTTTACTTGATAACATGTAAAGTACCTTCCTACTCCAAATCAATGGTCCTATGTTCCCTTCCTGCATTCTATGTTCTAGTCAAGTCTAGACTACTTGCTACTTACTACGCAAAATCATCATTCTTTCTCCAATCTCAGTACCTTCCTATAGGATATCCCCTATGCCTGAAATGCATTACTTTCTCCACTCTGCATCTTAAAATCTTTTACTTCCTGCAAGGTTTAGTTCAAAAGGTGTTCTCATCTCTTATTACCTAACTTTCCTAAAAACCTTTAATTTATGCTTCTCATCTCCCCACTTTAGACTGTCATTTCTTTAAATGTTTTATCCCAAAAAACCGGGGGCAGAGCAAAGATGGACATGTAGAAGGAGGAAAGCTCTGTGTGCTCCCCCCCCCCCATAATAACCTCAAATGCCAAAAAAATGACTCTAAACAAACTTTAGGGCTACAGAACCCACAAAGTGACAGAAACAAATCTCCCACTGAAGGCAGCCCAGCAGGCCTACAGGAAGGTTCCATTGCAGCTCACTAGAAACAAAGCCCAGCCCAGCATGAGCCTGTTTTTATAGTCTCAGGGCAGCCTGACTAGCTATGGCTGAAGCAGACCTTGGGAGAGTAGATCACCAGCAGCTGTGGTGCTTTCCAGAACTGCCAAGCCATAAATGACAAACACAAAGTGAGAGGTCAGTATAGACTTTGAGAACAGGGGGTCCAGGAGTTCGGTCCAGCCTCTGCCCCAAGAGAGAGAAGCAACTGAGGTGAGGTGGCCACAACCACATGGCTGCTTCAGAGCTCCTGGCCTGCAGATTGTAGGCAGACCAAGCAACCATTCTGAGGGGTAATTGCTTTTGCTTTAACCTGCTTGGATCTGGATTGCTGTCTAGGGTTGATGTCCCGGGGTTTGTGGCTAGAGCCTGTGGAGGCTTCAGAGAGGGTAGCCAACTAATAGCTCCAGTAGCTGCCAAAACCCCAGAAATTTGAGACAAAGCTCTCCTTTCTGGAAGCAGTGTTCTACTGTGGGAAAAAGCTCAAAAGTCCAGCAATGGAGTGGCAACATGAGCAAGCAAAGGAAGCAAAGCAAGCTCAGCAATCCAACTTTAGAATCTGATTTTGGTGATGAAAAGGATCAAAGAATGGAACAGGAAGAAGACAATAAAGTCAGAACTCCTGTGCCAAAAGCTTCTAAGAAAAATATGAACTTGTTACAGGCCATACAGGAGCTTAAGAAGAATTGTGAAAACCAAATAAGAGGAGTGGAGGAAAAACTGGGAAGAGAAATGAGAATGATGCAAGAAAATAATGAAAACAGAGTCAACAAGCAGAATGAAAAAAATAACACCTTACAAAAGACTAAATCAAATGGCAAAAGAAGCTCAAAAAGCCAATGAGGAGAAGAATGCCTTAAAAAGCTGAATTTGTCAGATGGAAAAAGAATCTCAAAAGCTCACCGAAGAGAATCATTCCTTCAGAATTAGATTGGAGCAAATGGAAGCTAGTGACTTTATGAGAAATCAAAATACAAATAAACAGATCCAAACAAATGGAAAAATAAATAGCAATATGAAATATCTCATTGGAAAAATCACTGACTTAGAAAATAGATCCAGGATTTTTTGCCTTTTGGAGAGCAATTGGGGTTAAGTAACTTACCCAAGGTAACACAGCTAGGTTTTTGTTTGTGTGTGTTAAGTGTCTGAGGCCAGATCTGAACTCAGATCCTTCTGACTCCAGGGCCGGCACTCTACTCACTGCACCACCTATCCACAGGAAAGATTATTTTATAATTATTGAACTACCTGAAAGCCATGATCAAAAAAAGAACCTAGAAATCATTCTTCAAGAAATTCTAAAGGAAAATTGCCTTGATGTTTTAAATCCAGAAGGCAAAATAGAGGTGGAAAAGTCTACATGTCACCTCTTGAAAAAGATCCCAAAAAGAAAACTCCTAGGAATATTATAGCTAGGTTCCTGAGTTCCCAGATCAAGGAGAAAATATTACAAGCAGCCAAGAAGAAACAATTTGAATATTGTGGAAACACAATCAGAATAACACAGGATGTGGCAGCTTCTACATTAAGGCACTAAGGGGCTTGGAATATGATATTCCTGAGGGCAAAGGAGGTGGGATTAAAACCAATTAAAACCAATCTTCTAGCCAGCAAAACTGAGTATCATGTTTCACAGGAAAATATGGTCATTCAATGAAATAGATGACTTTCAAGCATTCTTGATGAAAAAACAGAGTTGATTAGAAAATTTGATATTCAGATACAAGAAGCAAGAGAAGCATGAGAAGGTAAACAGGGAAAAGAAATCATAAGGAACTAATCAAAGTTGAACTATTTATATTCCTACATGGAAAAACAATAATCATAACTTATGAAACTTTTCTCAGTATGAGAATATTTGAAGTGAATATAAATGTGTGTATACACACACACACACACACAAACATACATATATGTCTATACAGAAGGGTATATGGACTATGAATATATATATATATATGTGAGTGTGTATATGTGTGTACAGGTATACATAGACAGAGGGCAAAGGACTAATTGAATAGGAAGAGATGATACTTAAAAGGTGAAATTGAGAGGTGAGAGAGGAATATAATGAGAGGATATGGGGAGAGAAAGAATGGGGTAAATTATCTCATACAAAAGAGGCAAGGTAAAACTATACAATGGAGGGGAAGAACAAGAAGGCAAAAGGGAATGGGTCAACCTTATTCTCATTGAATTTGGCTTAGGGAGGGAATGACAAACACATTAAATAGGGTATCTCACCATACAGGAGAGTAGGAGGAAAGGGAATGAGAGGGGGAATGATGGAGGGGAGGGCAGGTTGGGGGAGAGGGAAGGTAGAAGCACACACTTGTGAAAAGGGACAGGGTCAAGTAGAGAGTTGAACAAGTGGGGGACAGAAAAGGATGGAGGGAAATATAATCAGTCTTTCACAATATATCCACTATGGAAATGTTTTATGTAGCTACACAAATACAACTATATTTTAAAATTGATTGTTAAAATACACACACACACACACACAAATATATATATGTTATTTTTTACATGCAACTGGAAAATAAGATTTACAGGCACTGGGATATAGAGATCCATCTTGCCCTACTGGAAAGTCAGAGGGGAGATGGGGAAGGATATAGGAGAGAGCAGATTGAGGGAGGGGCTATACAGTGGGATCATTGTTCTGGGGTGGTGGTAGGTGGATGGGGAGAAAATTTGTAACTCCAAATCTTGTGGAAATGAGTGATGTAAACTAAAAACAAACATAAAATTTAATTTAAAATTTAAAAAATAAATAGTTCATTACAGAGAAAAAAAGGTAAATAAAATCATTGGAAAAAATGAGTAGAACCAAGAAAACATTGTACATCATAACAGCAACATTGTGGGATGACCAGCTTTGATAGACTTAGCTCTTCTCAGAAATACAGTGATCATAGACAATTCCAAAAGACTCATGATTGAAAGAGCTATCCACATTCAGTGAAAGAAATATGGAGTCTGAATGCAGATGGAAGCATACTATTTTGTCATTTTTGTTGTTGTTGTATTTTCTTTCTCATGGCTTTTCCCTTTTGCTCTGATTCTTCTTTCACAACACAACTAATTTGGAAATATGTTTAATATGCTTGTACATATATAGTGTATATCAGATTGATTAACATCTTGTGGAGTGGGGAGGGGAAGGAGGGAGAAAAAAATTGAAACTCAAAATCTTATAAAAGCAAATATTGAAAAATACCTTTATACACAATTGGAAAATATACTATTAAATGTAAAAATTTTTGAAATTTTTTATCCCATTCTTTCTGACTAGTGTTTCTTATACAAGGACAGATAGTAACAGAGAACACTCATGAGCAAGCCTGGGGGTAACCTTGATAACTCTTTTGGAAGAAGTGTCAGCAGTGCAATCATGGCCAGATCTCCAGGCATTGTCATTTTATCTTTGATATACACCCACTATAGATTGCCAATCATCTGTCCAAATTGATAGAGAAGTTTCATTTCAGTCTTGCCTTTGCCTGTTTCTGACATGATATTCATAAATGTCCTGAGAGTGACTACTTCATTTGAAGATTATATATTGAAAAGCTTCCCTTCTGTTGCTTATTAACACCTTGGGAAGAGGAGATCAAATGCAGAACTTGCTGCTCAAGGAGAAGCTACAGAATGACTCTGTACTGACCTCACACACCCAGGAACACCCTTTGACCTTGGGAGTGCTATCTTTATCAAGTCAAATCAAGTTAAACAGTATTTATGAAGTACTTATTCTGTACTGTGCTTACTACGATGTAACATGGTGGGAATACAAATACAAGGAGAAAGACAGATCCCACCTTCAAAAAGCTTAAATTCTAATGGGGGAAGCAAGCACATAAAGAAAAACTGAACATGTAGAAAAATAAAGTATGCAACAGTAGGGAGCATTGTAGAGAATGTGCAGTCAGGAGTACAACTGTAGAGAAATGAAGACATGGCTAGCATCAGAATCATCATTAAAATGGAAATACCAAGAGGAACCAATCAGAGAGAGAAAGCATTTCCAATGTGAGAAGTCCAGAGGTGAAGTAAGTACCCAGTGTAAAGAGGTTTCTGTGCATTGTACAGAAAAATTAAAGTGAGTCAAATATTCAGGTTGTTCTGGAAAGAAGCATGTGAGGCCTTATTCATCTCCATGCATTTTAAAATCTAGCTTATACTGAGATACTTAAAATTCTTGGCACAGGACAATTCAACTCCCAATGGCATCTTTACACTGGCTGTTTTCTATATCATTCACACTTTACCTCTTCCTCTGCACTTCCCTACCATCCTTTAAAATTAAGTTCAAAGACTACCTCATGTAGATTTCTCATTAGCATTGGTTCATCAAGCAATCTTTGAGACCAATGGTGTAAAATCCTATGAGGAAAAACAAACAATTTAAAGGTCTATGGAAATGTGGCATAGGGAAGGTTAAAGATTCCCCCAAAACTAAGAGAAATAGCAGTCGGGTAGATTGTTGATGCTGACAAAATAGCTCAAGGGTGGCCCTATATAGACTTATTTGTCCTTATATGGTCTTTGCTCAGCTAAGGACAACCCCTCAGTGGTTTTCTCAAAATGTTCATGCATTGCACACTACTTGAGCATCAAGGCCTAACCAGGAAAATGTACTTGTAACACTGGAAAGGACTCTCTGACACTAAGCTTCAACACAGGTAGGACAATATGAGAAAGAGAGATAAGTACTTATCAAAAACATACATTTATCGTCATAGATTTAGAGCTGAAATAGACCTTAGAAACCATCAGGGAGGAGAAAGTGAAGCTTTTGGCTTCATATACCCCTTCCTCACTTAAATCCAATTCACTTTCTTTCCTGACATCACCTCCTTAATGCCATGGTCCTTTTCAAGGATGAAGGACAAATAGCAAGAGCAGTAAGTAACCATCAAGTCTAAACTCCTCATTTTACAGATGAGGAAACTGAGGCCCAGAGGGGTTAAGAAATTGCCAAGGGCGGGGGCAGAGCCAAGATGGCAGAGTAGAAATAGCACTTCCAAGGTTCTCTGCCCCACACAACTTCCAAACAATGTAAAAGGGGACTCTGAACAACTTCTGGAGCCCCAGCACCCACAGAAAGACACAGAGAAGCTAACCTCCCTCTTTTTTTTTTTTTTTTTACAAATCCACAATGCTTTATCAATTTAAAACAGATGCCGCATTTCCAAAACAAAACAAAACAAAATTTAAAAGAAAGAAATAGAGAAAGGGGGAAAAAAGCACAACCTCTAGCGTCGTTTTTGTACCAGCAATTTTACAAAAAACTCACAGAATTTGGAAAGAAACATGTAAGAGAATGTAAGTTTAGAATTAGAAAAATGGCAGTTTATTGACCTTCCTTCTTTCACTCCAATTGGGGCATTTAGAGTGCTTCATGATCCTTGAGGGTTTGGAAGGTCAAATATAATGGGAGGATTGGTTGGCTGAAAGCTGACCGTACACGTTGAGGCGTTGATGTACGTTGTGTAACCGTCTGTCATGATGCCGTAACCTTCATGAATTCCACCAAAGACATGGAGTTTGGGTCGTACTCGTCTCTGCACCGTATTTAACAGTTCAACGCAGCCAACTCGCTGAAGCTCCTTGGGGACCCAGTCTCAAAAACCAAGAGGAGGGCCATGTGTCATTAGTATATCAATTCCCTCTGGGATGAGGTTCCACTTGTCCAGCAAAGACTGACCTCTGGGTAGGTTAAAGCCCCATCCATTAAACCACGGCGTCCAAGGAGCCCCGTATATTCTGAACCCTTTCACTGTTACCTCCGAATCTTGCAAGTAAATACTGTTTGTCAGGAGCGACTGAACATTGTCAAAGTCCTCTGGTTTCAATTTGGACACTGAAGGAAAACGGTAGTAGTCTTGTTTAACAAGGTCAGCCATGAATTCCTTGTCAAATGTCAGTTCATGATTCCCAGCAATCACTATTTTATATTCATATGGCAGGCTTCCTAACCAGTCATTAAACTTCTTAATCTCTGAGGGCAGTCCCAGCTCGGTGAAATCGCCTGTGTGGAGAAGGATGTCCCCATAAGGCATCTGGATGCCATCTGTTCTGGAGTGTGTGTCTGAGACGCAGACAAACCGTGTGTGGCCCGCTGGTTTTGGAGTGTCATATGGGATAGGGTCGACCATATGTACATGTGGAGGCTGGAACCTGCTCTGGTTGATGTTGTAGTGAGTAAAAGCCTGGGTTGGGTTCGAGCTGTACTCATCCACGGTGATGGTAACTTTGCCCTGAGAAGGGATCCCATGTGCCATCCTTCCTCCTTATAGTCATGGGCAGTTCACAACTTTCCAGAGCGAAGGATGGGAGCAGGCATTGTGTGCTGCAGCCAAAGATTAGACCTGAGGAGCCACTTACTCATCAAGGCAGTGGAGTTCTTTCTCTGGCTGGGATGTGGGTCTTGGAGATGCCTTCAGTGCTCTGAAAGGAGCCGATCCATAGGGGACTTGGAAAGAGCTGCTTAGAGAGCGCTAACCTCCCTCTTAGGAGAACCCAGCAGCCCTGCAGGGAGCAGCAAGCGCAGAGCTCTGGGAGCTGAGCCCAGGCTCGAGTGAGCTGCGGTTTTAGCCCTAGGGCGGCTGGGCCAGCAGCGGCTGGAGGGACCTAGAACACCAGCAGCTGTGGCGATCCCAGAATTATCAGCACAGATATGCCTAGGACAAAGTGAGAGGTTAGTGCCCTATGGACTTTGAGACCAGTATTTGGGGAACGTGTAGGGTTCCTCCCCTGGGGGTGAAAAGTTGCTGAAGAAACGCGGCACTGAAGCCATTTTGCAGCATCAGTGGCGGTTCTAGCTCCTGGTCTGCAAACTGTAGGGAGACTCAGCAATCAGTCTGGGGGTTAATCGCTTTTGCTTTAAACTGCCTGGATCTGGATTGTGGTCTGGGGGGAGAAGTTTGGGGTGGGTATCCAATTTGCCAGAGCGAGTGGAGGCTTTACAGAGGCCACCCAACCTGCGGAAGTTGTGAAGACCCCACGTTGGGGCGGAAGCTCTCCTGTCTGGTGGCAGAGTCCTACTGTGGCAACAAGCCCAAAAATCAAGTAATTAAGTGGCAACATGCCTAGGCAAAAGAAACAAAATATACAGAAAAATTCAACATTGGTCTCCTATTTTAGGGGCAAAGAGGATCAAAGCATGGAGGAGGACTGTGAGGTCAGAACTCCTGCACCAAAAGCCCCAAATGAAAATACAAGCTGGCTACAGGCCATAGAGGACCTCAAGAAGCAGATAAGAGAAGTGGGGGAAAAATTGGGAAGAGAAACAATAAAGATGCAAGAAAAGTATGAAATGGCAGTCAACAGCCTGACTGAGGAAAACAACATAAAAAAATAGACTAACTCAAATGGCAAAAGAGGCTCAGAAAGGCAATGAGAAGAATTCTAAAAAAAAAAAAGCTAAATTTGATGGTTACTTACTGCTCTTGCTATTTGTCCTTCAAATTTAAAAAGCTAAATTTACCAGATGGAAAAAGAATCTCAAAAGCTCACTGAGGAGATTCATTCCTTCAGAATTAGACTGGAGCAAATGGAAGCTAGTGACTTTATGAAAAATCAAGAGGCTGTTAAACAGATCCAAACAAATGAAAGAATAGAAGGCAATGTGAAATATCTCATGGGAAAAACCACTGACCTGGAAAATAGATCGAGGAGAGATAATTTAAAAATTATTGGATGACCTGAAAGCCACGATCAAAGAAATAATCTAGAAATCATCCTTCAAGAAATTCTCAAGGAAAATTGCCCTGATGTTTTAGACCCAGTGGGGGAAATAGAGGTTGAAAGAATCCACCCATCACCTCCTGAAAAAGATCCCCAAAAGAAAACTCCTAGGAATATTATAGCCAGGTTCCAGAACTCCCAGATCAAGGAGAACATACTACAAGCAGCCAGGAAGAAACAATTTCAGTATTGTGGAAACACAATCAGAATAGCACAGGACCTGGCAGCTTTTACACTGAGGGATTGAAGGGCATGGAATATGATATTCCAGAGGGCAAAAGAACTGGGAATGAACCCAAGGGTCACCTACCCAGCAAAACTGAGTATTTTGTTTCAGGGGAAAATATGGCCATTCAGTGGAATAGAGGACTTTCAAGCATTCTTGAGGAAAAAACCAGAATTGAATAGAAAATTTGACATCCAGACACAAGAAGCAAGAGATGCCTGAGAAGGTAATCAAGGAAAAGAAATCAAAAGGAACTTATCAAAGTTGAACTACTCCTACATGGAAAAACAATAACTGTGTCTGATGAAACCTTTCTCATTATGAAAATAATTGAAGAAGGGTATATGGGCATATGTTTACAGGTATTCATGGATAGAGGGCACAGGTTGAATTTGATGGGAAGGGATGATTCTTAAGGGGTGAAGTTAAGAGGTGAGAGATGAAAGTGGCAAGAGGAGATGGGGAGAGACAGGGTAGGGTAAACTTTCTCATGTAGAAGAGGCAAGGGGAAGTAGTTGCAGGGGAAGGGAAGAACAGGAAGGCAAAAAGGCAAAAGCATATTCTCACTGAAGTTGGCTCAAGGAGAGAATCATATACATACTAAATGGGATATCTCACCCTGCAGCAGAGTAGGGGAAAGGGGGATGAGAGGAGAGATAATGGAGGGGAGGGCATTCTAGGGGGAGGGGAGGTTGGAAGTACCCACTATAAAAGAGGGACAGGATCAAAGTAGGGAATGGACCAGGTGGGAGGTGAGATGGGTGGGAGGGAAATATAAGCAGTCTTTTACAATATATCTACTATGGTAATGTTTTGCATAGCTATACATGTACAACACATACTGAATTGCTTATCTTCTCAGAGGGAGTGGGTGACAAGGGAGGAAGGGAATGGATCTGAAAATCGAAGTTTTAAAATTAAATGTTTCATAAGATGTCCAGGCAGTGGGGCTCAGAGATTCACCTTGCCCTAATGACAAAGTCGAAGGGGGTATGGGAGAAGATATGGGAGAGAGCAGATTGGATGAGGGGATATATAGCGGGACTGCTACTCTGGGGTGGTGGGTAGGGAAAAAATGGGGGGAAATTTGTAACTCAAAATCTAGTGGAAATGAATGATGTAAACCAGAAGTTAATAAATCATTTGTTTAAAAAAAAAGAAAAATAAATTGCTCAGGGTCACACAGCTTGTGTCTGAGGCAGAATTGAACTTAGGTCTTCCTACATCCAAGTCCACCTCTCTATATACAATGTCACCCACCTGCTTCTAGCCTAGTTAAGATAAACCACTGGACTTTATTTTCATTGTAAGATACTTCTCAGATGTAAATTTAGGTTTATATTAGACATAAAGGAAAAATCAATCATTTTATCATCAGACTGTGTCTGAGAGATTGTTGGGCAGACTTTGGAAATATTTGTGCTGTTTTATTCATTGGGAAGCTGACTTAAAAGCAAGCCTTCCCTACAGGCCCAATTTAAAATGTAAAGGAACATTTTCTCAGACAGAAAACAATAAACAAAGCACTCAAGTCCATCCCATTATCCATAAGAACATGATGCTTATACCAAAGCTAATGTCACCCTAGAGGTCACTTGAATCTATGCTTGAAAAAAAAAATATACTCAAAGTCCCTAGAGGTTCACAGTATACTGATGGGATCAGTCTTTCTTCTGTCTCCCAAAACGTTTGAGAAGCAAAGCAGAAAAATCACAACATAGAGAATTGGGCAGCCTATTTAGATCTTCCCAAAATAACATTTAGAGGGTAAGTCCCCAGAGAAGAGAGGCTCTTAAGGGGAGGGAAATATCTCGCATTGAGTTTTCCCCTGTCACTGTTCTCCAGCTACAGACAAATTGATCCCGCAAAGAGCTGTGCTTGTGGACTCTACCAGGTTGTACTTATAATCCACTGCTATCTCTTCTAGCAAACTTGGAGAGCTATTAACACCAATTCTATGTCTCCACCCTATCTCTAGGAGGAGGGACATCAGACAGGATACTGTTTTGTCTCAGGTACCAGATGGAATACTAGGTTTCCTCCTCAGTAAAAATTAAGGAGGCAAAATTTTTAAAATATGAACCTGACTTTAGGATTCCCTGCCCTGCCACAAGAAAGTAGGCAAAGCAATGCTTATAACAATAAGCATAGTGAAGGACCAAATGCCTGTGCTAAGCCTTGCTTCTTTCTATGAAGTAACAAGAGAGAAAGAGACAGAGACAGAGACAGAGACAGAGAGAAAGATAGATACATAGATACCTAGATAGATAAATAGATGATAGATAGATAGATAGCTAGATAGATAGATAGATAGATAGATAGATAGATAGATAAAGAGAATAAAATTTATCCCCTTCATGGATAATAGCCATTACATTTGTCAGTTTCCATGACATCAGGGAATGATACAATTGTCAGATTGTTGAAGCTTTCTTTCTATAAGAGCTAAGCAGGACAAATAAATCAAGAATTCAGGTCTTGCCTCAGTTCTCTGGACTCACTTTTTAGACAATTCCAACTGAAAGACAAATTTCCAAACCAGTACTTTGTTGTGGTTTGGGGGACTAATTTTGAAAAAACAATAAATATCAGGCAAAATCCTTCTCTGCCCTGGCATGGCCCTCTAGCTTAGATTATTTTGTCTGATATCAAACAATCAAAGCTAAACTTCATAATTATCAAAATTTAGAGTCTTGTGTGAACAAACAGATTTCCAGTCGAAATTCATCCAATATTCATTTTTTTCACAAAATCAAACAAGCTATTTCTTTCTTTTCAGGTTTTTTTTTTTTTGGAGGGAAAGGGCAGGACAATAGGGGGTTAAGTGGCTTGCCCAAGGTCACATAGATAGGAAGGATGTCAAGTATCTGAGGCCAGATCTAAACTCAGGTCCTCCTGCCTCCAGGGCCAGTGCTCTATTAACTGTTGCCACCTAGCCACCCCAAAACAAGCTCTTTCAAAGTAGATTGTTTATGTAGACTTAGCTCCAAGATCATTTAACCTGCATCACACAAACTGCTGGAACACCTACTGAAAACTAAAAAGGAAGCTACCTGTTCTTCCTGGTCACCACAGGTTGAATTTGGAGAAAACCTTGGACAGCAGCTGTCTGCAAAGCCAGGAGGAACAGCTGCAGGATGAGCACAGGTGAGTAACAATGCACTCTCAGAAGCCATCTTTTGCCTTGGTCCAAAATACTTTGGAGTTCATTGAACAGCATTGCACAGAGGAAGGATATTTGGAGCTGGGACAATAAAAATCAGCATATCTCCCACTCTTTTCATATTTTCTGGGCAGCAGCTGAGACCCATTCTGTAGCAATAAGTCTTATTAGGAAACTGCATAGCATATTGAATAGAGTGCTACACTTGGAATCAGAAAGAACTGTGCTTAAATATTACCTCAGATACTAACTAGCTGTGATACCCTAGACAAGCCTCACAATTAGCACAATGCCTGGCACAGAAGTGTGTGTATTTACTGTCTTGACCTTTCTCAACCTCTGTTTTCTTATCTATAAAATGAGGATAATAATAGCACCTGCCTCACAGAGTATTTGTAATGATCAAATGAGAAGAGGAAGGGGGAGAAAAGAAGCATTTATAGTGCTTGCTTGCTATGTGCCAAAAACTGTGCTAAGTAATACATAGTGATACATATATTATCTAATTTGATCCTCCAAAGAACCCTGTGAAGTAGGTGCTGTTATTATCATTATTTTAAAGTTGAAGAAACCAAGACAAAGAGAGGTTAAGTGATTTACCCAGGGTCACACAACCAGGAAGTATTTGAAACTGTATTTGAACTACATGTATAGTGTTTTGAAAACCTTAAAGTCCAAATAAGTAACTACTTATTATCATCATAACCAGAAATAAAGCTGGCCTGATTTCTATAATTACATATCTCAAAGAAAAAATCCACAGCAGCAAAGACACTGTGCTGTCTGGAGCTGAAAGTCTTTACTTGGTTTAAAGAACCTAAATGACTTATGTAGCCATAATCACCTCTCTGCCCTATTCAAAGGACATAGAATAGGCATCAACATAAAATCAGAAGGAAAAGAACTTTATCAATCATTTACCCAAGGCAATAGGTGAAATGGGAAAGAACAATGGATTGCCAGACTATGCATTTTTGTTACAAAAGGAAAGAAAAATTAATGGGTAGTGGTAGATATGTTCAAAAGAAAAAGCATTAGAAAATACAGAAGAAATTTAAAAGATGTGGAGGCACACATACTTAGCAATTTTGCTACTATCTTGCTAAATTTCATAAAGTTTTCTAAAAATTATATGTTTGGGTTTTTATACAATTTTAATCATCTTACAATATTAAAATGTCTGTTTACTGATGTGTGTTAAAGTCATAATCTAAAAAAATTATAAATGTACAGGGCTTAAAACAAAAAGAAACTTGGTCTTAAGTCCAAGCTCCAAAACATCTTAGCTGTGTGATCCAAGAAACGTTACCTAAACATTCTGAGTTTCCTAATCTGCACTAGTATTTGCATACCAACTTCACTGGAATGGACCCAAAGCACTTCATAAATGAAAATTGCTTTTAACACAAGGCCCTACAGTCACTCCCCCCCCCCCGCCCCAACCATCCTGATGTATGATAAGGTTCATCAAAGCCCAAGAAAGTTGACAGACTTGCACAGTATTTAAAAGATTAAAGTGTAAATACATGTATGTTTTTATGTATATGTATACATATGTATATATGTATATATGTGTATATGTGAGTATATGTACATGTAGGAATGTGTTGTATACCTGTATATATGTAGATGCATTGTATATATGTCTGTATATAGATAGCTAAGTAGCACAAACGATAGAGTGCTGAGCCTGGAGTAGGAAGACTTGAGATCAAATCCAGTCTCAGATATTTACTGGCTTGTAACTTTGGGCAAGCCACTTAACCTCCATTTGTCTGAGTTTCCCTATCTATAAAATAGGAATTAGAATAGTATCTATTTCACGGAGTTGTTGTGAGGAACAAATGATATGGTATTTGTGAAGTATTTAGCCCAATGTCTCTGGTGATACATAGATCCTATATGAATTTTAGTAATTGTTATTGTCATTGTTATTATATAGTCAGGAGGATTGAGTCAAGTCTTCTGACATTTAATACAATACTCATTCAACACTATTACTACATCCAGTTACAGATGTGTGACTGAGGTTATAATTAGCTTTACTAGTGGGAGACTTACTAAAACAGGTAATAAAGCCTCAGTGAACCAGCATATTCAGTCAAGATCATGTTTTACAAGGATTACAGATACTTGTGCCTATATGCTCTTTCTCTTTGAGTAAACCTGGTTTCTGAAAATGTATTATTGTATTTCAGCCCTCATTTTTTGATCATTCAAATGAGACATAAACTGAGAAGTCACCTTAAAATATGGGCAGCACTATACTTATAGAAGAAAACAATGGTAAATAGAGAACAAATATCTTCAATCATTTTCCCTAAAATATTGGGGAAAATAAAGGCATGATGAGTTCAGAATAAATAAGGCATTTTCTCAAAAGATAATGCCAAAATTTTGCTAAGCCATCTCTTACCAGAACTACAACTAGTCAGAGTAGCTAGCTACTTAGAAAGTGACCCTTAAAGAGAACCATGCAAAAACCTGATGTGTCCCCAATCATCTATCATGATGCCTAAAATTCTCTCATTAGAAATTCAGTCATTAAGTTCTTGGAATCCTTTCAATCTTACACACTCCAACATCAAAGCTAAGTGAGAAGCTAACATTAGCATCTAAGACCTTAGTTGAAAAGAAAACTCTGAGCAGAGAAAACTGAAAGTATTAAGCAAAAGTTAAACTGCTCATGAACAGGTTTATATGATCCATAATGATAGAAGGAATGGCCACCTCATCAGAGGTCTAATGAATTATTGAAATAGAGAGGTCCCTCTCCATTTTGTAAATGTGAAATTGACTTTCTGAAATAGAATCAAATTTGTTCTTATTCAATTTCATCTTGATTCAGCCACATTATCTAGCTTCCCAAGATGTTTTGGGATTCTGACTTTGTTTTCCAGTAATTTGCTATCACTTCAAACTTTAGGTAATCTATAAATCTGATACACTTGCCTTCAGTGCTCTTATCCAAAGTAATTGATAGAGAAGTTATGTAGCATATGGTCAAGCACAAATCTTTGGAGCACTCATTGAAGACCTCCTTACAAATTGACATGGAACCATTTAGGACTCCTCTTTGAATCCAAGCAGTAAACTAGTTCCAAATCCATCTAATTGTAATGTCACCATCTATTTAACATCAGAACAGTAAACACTTTGCTAAAGTAAACTTTTCACACAATACTCCTGCTCTACTACTAATTTAATAAGCCTCCACTATGTTAAAATATTTTATTGAGGCATCTGGAGCTGCCCCCTGCTATTTAGAAAAACCAGAGGTACAGAAGAAGCACTTCTGAGCCAGTCAGTTGAATTAGCCAATGAAGGGTCTGGATTCCTCTGACACATATACACAGGCACAAACAAAGACCAATCCATTTATTCATCTACACTCACACTGCACACCCTTTATTTTTTATTTCTATTTTTATTTATTAATTTAACACATGCTGCAGTGACCCCAAGATCTCTGTCTGTGCTGAACAACTGCTGCCATTTAACCCAGAGAGTTAGAAAAGCAGATAATGGAAAATAAAGGCAGAAGATGGACATTTCTATTTCTGGAGAAGAATTATATCATCAAAGTCTGTATAATTAGATTGCAAAGGCCTCTGCAATATTATTTAATTCCTGAACCTAATACCTCAGCACCATCCTGGTATTTCAATTTAGTCACTTGGGTATCAATCTGGATCCCTGTACAATACTTTACCCCATGCTAACTATATTGCTTTAACTGAAATGATCTATCAATTCAATCAGGCAGTTAAATAGAATAATTTTTCATAGAATTAACTAAGTCAACCAAACATTTGTAAATTATGCAGACACTAAAAGAAATCAATAGAGGAAAAGGTGATTCCAACACAGTTCTTCTTCACTGCTTCATAGCCTAAGGATGTTTCTATTAAATGAAGATCTCTAGACAGTGACTTCAGTGCTTGAAAATAAGGTACATTTTAAAGTGAAAACTCTTTCTAAGTAATGAGAATCATCTTTGGAAAAATAATAATTTGGTTTCCAAAGATATTTTATATAATTAAGGCATTTCAAAAAATCTAGCCGTGTAACCTTGGGCAAGTTACTTAACCCCAATTGTCCTAAAGGGGCGGCTAGGTGGCGCAGTGAGTAAGAGCACCGGCCTCGGAGTTTGGATGACCCGAGATCAGATCCGGCCTCAGAAAATGAGCACCCACGCATAAATAATGACTAGCCGTGTAACCTTGATCAAGTTACTTAACCCCAATTGCTTATAAAATTAAAAAAAAATAATTAAGGCATTTCAAAAGAAATGGATAATGGATTGAGCGAAACAGAAACTGGGATGTAGTGATATATTGTAATATAACAAAGAATCAGGGGATTCTATGTTCAAATTTTCAGAGACTTTCCCCAATAACCAGTCCACTGCCACATAATAACTTTTCATGCTTCTTGTAGTTTACAGGCAAGTGACTTTCTCCAACACCTACAACAGCTCCACTAGTGTTGCTGGTTTCATCCTCCTAGGATTCACCTACACTGGACAGACTCAGAGACTTCTCTTCATGCTGCTCTTGACAATTTACATTCTCACCCTCTTGGGGAATGGATCCATCATTTGTGCTGTGTGCTGGGATAAGCGAATCCATACCCCCATGTACATACTACTGGCCAACTTCTCCTTCCTGGAGATCTGCTATGTCACTACTACTGTCCCCAATATGTTGGCCAACTTCTTCTCAGAGACCAAGGTCATCTCCTTCTCTGGATGCTTCCTCCAGTTCTATTTATTCTTCTCTTTAGGTGCAACAGAATGTTTTTTTCTGGCCATCATGGCATTTGATCGGTATCTTGCCATCTGCCGGCCTCTACACTACCACATCATCATGACAAGACATCTCCGAACCAGACTGGTGGTCAATTGCTGGGTAATTGGCTTCCTCTGGTTCCCTGTTCCCATCATCATCATATCCCAGTTATCTTATTGTGGTCCCAAGATCATTGACCACATTCTATGTGACCCATCCCCAATTCTAGTACTCACCTGTACACCAGCACCTGTGATGGAATTTACCTGTTCCTTCTTGAGTTCCATGATTCTGGTTGTCCCCTTCTTCTTTATCATAGGGACCTATACTCTAGTCCTAAAAGCTGTGCTGAGGATCCCTTCAGGAAGAGGGAAAAGAAAGGCCTTCTCTACCTGTGGTTCCCATATTGTTGTAGTGTCCCTCTTCTATGGATCTGCAATGGTGATCTACATGAGGCCAACATCTGGGCATGAAACAGAGACCCAGAAGATTGTGACTCTGTTTTATTCCATGGTGACTCCATTCTTGAACCCTGTCATCTATAGCCTTAGGAATAAGGAGATGAAGGATGCCCTGAAGAAAGTGATAGGACATGAGAATGAAAGTCTTTGTAAAAGATATCCTTTGAGATCCAGCTAGACTCTTGACATTCTCCAGAGGTGAAGACCCAGCTAGTATATGTAAGAATTTTGGTCATCCTATTACTGAACCTCACTGACCTATGGAGTCCTTTAGCTTTCTTCACATTGTCAGTACTTACCAGTATATAACATTTACTTATCAGTAGATTTTAAAGTTCCAAATGAGAGATTTCCCAACCACAGAGGTCCTTTAAAAAAAAACTCAACTATTCTGATCCTTAATAAATAGAAGAAAAGATTTGCAAAACTACCTTTTTATTCATCATAGCTTCTTTGTTGCTATAGATATAAAATGGAAATAATCCTATTTTGAGTATGTCTAAAAATTACTAAATCATAATGAACTTCTTTTTCCTTTACAGAATAATTTGTTACCATCCATCACCTCATCTATCTTTAATTATAATTCATATAACTGAATGTATATCATAGAACTATAGGTCTAGAGTTGGATGGAACCTGAGAGGTCCAGGCACCTCATTTTACAGATATGTAAACTGAGGCCCAAAGAGATTAAGTGACTTGCACAAGAATAGGTAAGGCCATAATTCAAGCTTAGGTTCCATGACTTCAAGTTCATACTTCAAATCCATTGCTCTTACCTCTGCATCCCACTGCCTTCCCACATGTCTTCTCATGTGTTACTTAGAAGCTCTCTTTTTAAAAGAACAGTATTCCCAATTTTCACAACAATGTAAATGAAATTAGCATTGAGAAACAACAAAAACCTAATCAATTACTAGAGTTTGTTTTGTTCTGTTTTGTTTTGAAATCTCATATTGTCATATGCAAAGGACATATCCTTTCTTTTGGTTAATAAACCCAATTAACAGCTGTGTGTCCATGTGTTTTCAGAAAGTGTATATTGTAAAGGATTGAAAGAAATATTTTTTGTAAAATGTCTGATGTGACAAAAAGCATTAATTTTTTAGTGAGTAAATCAAATTTCTATCATTTTAACTGTTTTCCAATTAATTACAAAATAATATTGTGTTTATATATTAATGCCCCCCTACTGATACAACCTTATTAATCAAGCTATTCTCTTGTAAACTGTTCCTCTCCCTAAAGTGTTTTTTCATACCTTCAGACTGTGGATTTGTGAGATATGATTTATGATGTTTATTTCAATATCAGAATATGTATGTTGTGGATGGAATTCCTTTTCCTAACTCCAGACAATTCATAAAGTTACTCTATAAGTAACTTCCATAAAACAAAGCTATTCTAGTTTATATACATGCATTTCATGTAGAGTGATAATAAATAGACATTGATAAAGATGATGAGATAGAGAAAAATGGAGATAGAAATAGAGATTATACATGTGGAGGGAGAGAGAGAGAGAGAGAAAGAGAGAGAGAGAGAGAGAGAGAGAGGGAGGGAGGGAGGGAGATGTATGTTTATGTGTTATGAGTGCATAATGAGAACTTGCCAAGCCCAACATTTATGAGAATGTATAGCATGTACAGTTAATGTAATCCTTACTAGGATTTTATAGCATAAACAGATATTATATGACTGGTTACCAGTCTCATAATCACAAGGTGAAGAGACAGACTTATAATTGGTTGTTGAGCTGTGCGAAAGTCTAAGTGGGAAGGGAAACTTTAGAGATGCACTAAGGTATAGAACTGGGATATATTCAAAAGGCATTCATTGGCCTCCCCTGCTTGGTTATGTTTAAATGAAAAGGTAAGGACTGTAATAAGCCACTGGTAGGTAGAAAGTGGTCTGTTCATAGTCTTGCTATTGCTTCTGCCTTTGTTGCATCTATTCTTCTTGATATCACATTAAGGAATATTAGAGGCATTTATGACTTTGTGAGCTCCAAAGGGACAAAATAGCAGGAACCAGAATTTTGGGAGCTGAACTAGATCCTAAATTTAGAGGCCAAATACAGGTGAGACAGTAGCCCAAGGCCTGAAGAGCCACCTGCTAAACATAAGTCAGCAGTAACTATCCATTGGTCATATCAAATTTGGAAGTGAGGTTAGCAGCCAGGTGGGGGGTGGGGGAAGTGTGGTGGGAGAGTGGGGGTGGCAAATGCTCTATACTGAATTCTTTAAGTGTTGGTTCACCCTTCCCTGTTCTGTAGAAAATGAAGTGAGGCAAGACCCAGGTATGAATTTAATGAATGTGGATTTAATGAGGGCCCAGCTGTCTGTAGCGTAGACTCAAATCAAACAGCCAGAGTAATTAAAGACAAAAACCACAAAGTAATGGTCTGATCTATTTGAAAGTAGGAACTTACAGAAGCAGAGAAAGCAATTTGTTAATACTCTGTTTAAGACCTTATATGGAATATGGTTAGGTTTCAATTTCCCAGAACAGGGCTGGTCACAACACCTTGGGAGATTTCCAAAAGATATGCCTTGGGTGGCTATTCTTAGTGTGCCCTGGCTTTTCTGGGACCCGGACTTTATTTCCATGAAGGAGGAAGCACAAGATAGGGGGAACTGAGACAAGATGGAGAGTGATTCAGGGTTGGGTACAATATCCCAAGGACTCAGGTAATATTTCAGAGTATGTATGATCCCCAAGCCCAGCTGAGGGAGGAGGACAGAATTCTTCATGACTTTTATTCCTGCTATATATTTGCAACAAATGTCCCTTTGCAAAAGCTAAGAAATGTTAACTTCAAATGAAATTAGGGTAGTAATTAATCACTATTTGTTAATATTGAAGAGAATACATCAGAATGAGGACTCGAGCCAATATAATTAGAGAGGCCCCTCAACCCATTAGCAGTGCCCTTAAAATTATGGTAAGGAGATACAGCCTTGAAAAGGCACCAGGATTATCCATCAGAGTGGGAGCTGAAAAAAAGATCCTCAGAGATTATAAGGACAAGATAGACAGACAGAGAGATAAAGAGATCCTGTGTATGTATATGTATACATATATACACATATACATACACTATATATATACTATGGATGTATTCATTTATACACTATACATATTTATAACTGTACTGTATAAACACATATATACCTACAAATGCCTATATTGTTGGCTCTCCACAATACATGCCAAGAAGCAATGATTTCAGGAGTATAGTTAAGAAATCAAGGAGAGCCCATTTTAACAAAAATTTCTAAATACGGAATGAATGCAAGGTGATTAGGTTAATACTTAACTAGTAGACTATGGAACTAACTCACCATTTTAGTGAAAGAAAAGAGATATCCTCTCCAGTTCAAGGGGTTCTGGAATGTTCCCCTCATGAAGAGGTTGTAAAGAAGATACATAACAAATTCAGTTTACTCAGTTCAGTTTTACTGACATTCTGGCTATGTGTTGGACATGTTTAAGCCAGTTTGGAAAGTTTCCAACTCTCTCAGGTAGTCAAACACTTCAGAAACTGCATTATCCAAGGTAGGTACCAGGGAAACCTAAATGGAAGTCACAGTTCTTATTTTTTAAAAAGAAGACTTTCAGTGGATCAGAGGGTTCCCTGTTATTATAGCAAATTTCCGCTTTAAAAGGGGGGAGGGGGGGGGAAGCAGTCATTTTGAAAGAAAGAAAAGATACCATTCCAGGTTTGGTTTGGAAACTCTGTCCTTCAGAATGAGGGTGACAGTCCAATAAAAGGTAAATCCTTAACTACAGGACAATGATTACTTCGATCTAAAAGTATTAGAAAAACTTGGAAAACAAATCAAAGATAATGTGATAGGAATGATCGCAGAATCAGAAAATTTTCTAAATAGGCAGTTATTGGACAAATTTAGAAAGTCAATATGGGAAGAAAATCAAAAACCTTAGCCAGGTTGTCTACCACCAGCATGACATCAGTGTATCTTTGACGCTGAAATAGGCCCATG
Organism: Gymnobelideus leadbeateri; assembly: GCA_011680675.1. NCBI lineage: Eukaryota > Metazoa > Chordata > Mammalia > Diprotodontia > Petauridae > Gymnobelideus > Gymnobelideus leadbeateri. The sequence continues at coordinate 50,633 of WOXC01007808.1, read as the reverse complement.
AACATCAACATTATGGAAGGAATACCTTTGCACTATTTACTACATAGTACCATAGTAGAGAGGGGATTATGAGAACTCTTGCCAAAGGTCTTATTAATCATCTGTGCGGGGTTCAAAAGCTAATGTACTCATTGTTGAACAACATACTGTACTAAAAGCTTATGATGGGGGGGCGGAGCCAAGATGGCGGAGTAGAAACAGCTCGTCCAAGCCTCTCTGCCCCCAGATTCTCCACAAACTATGTAAAAAAGGACTCTGAACAACTTCTGGAGCCCCAGCACCCACAGAACGACACAGAGAAGCTAACCTCCCGCTGAGGACAGCCCAGCAGCCCTGCAGGAAGGACCAGTGCAGCGGTCTGGGAGCCGGCAGCGCGCAGAGCGCAGAGCGCAGGAGCCGAGCCAAGCCGAGCCTAGGTCCACCTGAGCCGAGGTTTTAGCCCCAGGGCGGCAGGGCCAGCAGCCGGCTGGAGGAACCCCAGAACACCAGGAGCTGTGGAGACTCCAGAATTATCAACATAGACTTGCCTAGGACAAAGTAAGAGGTTAGTGTCCTATGGACTTTGGGACCTGAATTTGGGGAATGCGTCAGCTCCCTCCCCTGGGGACTAGAAGCCACTGAGGAGACACGCCATTTTGTAGTTTTCAGAGGCATTTCCGGCTCCCAGCCTACAAATCGTGGGGAGATCCAGCGATCAGTCTTGGGGGGTAATCGCTCTTGCTTTAACCTCCCTGGATCTGGATTGTGATCTAGGGTGGAAGTCGTGGGTGGGTTTACAGCTTGCCAGAAACGGAAGTTGCCCCCACACGTTCGGGACGAAAATTCCTCTATCTGGCCTTAAAGCCATAGTGTGGCAACAAGCCCAAAAGTCAAGCAATTAAGTGGCAACATGCCAAGGCAAAGGAAACAGAAAAATGCAACCCTAGACTCCTATTTTGGGGGCATAGAGCGGGAAAAGGACTGTGAGGTCAGAAGTCCTGCTCCAAAAGCCCCAGGGGAAAACATGAGCGGGTTGCAGGCCATAGAGGACCTTAAGAAGGACTTTAAAAATCAAATAAGAGAAGTGGAGGAAAAATTGGAAAGAGAAATGAGAAGGATGCAGGAAAAGTATGAAATGAGGGTCAACAGCCTGACTGAGGAAAACAACACCTTAAAAAATAGACTAGCTCAAATGGCAAAGGAGGCCCAAAAGGGCAATGAGGAGAAGAATGCCTTAAAAAGTCGAATTTGCCAGATGGAAAAAGAATCTCAAAAGTTCACTGAGGAGATTCATTCCTTCAGAGTTAGACTGGAGCAAATGGAAGCTAATGACTTTATGAGAAATCAAGATGCTGTTAAGCAGATCCAAACAAATGAAAGATTAGAAGGCAATGTGAAATATCTCATGGGAAAAACCACTGACCTGGAAAATAGATCCAGGAGAGACAATTTAAAAATTATTGGACTACCTGAAAGCCATGATCAAAGAAAGAACCTAGAAATCACCCTTCAAGAAATTCTCAAGGAAAATTGCCCTGATGTTTTAGATCCAGAGGGCAAAATAGAGGTTGAAAGAATCCACCGATCACCTCCTGAAAAAGATCCCAAAAAGAAAACTCCCAGGAATATTATAGCCAGGTTCCAGAATCCCCAGATCAAGGAGAAAATACTACAAGCAGCCAGGAAGAAACAATTTCAATATTGTGGAAACACAATCAGAATAGCCCAGGACCTGGCAGCTTCTACACTGAGGGATCGAAGGGCATGGAATATGATATTCCAGAGGGCAAAAGAACTGGGAATGAACCCAAGGGTCACCTACCCAGCAAAACTGAGTATTTTGTTTCAGGGGAAAATATGGTCATTCAGTGGAATAGAGGACTTTCAAGGATTCTTGAGGAAAAAACCAGAGTTGAATAGAAAATTTGACATCCAGACACAAGAAGGAAGAGATGCCTGAGAAGGTAATCAGGAAAAGAAATCAAAAGGAACTTATCAAAGTTGAACTATTTACATTCCTATATGGAAAAGCAATAACTGTGACTGATGATATCTTTCTCACTATGAAAATAATGGAAGAAGGGGGTGTGGTCATATGAATACATATGTGAATGTGTGTGTATATGGTTACAGTTATATATGGATAGAGGGCATAGGTTGAATTTGTTGGGAAGGGAGATTACTCAAGGGATGAAATTATGAGGTGAGAGAGGAAAGTGGCAAGAGGAGATGGGGAGAGACATGGTAGGGTAAACTATCTCATGTAGGGGAAGTGGGTGCAAAGGAGGGGGAGAATAAGGAAGGCTAAAAAGGCAAAACCACATTCACATTGAATTTGGTTCAGGGAGAAAATGACATACATACTAAATGGGATATCTCAACCTGCAGCAGGATAGGGGGAAGGGGGATGAGAGGAGGGATGATGGATGGGAGGGCATCCTTGGGGTGAGGGAGGTTGGAAGTACCCACTATAGAAGAGGGACAGGATCATGTAGGGAATGGACCAGGTGGGGGGTGGGATGAGTGGGAGGGAATTATAAGCAGCCTTGTACAATATATCTACTATGATAATGTTTTGCATAGCTAGACATGTACAACATATACTGAATTACTTATATCCCAAGAAGGAATGGGTGACAAGGGAGGAAGGAAATGGATCTGAAATTCGAGGTCGTAACATTAAATGTTTCAAATATATATATAAATACTATTATTAATACTCTTTTGCCTATAATTGGGAGATAAGATGTGCAGGCATTGGGACACAAAGATTCATCTTCCTCTAATGGAAAAGTCGATGGGGGTATGGGAGAAGGTATGGGAGAGAGCAGATTGGAGGAAGCGATATCTTGTGGGACTGCTATTCTGGGAGGTTGGGTAGGGGAATAATGGGGGGAAAATGATTGTAACTCAAAATCAGGTGGAAATGAATGATGTAAAACAGAAGTTAATAAAGTATTTGTTTAAAAAAAAAAAGCTTATGATGAATGCTACTTAGGGGAATCAGCAGCTCCTGGATGTAATTTTTGTTGGACATCTTCTTATTAAATTCTAAAACTTTAAATATGCTAAAAATGGGAATATCTCCTGACTCCATCACATACTGAAACTGTGAACTAAGAATAACCAGCAAGTTATAGATTATAGCAATTGTTTTCATTTTCCCCTATGCTTCACATCTTCAGCAGCTAGGGTGAACATAATTTACCCATTTCCCAGAAAGTCATCATCCTTTACAATAGTTTCAGTATCAAGATGGTTACAGAAATACTTCTAGCAAAAATTGTGCATTACTCAGACAGAACTTCAATAGTGTGTCAGTGGTGTGGTGTGCATCAATTTTACTATCTATTCATGATGGTCATAATAGGCTGCAGCATATTACCAAGGATGAATTTCAGGGTAGTGTTTCCTTTATTGTCTGCCTCTTTCCCAATGCTCAGACTAAGAGGTCTCTGGCTGTTGGAATGAGAGGAAACAATTTAGTGCCCCTATCTTTTTGATTTGAGGAAATAATATTCTGGAGAGATTTTCCTGAGCTAGAAATAGAGTTGTAGTGAAGCCAGCTAGAACCACCTTAAGAGAACTGAATATTCAACTTTCAGTGATCATTTATATATTGGAAATCACCAAACCCTACATGTGAGGGATCAATTTATTATTATTATTATTGTTTGGAATTTCAATAATTATAGAAAAATGTTGATTCAGATTAACATAAAAGTGTGTTATATATGTTTTTCCCCAAAGACTGGGTTCTTAAGCATATATCATCACATCCCTAGCAAGAATGATAAGCCTTAAAGACTTAAGTAGGTCTCCTACCATAATTTAGAGTTCAACGCCATTTAGTTCAAAGATGGATTGAAAAGAAGACAAACAATTAATAAAGGAGTTTTAAAAAGAATTTAAAGGATAGTACTTCTCTAGCCCTAGGCCCCTAGAATTTCCTTTGGCTGGGGAAAAGAGATTTATAGATATTGTCTGAAAGCTCAACTGAGAAACCTTGTTGAGAAGACTGTAGAAAGTTTTATAGCTATTGGCTAAAGAAGGCTTACAAAGAAAACCATTGGTGGAGAATGCTAACTAGGGATAGAGCTGCAGCCTCCCTTGTGAGAAAGAGGCTTACTAATTCCAGCAGCTAAAGAGGATGGAGAACAGAGTTCACAGGCAGATCTGAAAACCATAGATGAGGCACAGAAAGCAACTTGAAGAGCAAGCTTAGAGACTCTATACTGAATAAATTAAAGTTTCCTCTCTGCAAAGGAAGAGTTTATTGATTGTAACACCTCCCTACAACCAATGGTGGCTAAAAAAGCTTGGTAAAGAGCCACAAATACGATATTCCTAGCAGACATTCTTTCAGAGCTGTAGGTGTTCCAGAAAATACCTAGAGTGACTACCATCCAGAATGAAGAACCTCAGGCAAGGAACAATGGAGAGTGGCACCTAGCAGGAAGCAATGAAGAGCAGGGCATGGTGTGTTGCTGTGGCAAACAATGTATGATAAAGAGCAAGTCCAATAAAAAAAGAATAATGATACAAGTAGAAGATATCCACAGATTTACAGAGTTAAAGATATGAGTTATCACTCTATATATGTGCTTAGGTCTCTCATACAGTAGTGTGCATGCATATGCATCTCTCACAAGCCTATGGATCTCTACTCATGGATAACTCCTCCTTCCACCAAACGTATGTGTGTGGCAGCATAAGCCAAAGCTTATGAGGAAAATTTTTGCCGTTACTTTACTTATGTTGTTATTTAACAAAAATGACTTTATTATAAGCCATCTGACTAATGGTAAAAAGTCAAAACCCTGAGGAAGAGATCACTTTTCTACTTGTGGAGCCCTTATGCTGAGTCAATTAGGATCTTTCCATGCCTTTCCAACTAAGTAGATTTCCAAGCTTCCCAGCTCTAAGCCAATAAAGTGCCAGTCCTCTTTTAGAAATGATATTATTATATTGCTTGGAGGGAGAGGAATAGTCAAAGAGAGACTCTTGGGTGAGAGAGAAGCCAGCTATTTTCTTGTAGGGTAAGATAGAGTTCTATCTTATTCCCTCTTTGAGCCAATTCTGATGAGAGTAAGATTCACTCATTTTGGGGCGGCTAGGTGGTGCAGTGAATAGAGCACCAGCCCTGGAGCCAGAAGGACCTGAGTTCAAATCCGACCTCAGACACAACACAAAACTAACTGTGTGACCTTGGGCAAGTCACTTAACCCCAACTGACCTCCAAAAAGCAAAAAAAAAAAAAAAGATTTACTCATTTCTCCTCATTTCCCCCTTCTCCACTCCATAGTAAAAAAATTTTCTTGTCTCTTTTATGTGAGACAATTTATCACATTCTAATTCTCCCTTTCCCTTTTTCCCAGCAAATTCTTCTCTCACCCCTTAATTTTATTTTTTTAGATATCATCGCTTCATATTCAGCTCACACCTATGCCCTCTATCTATATATACTCCTCCTAACTACCTTAATAATGAGAGAGGTCTTCTGGGTTATAAATATCATCAACCCATGTAAGAATGTAAACATTTTAACCTTATTAAGTCCCTTATGATTTTCCTTTCCTCTTTACTTTTTCAAGCTCTTCTTGAGTCTTATATTTCAAAGCAACATTTTATATTGAGCTCTGGTCTTTTCATCAAGAATGTTGAAAATCCTCTGTCTCATTGAAGGCCCATTTTTTCCCATGAAGTATTATACTCAGTTTTGCTGGGTAGGTGATTATTGGCTGTAATACTAGCTCCTTTGCCCTCTGAAATATCATATTCCAAGCCCTCCAACAATTTAAGATAGAAGCTGCTAAATCTTATATCATCCTGACTGTGGCACCACAATACTTGAATTGTTTCTTTCTGGATGCTTGCAATATTTTCTCCTTGTCCTAGGGACTCCAGAATTTGGCTATAACATTCCTGATATTTCCCATTTTGAGATCTCATTTAGGAGGTAATTGGTGTATTCTTTCAATTTCTATTTTACCGTCTGCTTCTAGAATATCAGGGCAGATTTCCTTGATGATTTCTCAAAAGGTGATGTGTAGGCTCTTTTTTGATCATGCCTTCCAGGTTATCCAATATTTTTTAAATTTTTCTCCTAGATCTATTTTCCAGGTCAATTGTTTTTCAATGAGATATTTCACATTGTCTTCTATTTTTTCATTCTTTTGGTTTTGTTTTATTGCTTCTTGGCATCTCATAAAGTCATTGGCTTCATTTGTTCCATTCTAATTTTTAAGGAATTATTTTCTTAAGTGAGCATCTGAACCACCTTTTCCATTTGGCCAATTCTGCTTTTTTAAGGCATTCTTCTCTTCACTGAAGTTTTGGGCCTCTTTTGCCATGTGGCTTAGTCTGTTTTTTAAGGTGTTATTTCCTTCAGGACTTTATTGTATCTCCTTTTCCAAGCTGCTGATTTTTCTCATGATTTTCTTGCATCATTCTCATTTTTCTTCCCAATTTTTCCTCTCTCTTATTTAATTTTCAAAATCCTTTTTGAGTTCTTCCATGACCTGAAATGAATTCATATTTTCCTTGGAAGTTCTGGATGTAGGAGTTTTCACTTTGTTTTCTTCTGAGTGTTTTGATCTCCCTTGTCACCATAATATCTTTCTATAGTCAGAGTTTTTCCCATTGTTTTCTCATTTTCCCAGTCTATTACTTGACTTTTAACTGTTTGTCAAAATGGGGCTCTGGAGGTATACTGTCCCAAGCTTTATGGGTTTTTATAACTGTTTTCAGACATACTTCTAGGGACCTATACGTTATCAGTTCTTCCAAGGTGGCATGAGCTAAGGACAGGTGTTTTCTATACTCCTTACTTGTGCTCTGGTCTTATGAGTAATCACAAGCCCTCTTTTCTGTCCTGGAACTGTCAGGAGGGTCCCGTTTCTACTCTGGCCACAAGCTCTAGTGTGCTAGTGTTCCTCCTCACCCTGGGACTGCCACCCAGGACTGGGACCTAAATCTGAGTGTGGGCAAAGCAACAGAGACCTACCTCAGTGCTGGCATAGAGACCCCTATATTTGCCTTCTGACTAGTTGTTCGATCTCCTTACTATCTACAGGCTGAGAGCCCCATAAGCAGCCACTGCTGCTGCCACAGCTGATTCAGTCACTCTTCCTAAGGCCTGCTCCTGGCCTACTGGTGCTGGCAGGGCCTACACTGGACTGCACTCCACTCCCATTCTGGCATGATAGACCCTTCTTACTGACATTCTAAGTTGGCACTGCTGTCTATGTGCTGAGAGGTCCAGAAACTGCCACTTCTGCAAGTGATTCAGTCACTCCAAGGCCCGCTCTGTGTTTGCTGGGAACCAGTTCCTACTGGCACAACTTGCATTGGACTGCACTTCTCTCTCAACCTGATGTGAGACCTTTGTTGCTTACCTTCCAAGTTGTCTTGGGCTGGAAATTTGTTTCACTCCATCTTTTTATGGGTTATGCTGCTCTAGAATTTGTTTAGAGACATTTTTAAAGCAATTGGGGTTAAGTAACTTGCTCAAGGTTACACAGCTAGTCATTATTTATGTGTGGGTGCTCATTTTCTGAGGCCAGATTTGATCCTGGGTCATCCCAACTCCAAGGCCGGCACTTTTATTCACTGCACCACCTACCCCCTACCCCCCAGAGTCATTTTTAAAGGTATTTTGAGGGTTGGGGAGGAGAACTCAGGAGAATCCCTGCCTTTACTCTGCCATCTTGGCACCACCACCCTAAAACAACTTTTTATCAGGATGCTATTAGATTATGAATTATTTTTAAAAGAATATTAAAAATAGAAATTTATGTGATAATTTTGTTGTATATTTAAGAAGACTAGTCAGTTGTCCATAGTATATTCGAAATTTCATGTGCAATCATCTTTTTATTGTACTATACTATGGAGCAAAAAAGCTATGAAAGTCATTCAAAAAAAGATGCTATCTACACTGGAGAAATTAATAAATAGATAGTATGTAACACAATGTATATAATGTAATGCAATATGTGTAATCCTACATATACATACCTATTTGTGTATAATATCAGCTGTCTCAGGAGAGTGAGAAAAAATAAAGAAATGGACATGAAAATTCTGTTGTATATTTGAATGTTATGGCAAGATGTACATTGTAAATTTTCAGTTTCACATATAATCAGCTTTTTTATTGTACTGTGTTAAATGTCTGTTTTATTCCATACATTAAAAAGAAAATTTAAAAGAAAAAAGAAATAAAGGTTTCTAACAATATACAAATAAACAATATCAGTATATATCTTTAAAAATAGATATTTGAAAACAGTTAAATATTTAATGGAGTTTATTTGGTTTTGAAACATAAAAGTTTACTATAATAGGTACAGGATTTAGGCAAAGATAGAAAAATCAAGCACTACATAAAAAACTAAATTCTCTTAAGTCTCATACTTGAAAAACTAAATTTAAGAGATTATATTAAATTATATTGAATAATAGACCATTGGGAGGAAGTACACCTCTAGCCAGAATGATGACCCCAAATCTGCAAGTTAGAAAACAAACACATAAGATCCTAAACATTGAGTATTGGACTATGACACAAGATGTCCCAGTACGGTATCTAGGAAAACCTGGTTTGGCAGGATTTGATTTACATTGTTTAAAGGACTTTTGGTTGGATAGAAAAGAAATAAGAAATATCTCTCCTGAGGGGCGGCTAGGTGGTGCAGTGAGTAGAGCGTCGGCCCTGGAGTCAGAAGGACCTGAGTTCGGATCCGGCCTCAGACACTTAATGCACCCACAAACAAAAGTAAAACCTAGCCGTTGTGACCTTGGGCAAGTTACTTAACCCCAACTGTCCTCCAAAAAGCAAAAAAAAAAGAAAAGAAAAGAAAGAACTATCTCTCCTGGAACATATATGAGAATTCCTAACAATCATTTTGAATGGATATTACATAAATCATGATTAGCAGTTTGAGGAATACATGTATTGGCTGAAGTAATAGATTCTAATTATCAAGGAGAAATTATTGTGACATGCCAAAATTTAGGTGAAGATTTCATACAGGTTTGTAAAAATGATAGGACATCTCAAGTGATTATTATTCCTTGTGAAACAATACCCCTTGTGAAAATTGATCCTCCTTCCAAAATAACTATCAGAGGAAATGAAGGGTTTGGTTCTACTAATAGAATAAAATTGGGAGCTAAACTATGGATAAAGCAGAAGCCAGATGATGTTCCAAAAGCTGCAGAAATTATAGCACATGGGAAAGATAATACTATAACTCTTGTTTATTTAGGAGAAGATGATTATCAAATTGTACCATTAACTCATATATTCTACCATGAATGAGGCTATGATAGTGAGTTCATGGACTCCAGAAGCACAGCTGACCCTATATCTGTTTCTTTTTAGATGTTGGTCTCTTAAACTTGTTTGCACAATTTGTTTCCTGCAGGCTTAGTACCCTCTACCTACAGATGTCTGCTTAAGCTGAATGTTACCCCTTGTCCAGGACTGTGATATGTCACCCCTGGACCTGGCATCAAACAAGCTCCAGATGCTAGCAAAGGTACAGACCTTTTGAATGAGACATCCTGGACCTGGCATTGACCAGGCTCCAGATGTCAGCTAAAGAACTGACCTCTCGAATGGGATCTCTTGGGGCAGATACAGCTCTATTTCCAATTTCAGCAGGAAGTAGCTATGGAAGAAGAGACCTTTACCCCTTAGCCCCAAGATTTTGAGTCCCATTTTTTCAAGGAGGAATTGGTGGGGTGATTGTATTCAAGCCCCCACCTAAGATATTGTTTTATGTTATTTTCTGTTATCCCTATTATATTGTTGTAAAGTTCTGTTGACGCCATTTACTTCATTAGTTACCCCTAAACTCCCATTAACCTATGTAATGAAATTTATTTGTTAATTTGTATTGTATAAAAATTGTATTGTATTGTATAATAAAATGTATTTTTGCTATGTTAAGGATATGAAAGATCTTAGTGTTGAATATAAGGATAATGGTAATTCCCTTCCCCCTAATAAGCTAAATGTAATCACATGGAGCCTGTGGTGGGAGGAGTTTGCTGAAGAGTGGAGCAGAGCCCACAGGAAGCTGGGGGTCAGAGCAGTTAGAGACAGAGGGAGGAGAGGAGGCACCCAGGGAGATGACTTGTGAGTTTGGTTTATGGGAAGCCTAAAAGATGGTGTGGCTCTCTGTTGCATTGTGGTGGATTAACTTCTATGTTGCTATGATGAATTTGGTTTCCTAGTGTTGGGATTTGGTTTTCTAGTGTCTGAATAAATATTTTGCTTTTGTCTTCTATATGCAGAGTCTTTTATATTTTGTGACTGAATACTATGCCAGCATATTCAAGCCACTGACATTGCATTAACACTTGTTAATGACCGATATTAGCAGAATTACCCAGAAATATTTACAAATAATTTAGAGTCAGAGAAGCAGAGCCCTCTTCAGAGAAGTACTGAGAATGAGGCCTATTCCAGAATGTCCAAGAGAAGATATGCAGGAACCAGATGACTACATGAGTTGTCTGGGACCCAAAATGTACTGATTATATGGACATTGGGAATAGGTTACTAGGAAACATTAGCTAATATTGATGATCATTATTATGTTGCTTTGCCCTTTTGTTTTATGGTGTTTATGTTAAAATTTTCTGGATTACCTTGGTGACATGTAAATCTCCCTATTGGTCTATCATAAGCCCTCTAAGCAGTTTGACCTGTAACTTGAGTTATACAGTTCTGATTATGAATATATTTTTAAAACCTTATAGATTTGGCTTATATATAAGTGATCTGGTGAGGGGAGTGGGCTGCCCATTCCCCCATAAATCAAAAGGGGGAATTAAGGACAATAGGAAAGCAAGTGCTTAATTTTAAAAATTGAGTGAATCACACTGAATCCATCTTGTGACTCAATTCTAGAGCTAACTCAGTTCTCTTTCTATTCAATTACAACTATAGTCCAATTTCTGTCTTGTGAGAAAACTTTATTCAGTTGTGGAAATTAGGAGAAACCTTCATTCTATTGTTTGAACCTAGCTCTGCATGGCTGTAAAGCTGAACCACTTCTACCTGCTGCTTAGAGACCCTTAACTAAGGACCTAGGGTGTATTGGCCAGAAACTTAATCAGGTCCTAAGACTGATTCAAAGAGTTTTCTCATAATTTATGCACTTCAAACAACCCATATATCTAATCTGAAAACGGGCTCTATACTAATTAATCAGTGATTGTTTCTATGTTTCTTTGATTGTTTAGAGACACTTGGTGGGGGGAGTGGGACACCTCTTTTTCTGAATTCAGGAAATCACACCTGTTTGCTCTCCCCTTACCAACTTAAAAAGTTCTTAATCTTTCACCCAATCAGAAATCAGATTGCCTAATGCTGTGTTTTTTTTTTCTTTTAATTAACTGGCCTTATTTGAGTAAATGTTTTGATATAAGAATTGAGTAAATCACACTTATAAAAGTTTGCTTCCCCTTGTATTCAGGATCCAGTGCCAAAACTGAAGAAGGTGACTGGTCCTATTTGTTGGACAATTAGCATTTTTTGTTTAGTAACCATACCTCCAGTCAACTAGACTTGTTATATCAATGTTATCTTTTTTTCTCCACTCTCACTCATTCCACAAAATAAGTTACCAAATCTTATCATTTCTTTTCTATATCTCTCTGGTATGCCTTTCTCTCCTACTCACAAAGTTATCACTCTAGGTCATTTCTCCTCTTCCCTCTCACCTAGACTATTGCAATAGCCTCCTAATTATTTTCCCTGTTTCAGTTCTCTTCTGACTTTATGTGATTTTCCTAACATAAAGATCTGAGCATGTCACACATACCCTGCTCAATAAACTATAGTAGCTTACTGTAACCTCTAGAATCAAATATAAAATCCTCTGTTAGATTATTAAAGTTCTTGACACTCTGGAACGGGGTGGGGATCCCATGACCACCTGTGGTCATCTAGATTCTCAAGTGCAGTGTTCAGCTGAATCCAAACTTCACAGAACAAATTCCCTTAATAAAAGGATTTCTTCTGTAAAGTCTGGACACAAAGGGCCACACTTGAGGACCTAAAGGAGCACCTGTGGTTTTGAAGTCACAGATTCCCCACCCTTGCTCTAGGCCATTCCTATGTTTCAAGAATTCTCACACATTCCTCCCCTTCACAATTCCTATGGTCAAGCCACAGTAGTCTATTTGTTGTTCTTCACAAAACAGACTCCATCTTCTTCCTTCCTTCCTTCCTGGTCTCTACATTGACCATCCACCATTCTGGAATATTGTCTCTCCTCACCTCTTCCTTTTATAATTCTTGACTCTCTTCTATTTATTCAATATTTTGTTTTTCCTCAATTACATGTAAAACATTTTTAACATTCAGGATTTTTTCTATTTGAGTTCCAATCTCTCCCTTCTTCTCTCTCCTCCCTCTTCATTGAGAATGGAAGCAATTCAATATAGTACATGTGCAGTCATGCAAAACATTTTCATATTAATCATGTAATGAAAATAAAAACACTGACAAAAAAATGAGAAAAATAAAGAAAGCTTAAAAAGTGTGCTTCAATCTGCATTCAGACTCCATCAGTTTTTTTCTCTGGAAATAGCTTTTTTTCATAAGTCCTTTGGAAATGTCTTAGATCACTGTATTGCTGAGAATAACTAAGTTATTTACAGCTGATCATTGTATATTATTGCTGCTACTGTGTACAATGTTCTCCAGGTTTTGCTCATTTCACTTTGCATCAGTTTGTTTAAGTCTTTCCAGGTTTCCCTGAGAGCATCTTGTTCATCATTTCATAAAGTACAATAGTACTCCATCACAGTTATATACCACAAGTTGTTCAGCCATTCACCAATTGATGAGCATAGCCTCAGTTTCCAACTCTTTGCCACCACTAAAAGAACTGCTATAAATATTTTTGTATATATAGGTCCATTTCTTTTTAGTTTTTACCTCTTTGAGATACAGACCTAGTAGCAATATTGCTGAGTCAAAGGGTATGCTTGGTTTTATAGCCTTTGGGCATAATTTCAAATTGCTCTCCCGAATGGTTGAATCAATTCACAACTCCACCAACAATGCATTATTGTCACAATTTTCCTATATCCTCTCCAACATTTGTCATTTTCCCTTTCTGTCATATTAGCCAATATTATAGATGTGGAGTTATGCCTCAGAGGTATTTAAATCTGCATTTCTCTAATAAATAGTAATTTAAGCATTTTATATGACTATCTAATGTTTCATCACTTCATCTAAAAACTGTTTCTGCATATCCTTTGACCATATCTTTCAATTGGAGAAGGGCTCTTTTTTTCTGTAAATTTGACTCAGTTCTCTATATGTTTGAGAAATGAGGCCTGTATCAGAGAAACTTTCTGTAAAAATTTTTTCACAGTTAATAATTACTGTTTATTTTCCTCCATCCTAGTTTTCCCTGTTTATCCTTACTCGCTCTCTCTTCTTTCATCCTGTCCATCTTCAAAAGTGTTTTGCTTTGGATTACCACCTCCCCTAATCAACCCTTCCTTCTATTGAACTCCATTCCTTTTATGCCCTCTCCCCAGACACACATTTTCTTCTAATGTAAGAAAGATTTCTATACCCAACTATGTATGTTATTCCCTCTTTGAGACAATTCTGATAAGAGTAAGGTTCAAGCACTATCCCTACCTCCTTTATCTCCTCCTCCACTGTAAAAGTTCTTTCCTACCTCTTTTATAAGATATCATTTACCCCATTCTAATTTTCCTTTCCCCATCTCTCAATACATTCCTCTTTATCATTCTTTAATTTTATCGTTAGATAACATTCCATCTTGTTCAACTCGCATCCATATACTTCTTCTAACTGTGCTAATAATGAGAAAGTTCTAAGGAGTTACACATATAATCCCATGTAGGAATACAAAGAGTCAAACCTTATTGAATCCCTTATGATTTCTCTTTCCTGATTATGCTTCTTTTCCTTTGTATGATTCTTTTGAGCCAAATTTACTTGAAAGTCAAATTTTCTATTCATCTCTGGTCTTTTCATCAGGAATGTGTGGAAGTCCTCTATTTCATTGAATATCCATTTTCCCTTGAAACATTATACTTGGTTTTATTGGGTAGGTGATACTCGTTGTAATTGTAGCTCCTTTACCCTCTAGAATATCATATTCCAGGCTCTCAAATCCTTTAATTTGGAAGCCATCAAATCAAGTATGATCCTGACTGTGGCTCCATTTTATTTGAATTATCTCTTTCTGGCTATAACAATATTTTCTCATTAATCCTAGAGTTCTGGAATTTGGCTATGATATTACTGGTAGTTTTCAATTGGGAATCCCTTTCAGGAGGTGGCCAACAGATTCTTTCAATTTCTATTTTACCCTCTAATTCAAGAATATCAGGGCAATTTTCTTTGATAATTTCTAGATAGATGACATCTGGGATCTTTTTCTGATCATGGTTATGAGATAGTCCAATAATTCTTAAATTATCTCTCCTGGGTGAATTGTTTTTCTGATGAGATATTTCATATTTTCATTTATTTTTTCATCATTTTTGATGTTTTATAGTTTCTTGTTGTCTCATGGAGTCATTGGCTTCCCTTTGCCCAATTCTTATTTTTAAGGAATTATTTTCTTTAGTGATCTTTTGTACCTCCTTATCCATTTGGCCAATTCCTCTTTTTAAAGAGTTCTTCTCTTCAGTGGATTTTTGTGTCTCTTTTACCATTTGACCTATTCGAATTTTTAAGGTGTTATTTGCTTCAATATTTTTGTGCCTCTTTTATTAAGAGATTGACTCTGTTTCCATATTTTCTTGCATCACTCTAATTTCTTTTCCAAATTTTTCTTCTACCTCTTGTTTGATTTTTTTAAAACACCTTTGAGCACTTCTGGGAAATCTTTTTGGACCTAAGAGCAATTTACACTTTTGTTTGTGGTGTTACAAGATGTGTATACAAGATGTGACTTTGTTGTCTTCTGAGTTTGTGTTCTTTTCTTCCTTGGCACCATAGTAAATTTCCATGGTCATTTTCTTGTGATTTGCTTATTTTTCCAGCCTATTTCATGACTTTTAACTTTATGTTAAAGTTGGGCTCTGTTCCCTGCGTGGAAGGGACATTGTTCCAAGATTCAGATTGCTTTCCAGCTATTTTTGAAACAAATATGGGAGGGAGGTCTGAAAGTTTTCAGTACTTCCAAGGTGGTATGACCTAAGGAGAGATGTGTTTAAGGATAGATAGTCTTGCTCTGGCCTGTGAGTGGCTACAAGCACTCTTTTTTACCTTTGAACCACATGTGACCAGGCTCCTTGCTCCTCTGCAGCCACATTATCTGGTATGCTAGTGTTCTTCCTCACCCTAGATCTGCAACCAAGACTGTGACCCAGAACCACATTAGGCAATGCAGTGGAATTCTGCACCCACTGTCAGCAAAGGGATCCCTGTAATATTTCTGACCAGTTATCTGACACCCTTATCATCTGTGAGCTGAGAGCTCCAGAAGCTGCTGCTGTCTATTCAGTTGTCCTCAATGTCTGCTGCTGGATTGAGCTCCACAATTCACTTTTCTTACAAAATAGTAACTTGACTCATTGTAAGTTGCAATGAGTGCATTGTAAGTTGCAATGAGTGCATTGTAAGTTGCAATGAGTGCATTGTAAGTTGCATTGTAAGTTGCAATGAATCAAGTTGCAATCAAGAGTAAGTCTCTTTGAACTGAGAAACAGATGAGGAGACAACCAGAAAAATCACTCAGTAGATAAATTAGTTTTCTATATTATGGAAGTAATTTTTAGGAACAGGTCCTAAGATAGAAATACCTCACTGAAATTTACAATTCTGGAGTTACAGTTATTCTGAGCACATGATTTTCCCTCACTTATGTGTCTTTAAAGCAGGTTTCTCTGTATGCCCACTCTCACCTACACACAATGAGTACATTGCTTAAGATAGTAGAACCAAGGTTTGTATATGTAGATTGTGATATATATATATATATATATATATATATATATAATGCATGTATTTGCTTTGATATATGAGTATTTATGATATTAACATTATCTCTTTTGTTTTATTATTAAGTGCATGGTTATATTTAAGAATTGAAAGTGTAATTATGGTGAATGACTGTGTAAACAGAATCATATTGTTGGAGACTTAAGAGCAAGCATGGTGAGTAGGGGAAGTATATTCCTTCATAACTGAAAAGAGAAGCATCATTAGAGTAGAAAATCTGGGAATAAGGTCATTGCACTCCCCTATAAAGCTAAGGAAAAATTCTAAGTCTTTAGTGGATGTGAGGTCCCCCTACCACAGCAGTGTCTCTGTTTTGCATGTAATAATATTAATAGCTCATGTTGATAATGCACTATCAGGTTTGCAATATAAATATATTCTCATTTGATAATAATGATGGCCAACATTTACATTATTGTTTAAAGTTTGCAAAGCACTTTATATATATATATATATATATATATATATCATTTGATCCTCACAATAATTCTGTGAGATAAGTGCCATTATTATCACCAGTTTATGGTTGCAGAAATTGAGATGAGAAAGGTCCATGGTCACAGAGCTAATAAGTATCTCAAGTAGGATTCAAACCCAGATCTTTCTTTCTACTCTGTCATGCCAGCTCCACACCAACTCCCCACTAGGCTGGCATAGGCCCACAGTAATTTTTTTTCATACCAACAAACCTTCACACATTAACAAATAGCTTTGGGTCTCCATTGGAGAAAGTCAAAGCCTCTTCTTACAATTATTGTCTAAGAATTTCCAAAGTCAAAACTGTTTCTATGCTCAAAGAGCTTACGTTATACTGGGGAGGTACATTATACCACTCAAAACAAAGTAGTTAATCAGGGGAGAGAGCATTAATTCCTGGGGACTGGAGTGGGTTGGGAGGGTTGGTGGTGAAAGGGAAGGTTGAATGGGGACCATTTTACATCAAAGAAGGAGCAGCCTTGCAGGCAAGCAGCCTTTTCAACTGACTATCCCATTCTCATGGTTGCTCTTTCACTCCCTTTTTCCCTCTTCAAACTTCCTGTGGCTCCCCAAGGAAGACAAAGAGTAGAAAGTGACCTGCACCAGTGGAAGAGTCACAGATTCATTCAAATATAAGTACAGCTAAGTGGTAGAGTGGATAAATGATGGACCTGAGTTAGGAAGATCTGAGTTCAAATCTAACCTCAGACTTACCAAATGTGTGGCCCTGGGCAAGTCACTTAACCAGTCTTAGTTTCCTTGATTATAAAATTATAATTATAGCACCTATTACCTAGAATTGTTTTAAAGACCAAATGAGATAATATTTGTAAAGTGATAGATTGATTCTCACACAATCTTGAAAAAAATAAAAAATAAAGACCTGGGGCCATTTCCCAAATGTTATAGATTAGAAAGCAGGAAGAAAACAAAGTTTTTGTTTGAGATTTCAATGTGATGACTCAGAGGCAGCAAGCTCTCAAGAGGAACAAAAAATGGCAACAAAGTTGTCCCTAGATACTATTCTCTTTCTGTAGATAACTAATTGATCCCTCAAAGAGCAGAATTGAGGATTTAGAACAAAGCAGATTATACTTATAATCCCTCCCTCCTCCAGAAAACACTGAGACAGCATCACACTAACCCCATTGTCACTTCCTTTCTCTAACTTGGTTGTTAGACTGGAAACAAGTTTTGCACCAAGAAAAAAAGAATCACAGACTAATGGAGTCTCAGTTATGAGGGACTTCTGAGTTCATCCAATGCAACCCTCCTCCTTGAAGCATGAATACTCTCAAACCATCTCCACAAAAACTCGTGCTTCCTTTGCATGAAGGTCTCCAGTGATGAAATCTGAAGCCCTCATGAGAAAAGAGGAAAGGAGAGTTCCTGACTCCGGGTTTCTCTGTAGTTCTCCAGCAAAGAAGGTGATGTAGCCCGTACAGAAAATACAACAAATTCCAGACTCAGTCTGAGGCTCCTTCTATGTCTACTAACTGGGCAGTTAGGTGTATGAATTTTTTTTTCCTCCAGGGGGAATTTTCATATATCACAATGGAGAATACAATCATTACTTGTAAGGACTTTAGGTATAGAATGCATAAAATGGGAAATAAATTTTAGCTGTATTCTGAAATGTTCTGTAGAGCTTCCTACACCAAGGAAAGCAAGGACCAATATACTGTGCTACTTATCTGAACCAGACTGCCTGGGTCAGGCAAATTCAAGGTGTGTGTGTGTGTGTGTGTGTGTGTGTGTCTGTGTGTGTGTCTGTGTCTCTGTCTGTGTGTCTGTGTCTCTGTGTGTCTGTGTGTGTGTTGGGGAGGGGAGATCTAGAGCTCTAGCAGTTCCATGAATGTCCCACTGATGGCAGAACCAGTCCATCCAATCCTTACTATAAATAAACTCAAGCAATCAGCAGCATCTTCACCTGATGGACTGCAAGGAAACAGTCCCTTCCACAAACGGTTCAGCTAGTTACTTCCTCTCCCTCTTACCCTCTCCCAAGCTGTGTGTAAGGCCTGTGACCCAGGAAAGAGTTTGTTCAGGTTTTGTCTACAGAATGGCAAACCAGCAAAGGGACACTTTAGTCAAGTAGAGTAGGTGGTGAACTGGTTCTCACACTAATAATAATAGTTGATATTTATATAGTATATTAAGGCTTACAAAAGTCCTTTGTATGCATCTTTTCATATGGGTCTCATGATGACCGTGTGATGTAGATGCTTTGCCTTTCTACTTTCTCCATTTTATAAATGAGAAACATAGAAGTCATGTGATATAGTGGATAGGGAGCTAGTCTTATAGTCAGGAAGACCTGAGTTTGAATCTTACAGAAGAGCCCTAGGTAAATCACTTAGCTTCTATATACTTCAACTCCCTAGAACTCTTTGATAAATGATAGATGGCTTGAGATTTGCCTTCATGTGTTGCTGAAATCACAGGTATTTGCATACAGATGAAGAAACTGAGGTTCATAAAGGTTAAGGGTCTTACCTACAGTATTAGTATTAGAGTCAGAATTGGAACCCAGCTTTTCCTGACTCCAAGTTCAACAATATATTCTCCCATAAGGTGGTATCAGAATCAATTACAACAGTTTTCATTTGTCTATTAAATTGGTTGAGTCTGAGTAAATTCTATATATAGATACAACTTCAGAATAATTTTGCCTGTGTTCCCACCAACACAATGTCCCATGTAAAACAAATATTAAAGGAAACTCTGCTTTCAATTTGCTAAAATTAAATTTGGGTCAGGCCAAATGAGATAGTGCTTCTCTGAAGAGCTGAGGCATCACTAAAGTATCAGTCTTGGAATCAAGAAGATTTGGGTTCAAATCCTCTCTTGGATGCTCACTAGTCATATGACCCTGGACAAATCATTTAACCCCTCTCAGCTTCAGCTTCTTCATTTGTAAAACAGAGATGATAATAGAACCTATTTGTGAGGAAAAAGTGAGATAATATGTAAAGTGCTTTGCAAATTTTAAGCACTAGGTAAATGCTAGGTGTTTATTATTATTATTATTATACCTACTAGGTAAATAATTCTGAAATCAATGCATCAGTTTAGAGTTGTAAAGACCTTTAATATTATCAAGTCCTACCAAGATGAAAGAAATTAAATGATTTAGTCAAGGTTGAACAAGTAGCAACTAGATAGACCAGAGTTCATACCCTGGATTTACGAGAAAACATCCACTTCTGTATTTGACCTTGAAGCTATCTTAGACACAAGCTATTTTTGTAGTTCATGCCCTCTGGTTGCATGTCATTGCACAGTGATAATCTGACAGGCATGGCAGTGAATGTACTTCTCTTTCCTTCTCATGTTTTCTGGGAAGCATCTGAGTCACATCTTCAGAGAATCAGAATTACACAGAAAAGGAATTTTTCAGAAGACTATTTAAAGGGTTAAAATGAAAGAAATTGTATCTTCCATACTTTTAAAAAATATAAACCCTATATATATTTCAGAAATACCTCTCATATACACAGACTGTGTGGTCATGAGCAATTCACTTAATTTCTCAGAGCCCCAGACAACTCTCTAACTACAAAGTAGAGAAGAGTTACAGATCAGGACCAGCAGGAAGAGATTCTGAATTAGAAGTTCCCAATGCTAATTAAATGAGAGAGACAAAGGGGGGGAGGGAGGGAGAGGGAGGGAGGGAGAGAGAGATGAGAGAGATAAGATGAGAGAGACAGAGATGATGAAGACATGAGAGGCAGATACAAAGATAAAGAAATAGATATATAGGTGATATAGATATGTTTGTATATAAATATGGACATCACTGTAAATATAGCTTAGATATAAGAACAAATGTAGATGGAGAAAGGAAGAGAAGAAAAAAAGTTTTAGAGATCCTTTTTCTCACAAAGGATCATTATCTTTGAAGAAATTTCTACTGCATATTTCCATAAGGTTTTCTTTTAATGGAAGCAGAAAATGCATGAACATAAGGTCCCAAGGCTCAGAGCAGGAAAGAAGCTCTGAGTTCATCTGGTCCAGCCCCCTCGTTTCCTCAAGGCAAGGAACTTGAGGCCCAAGAAGATGAAATGAACTGAGTCAAGGTCGTAGAGTTCATAAGGAGTTGACCTGGGCATCCTTCCAAGCTCCTCTGGCTATAGATCAAAGGTACTTTGCAGTAGACTCTAGGGCAGTAGTGGGAAATCTGCAGCTTTTTATTAAGGGGATTTGTTCTGTGAAGTCTGGCAGTCAAAGGGACACACTTGAGAACCTAGAGGGGAACCTGCCCTAGCACCTCTCCAGCATTGTAGAGTAGGAGGATTGGGCTTTCTCTGAAGAACTGACAGGTACTAAAAGGAAATCAATACATACATCACCATCCAGGACCAGAGTTCTGAGTGGATGAAGTAGGCTGATAGCCACAGAATTGTAGATTCAGAGCATCAGCAAGTCAAGAAAACCAAACATGTCTCCCCACTAACTTTCAGAGAGCCTGAAATCCCACTATTAGAAGTAAATTCCCTTGTTTCTTCACAGCTTTTGGTCTTTGCAACTTCCATGTTAAAAAATGAAAGCAACTGGGGAACATCTTAATGACATGCCACCTATGCCCTTACCAAATTTATTATTACCACAGACTAAAATCAGCTCTAAGGAGACTTGAGGAAGGATAGGACCTGGGGGAATTCATAGATCAGAGAAGGTTCCTGAGAAGAAAGATGGTGAATGAATACAGGCTAACTTTAGAAATTACAAGGTTTTGTACGCCCCTGACCACAGCCTCATTTGTGAATCATTTATAGAAATTGTTGAGGCAGAGATGAGAATGAAAAGACAAGTGTCCCTCAAAGCTGTATAATGTATCAGTGGAGAGATGTCATGTTTTAAATATATAGAGAGATGAAACGAGAGGTCGTCCCATTTATTGTTTATAAGCACTCTTATGAAAATTATCTTCATAAATTAGAAGGAACTGAGCTAAATGACAACAATTCACATGGTCGATAGATGTGGGGGCCTGATTAGACACTGAATCACAGAACAGCGGATCTCAGAGAGACCTCAGAGATCATGTAATAACATATTGTCATTTTACAGTGAGGAAACTGAGTCCCTGAGAAGTTGGGTGATTTGCCTAAGAACGCATAGACAGCAAATAGCAGAGCTGAGATTGAAAACTCTTGGCTTTTGACTTCAAGTTTAGTGCTCTTTCATTATAAACACTGGGATTGGATGGTCTCTGGATCACTTCCTACTCTCTGGAAGTCAGGAAGAACTTGGTTCAAGTTGCTCTTCTGACACATACTGACTCTGTGATTTGGGGAAACCATTTAACCTCTCTACACCCCAGGTAGCTCTCTAATACATTTGCATAGCAAATACCAACCTATACTACTAGAAAAACTTCCCTATACCAATGAAAGTCACAGGTCCAATAAAAAAAAATTTTGAGAACAGGAATCATGACTTATTGAGCTTATGTGTGTGTGTGTGTGTATGTATGTATACACACATATATATACACACATATACATATACATTCACAATTAAATATATAATTATGTATACTATATATAATATTCTGACCTCAGTAGTTGATTAATAAATGTTTGTTGTATGTAAATTTGTTATAGAGATTTTCAAAAAGCTTTTCCCATTGATGATCGTTTTTTCATTCAATCACACCTTTTTTTTTAAATGTCATCCAGGAAAATGAGTATCTCCAGCATCAACAATAGCTCCAGTGATACAGCTGATTTCATCCTCCTTGGATTCCCCTGTAGCAAAGACATCCAGATCCTCCTTTTTATACTGTTCTTCATCATCTACATCCTGACCCTTCTAGGAAATGGTTCTATCATCTGTGCTGTGCACTGGGACCAGCGTCTGCATAACCCCATGTACATCCTCTTGGCCAACTTCTCTTTCCTAGAAATCTGGTATGTCACTTCTACTGTCCCTAATATGTTGGTCAACTTTCTCTCTAAGACCAAGACTATCTCCTTCTCTGGATGCTTCCTCCAGTTCTACTTCTTCTTTTCTTTAGGTACTACAGAATGTTTTTTTCTGGCCATTATGGCATTTGATCGGTATCTGGCCATCTGTCAACCTCTGCATTATCCTACCATCATGACAGGACATCTCTGCACCTGTCTGGTGGTCAGCTGCTGGGTGTTTGGCTTCCTCTGGTTCCTGGTTCCCATCATCCTCATTTCCCAATTGTCTTTCTGTGGTTCCAAGGTCATTGACCACTTTCTATGTGACCCAGGCCCACTGCTAGCTCTTACCTGCACCAGGGCCCCTTTAATAGAGTTCACCTGCTCTACCTTGAGTTCTTTGCTCCTGTTTTTACCCTTTCTCTACATCATGGGAACATATGCCCTTGTCCTAAGAGCTGTGTTGAGAGTTCCTTCAGCAGCAGGTCGGCGTAAAGCCTTCTCCACCTGTGGGTCGCATTTGGCTGTGGTGTCACTGTTCTATGGCTCTGTAATGGTGATGTATGTGAAACCAACATCAGGTCATGAAGCAGGAGTACAGAAGACTGTGACCCTCTTTTATTCTGTGGTGACCCCATTCTTAAACCCTTTAATCTACAGCCTTAGGAACAAAGAGATGAAAGATGCCCTGAGGAAATTTCTGAGCACATAAGGATTAAAGTCTTAGCAAAAAAAAAAGCCAGAACCATATTAAAACCATATTAATTTTGAACCTCTTCCTGAGTGAAGCATCAAAAATAGCCAGCATATCTCCTGGCTCCTCTTCTACCTCTCCAACTACATTTCTACCCAGATATCTCACTAACACCTCAAGTTCAAATACCCAAAACTGAACTTATCTTTCCTCCTCAAAAAAACTTCTCCTGGCAAATTCTTTAATTGTATTGATGGTACATCCATTGTCACAGTACTTTGACTCAAAACCTTGGTCTCCTTTTGCTCTTTTCTTTCCTTCAGCCTGTATTTCTCCCCAAGGTTATATCTTTACAATATTTTTTACATCAGTCCATGTCTACACCTATATCATTGCAACCTTCATTATGTTACCATCGATGCCTCCTGCCTAGACTATTACAATTGATTCCTAACTGGTTTTCTTGACTTGTCACTCCAATTCTCCAATCTTGTGTAATGTCTAATACTCAGGCATCATGAACTTACTCCTCTGTTCAAAAAGATTCATATATAATTTTTTAGAATGAGAATCAGGGAACTCATTCATAACTTCTGAATTCTTTGGGAAACTTTGAAATGTGTTTCTCATTAACAGAAAGTAATAGAAAAGTGGAGCTAGAGGGGGCAGCTAGGTGGTGCAGTAAGTAGAGTGTCAGCCCTGGAGTCAGAAGGACCTGAGTTCGGTTCCGGCCTCAGACATTTAATGCACACACAAACAAAAACCTTAGCCATGTGACCTTGGGCAAGTTACTTAACCCCAATTGCCCTCCAAAAAGCAAAAAAAAAAGAAAGTGGAGCTAGAGAGATCTTTCCTTATGTCACTCAATCTCTTTGCTACCATAGACAATGTTTAAAATTTCCTCTTCTAAATACTTACAAAAATTACTAAATCACTAACTGTAATAAAAGCTGATGATGAGTACCAGTTAGGGGAATCAGCAGCTCCTTGATGTAATTTCTGTTGGACATTTTCTTATTAAATTCCAAAACTTTAAATATGCTGAATATCAATACATGAAATTTCATCCAGAGAATTATGAAGAATAGTGAAAAGAAAACTTAAACTGAAATTCTGTGGGACATTCACCAAGTTCAATGAAAGCTCTCACATTGTCTCCTCTCATTTCTTCCAACAGCTTTTGATAATGAATTCAATGGGATATGTTTTCCAACATATCTCTAAGTTGTATATAATTTTAAAAATTAAGGTCTTCTTTCAAAAAAGACATCCAATATTATCATCACCCAAAAACCAAGAGGATTTGGCAGAAGTTGCAATAAACCTGTGGGAAATTCTATAAGGGCTTTAGCTCATGTATATACTTAACAGGTTCAGGTATATCAATAAAGGTCATATCATGCTTGATACTAACAAAAGTCCTCAGTGATTCTGTGAAAAGTCATAAACAAGTTTCTGTGATCTTGTGTCTTGCTACTATAGAAGATATGAAGGAATGTCAATTGCCAGGAAGGATTATACAGAAGTATGGGCAGGTATTCAGAATGTCATTGGACATTGGCCTATAATTATTCTATAAGAAAATACACGATCCCAAGTGTAGATATCCCATGCCAATCCATAGAAAATTCATTATACCAAATTTAGTTGAGTTTGAGTGCTCCAAAATCCATTTGTGTGTCTGTCTGGGTGACAGATCCATAATATGCCCAAATTTCTGACTTCATGACATTTGAAGGATTAGGCATAAGGATAGAGACTGAAGCTGTCTTTTCCTGAGTATAGGGAATTACAAATGATGAAACTCCTTCTACCAATGCAGTTTGGTGTTTTCTATGAACACAGAGTCTTAGAGAATAACTTAGAGAAGTGTAGTCAATTTCAAATATAAATAGATCCTACAGGCTTTCCTTAAAGAACCATAAATTAACATTATCTCTGTTGTGTGACTTTATTTTGTAAACATTTCCCAATTACTTTTTAATCTGGTTCCTGCACATTGGGGAGTGAGTCCCTTGAGACCTGCCAAGAGTTTTAACACCTCTATTCTAGAGTACTGAGAAATTAAGTGACTTGCCCAGAATCACACAACAAATATATGACAAAGGCAGCACTTGAACCCAGGTTCTTCTAGTTTTGAGGATGGCTCTCTTTTCATACTGTTTCACAAAGGTAATAATTTCATATTGGCAACAATTTTCACATAGATAATAATACTATCAGACAGTGTGCATCTGACATGCTTCAGTCTTTTATGGTGATAGTATGTATTACCCACTTGCTCTGATATAACAGTAGTACAGTGGATAAAGCTCTGGACCCATAATCAGGAAGACCTGAGTTCAAACTCTGTCTCAAAAACTTTCTAGACTTTGTAGTTCTGGGAAAGTCATTCAAACTCTACCTGCCTCTGTTTCCTTATCTGTAAAATAATAGCATCTACTCCATTGAGTTGTTGTGAAGATAAAATGATATAACATATGTAGAGTACTTTGTCAATCTTAAAGCTACTATCATTATTACAGAATGGAATTGTCATGGGACATGCCTACCACTCTATAACCTGACTCTGTCACATATTGAAGCTGTGAACTAAGGTAACTTGAAAGTTTTTTTTTTTTTTCAGTTTCCCCTATGCCTCACATCCCCAGCAGCTAGGTGAGCATAATTTACCAATTCCCAGAAAGTCATCATCCTTTACAATGGTTTTGCCATCAAGATGATAACAGAAATACTTCTAGCAAAATTTGTGCATTCCTCAGACAGAATTTCAGTAGTGTGGCAATAGTGCATCAATGTCGTTATCTATTCATGATGGCCATAATAGGCTGCACCATATTACCAAGGATGAATTGCAAGGTAATGTTTCCCTTGTTGTCTCTCTCCCACTGGTCAGACCAAGAGGTTTCTTGCTTTGGGGCTGAGATGAAACAATTTAGTGTCCCTATCTTTTTTATTTGAGGAAATAGTGTTCTGGAGAGATCTGCCTGAGCTAGAGATAGAGTTGCAATGAAGTCAGC
The DNA here is from genome assembly GCA_011680675.1 of Gymnobelideus leadbeateri. Taxonomy (NCBI): domain Eukaryota; kingdom Metazoa; phylum Chordata; class Mammalia; order Diprotodontia; family Petauridae; genus Gymnobelideus; species Gymnobelideus leadbeateri. Next base: position 24,530 of record WOXC01007808.1, on the reverse strand, counting down.
TAGAACCACTTTCAAAGAACTGAATATTCAACTTTCAGGGTGACCTGTTAGAAATCAGTAAACATTACACATCAGGGATCAATTTATTATTATCATATTGATTGTTTAGACTTATGAGTGATGGAAAAAATGTTAGGAATACAAATTAAAATAGAAAGTATATAATTGACACTTTTTCCATAGACTTGGTGCCTAAACATTTATTATCACATTCTTGGAGAAAGTATGATAAATCTTAAAAACTAAAGTGGGTTTCCTACCATACTTTAGGTGGCAGTTCAATGCCTTTAATTCAAAGATGAATTCAGAAGATATTAGTAAAGGAGTTTTAAGAAGTAAAGTGATAGCACTTCTCTAGCCCTAGGCCCCTAGAATTTCTGGTGCAGCCTTTGTCTGGGGAAAAGAGATTTATAGATATTGTCTGAAAAGCTCAACTGAGAAAACTGGTTGAGAAGACTATAGCTATTGGCTAAAGAAGGCTTACTAAGAAAGCCTTTGGTGGAGAATGCTGACTAGGGATAGAGCTACAGCTTTCCCTGTGAAAGAGAGGCCAATTCCAGCAGCTAAAGTGGATGGAGAACAGAGTTGCAGGCAGATGTGAAAACCATAGATGAGGCACAGAAGGCAAATTGAAGAACAAGCTTAGAGACTGTCTACTGAATGAATTAAAGCTTCTTCTCTGCAAGGGAAGAGTTTATTGATTGTAACACCTCCCTACAACCAATGGTGGCTAAAATAGCTTGTTAAAGAGCCATGAATACAATATTCCTAGCAGACATTCTTTCAGAGCTATAGGTGTTCCAGAAAATACCTAGAGTGACTACCAGCCTGAATGGAGACCCTCAGGCAAGGAATAATGGAGAGTGGCCCCTGGCAGGAAGCAGTAAAGAGCAGGGCATGGTGTGTTGCTGTGGTAAGCAATGCCTGATAAAAAGCTAGTCCAATAAAAAAAAAAAAGAATAATGATATGAATAGAAGACAACCTTGGATTTACAGAGTTAAAGATATGAGCTGTCCCTCCATATATGTGTTTAGGTCTTATATGTTTGTGTACATGCATGCAGATCTCTCACAAGCAGATGCATATGGATAACCCCTCTTTCCACCAAATGTATGTGTGTTTGTGGCAGCATAAGCCAAAGCTTACGAGAAAAAATTTTGCAGTTACTTTACTTATATTACTATTTAACAGAAATGACTTTATCATAAGCCATCTGTCTAAGGGTAAAAATTAAAGTCCTTGATGAAGAGATCACCCTTCTACTTCCCAAGGCTAACATCTTTTGATGTTCCCTTGATTCTATCATATCTGGTTTTGTTCAGTAGACTGTTCCCACTATCATCCCCAATCTCTCTCTAATCTTCAATCTCTCCTAATCTACTTGTTCCATTACACACATGCCCATGTCATTCTTAAAAAAAAAAAAAAACCTCACTAATCACCATCTCCACTAGCCATCACCCTATATCTCCACTTTTTTAAGTAACCTCTTGAAAAAGACATCTATGGGGGGCGGAGCCAAGATGGCGGAGTAGAAACAGCATTTCCAATGTGCTCTGCCCCACACAAATTTCAAACAATGTGAAAGGGAGCCCCAAACAACTTCTGGAGCCACAGCACCCACAGAATGGCACAGAGAAGCTAACCTCCTGCTGAGGACAGCCCAGCAGCCCTGCAGGGAGAGGCCAGTGCAGCGCTCTGAGAGCAGGAAGCACAGTGCGCTGGGAACCTACAGCACAGCTCGAAGAGCCGAGCCCAGGTCCACAGTTTTAGCCCCAGGGCGGCCGGACCTTCAGCCAGCTGGTGGAACCCCAGAACACCAGCAATTGTGGCGATTCCAGAATTATCAGCACAGATATGCCTAGGACAAAGTGAGAGGTTAGTGCCCTATGGACTTTGGGACCAGTATTTGGGGAACACGTGGCTTCCTCCCCTGGGGGCAAAAAGCTGCTGAAGAAACAGCTGCACAGAAGCCATTTTGCAGCTTTAGTAGTGGCTCTAGCTCCTGGTCTGCAAACTGTAGGAAGATCCAGCAATCAGTCTGGGGGTTAATGGCTCTTGCTTTAAACCGCCTGGATCTGGATTGTGGTCTGGGGGGGAAGTTTGGCGTGGGTATCCAACTTGCCAGAGTGGGTGGAGGCTTTACAGAGGCCACCCAACTGGTGGAAGTTGTGAAGACCCCACGTTTGGGTGGAAGCTCCCCTGTCTGGTGGCAGAGTCTTACTGTGGCAACAAGCCCCAAAATCAAGTAATTAAGTGGCAAAATGCCTAGGCAAATGAAACAAAATAAACAGAAAAGTTCAACATTGGACTCCTATTTTAGGGGCAAAGAGGCTCAAAGCATGGAGGAGGACTGTGAGGTCAGAACTCCTGCACCAAAAGTCCCAAATGAAAATACAAGCTGGCTACAGGCCATAGAGGACCTTAAGAAGCAGATAAGAGGAGTGGGGGAAAATTTGGGAAGAGAAATGAAAAAGATGCAAGAAAAGTATGAAATGACAGTCAACAGCCTGACTGAGGAAAATAACACCTTAAAAAATAGACTAACTCAAATGGCAAAAGAGGCTCAGAAAGGCAATGAGGAGAAGCATGCCTTAAAAAGTCGAATTTGCCAGATGGAAAAAGAATCTCAAAAGCTCACTGAGGAGATTCATTCCTTCAGAGTTAGACTGGAGCAAATGGAAGCCAATGACTTTATGAGAAATCAAGATGCTGTTAAGCAGATCCAAACAAATGAAAGATTAGAAGGCAATGTGAAATATCTCATGGAAAAACCACTGACCTGGAAAATAGATCCAGGAGAGACAATTTAAAAATTATTGGACTACCTGAAAGCCATGATCAAATAAAGAACCTAGAAATCACCCTTCAAGAAATTCTCAAGGAAAATTGCCCTGATGTTTTAGATCCAGAGGGCAAAATAGAGGTTGAAAGAATCCACCGATCACCTCCTGAAAAAGATCCCAAAAAGAAAACTCCCAGAAATATTATAGCCAGGTTCCAGAATCCCCAGATCAAGGAGAAAATACTACAAGCAGCCAGGAAGAAACAATTTCAATGTTGTGGAAACACAATCAGAATAGCCCAGGACCTGGCAGCTTCTACACTGAGGGATTGAAGAGCATGGAATATGATATTCCAGAGGGCAAAAGAGCTGGGATTGAAGCCAAGGGTCACCTACCCAGCAAAACTGAGTATCTTGTTTCAGGGGAAAATATGGTCATTCAGTGGAATAGAGGACTTTCAAGCATTCTTGATGAAAAAACCAGAGTTGAATAGAAAATTTGACATTCAGACACAAGAAGCAAGAGATGCTTGAGAAGGTAATCAAGGAAAAGAAATCAAAAGGAACTTATCAAAGTTGGACTATTTGCAGTCCTACATGGAAAAACAATAACTGTGTTTGATGAAACCTTTTTCATTATGAAAATAATTGAAGAAGGGTACATGGCATATGTTCACAGGTATACATGGATAGAGGGCACAGGTTGAATTTGATGGGAAGGGATGATTATTTTTTTTTTGGAGGACAATTGGGGTTGGGTGACTTGCCCAGGTTCACGTGGCTGGGTTTTTGTTTGTGTGTTGGGTGTCTGAGGCCGGATCCGAGCTCAGGTCCTTCTGGCTCTGGGGCTGGCTCTCTGCTCACTGCGCCACCTAGCCGCCCCAAGGAAGGGATGATTCTTAAGGGGTGAAGTCAAGAGGTGAGAGGAAAGTGGCAAGAGGAGGTGGAGAGAGACAGGGTAGGGCAAACTATCTCATGTAGAAGAGGCAAGGGGAAGTAGTTGCAGGGGAGGGGAAGAACAGGAAGGCAAAAAGGCAAAAGCATATTCTCATTGAAGTTGGCTCAAGGAGAGAAACACATACATACTAAATGGAATATCTTACCCTCACTCACTCTCCTGAGTAGGGAAAAGGGGGATGAGAGGGGATGATGGAGGGGAGGGCATTCTGGGGAGAGGGGAAGTTAGAAGTACCCACTATCAAAGAGGGACAGGATCAAAGTAGGGAATGGACCAGGTGGGAGGTGAGACAGGTGGGGAGGAAATATAAGCAGTCTTTTACAATATATCTACTATGGTAATGTTTTGCATAGATATACATGTACAACACATACTGAATTGCTTATCTTCTCAGAGGGAGTGGGTGACAAGGGAGGAAGGGAATGGATCTGAAAATTGAAATTTTAAAATTAAATGTTTCATAAGATGTCCAGGCATTGGGGCTCAGAGATTCACCTTGCCCTAATGGCAAAGTCGAGGGGGGTATGGGAGAAGATATGGGAGAGAGCAGATTGGATGAGGGGATATCTAGTGGGACTGCTATTCTGGGGTGGTGGGTAGGGAAAAAATGGGGGAAAAATGTAACTCATAATCTGGTGGAAATGAATGATGTAAACCAGAAGTTAATAAAGCATTTAATTAAAAAAAAAAAGACATCTACACTTAAATGCCTCCACTTTCTCTTCTCTTACTTCCTCTTAAATCTTTTGCCTTCTGGCATGATTCAACAGAAACTGTCCATTACAAAATTACCAATGATCTCTTAATTACAAAAAACTAATTGTCTTTTTCAGTCTCATCTTTCTTGACCTTTCTGTATTTGTATGACAATATTTTCTCTAAGTTTTCTTCCTACCCATCTCATTAATCCTTATCTGTCTCCTTTGCCAGTTCTTCATCCCTTACTAGCTGAGCCTATACTCCAAGAAGGTATCCTGGGTCCTATTCTCTATACTCTCTCCTTTGGTGATCTAACCAGATCCCATGGGTGAAATTATCATCTCTATTCAGATGATTCTTATTCCCTTATCTATATATAATGGAGAAGACTGACCAACAAGCCCAGTTTTTATGAGTACGTACAACATGTCCTGCCATTGCAATTACCCCACATAAACTTCAGGTATAGGTATTTGAGTGCAGATAACTTTTTCAAGTGGATTAGTTTTTTAAAAAGTTGATATATAAGATGATAGCTAGTGGAGATGGCAAGGTCTAGTGAGGCTTTTTAAGGATGAGTGACATGGGCACCCAACCCCTGGGTGACAACCTACCAGAAAAACTCCCTAGAGATCCCTAGTTAATTTTTTACTGAGGAACTTTTTTGTGAAAGATTGCCCATGAAGATCCAACTGCTGCTCACAATCCCTATTTCTTCAGAGATCAGGTAAGGTTTAGGTTTTGGTTTTCTATTAAGTTTGCTCCAAGGATTATGGTGGTTTAGATTTTGATTAAGTTACCTCAGGCAGTGGGGTGGTTTAGTTTGGTTTAAATTTTCCCCAGAAATGGAATTGTTCAGGATTAAGATTAAGTTTTAGTTTTCTTTTTAAGTTTTCCCCCAAGAGTGGTGAAGGTGTGGATTCCAGTGGTCCCCTTTGAATAGACTTCTCATAGCCTGGGACCAAGGGAATGCTCTTGATATTTATGGGAATGACTAAACAGCATGCTGTTGAATTATGTAACATTTGGCATAAATCTGCAAGGGATACAACCGGTGATTTGTTTTACCCCCCCCAAAAAATCAGCTTTTTTATCATTGCAAATTTTTTTTAAAATTAAGGCTAGCAAGTATGTGTTTGGCTTATCATTTTGTCTATTTTTTTTTGTTTCTTTGTAAAAAGTAGGAAAATCTTTGTTTTGTGCTATTTAGTGTTCCTGATAGATTCTGTTACCTCAAAAAGATTTCTGAGAACAAAATGCAGCCAGTCAGAAAAACTGCTAAAAAAAACTGTAGCCAAAGAGCTTAGTACACTGGGAAAGATTAATGAAGTTGAATACTTGAAGTAGTTGTCCCATCAAACAGTATTTACTCCCATTTTAGGCCTTGAGTGGGAGATGGTTTTTAAAAAATTACTCAATAGATTTTGGAGGTTTGGAGATTAATCATTTAAAGATTGTGGGGCAGGGGGAACTTCTAGGACTTTGAGTAATTCTAGAAACTCAATCCATTCTGAAATATCATAGTGAGTTTTGGGGTACCACTGTGGAATTTGTTGGAGGGAAAAAAATAAATTCTGTAGAAGTTTTAGGAGTAAAAAGTACATAGATAATTTTTTCATTAAATAGGTTTAGACCTATCGTTTTAGTGTAACTAAAGGAAGGCAGCTAGTTTGAAAGGAATCTTAAAGAAAAATAAATAGGAATTAAGTTTGCAGTTTAAACTTGCCTGGTACTTAACCCTTCTTTGATCATGAGAAAAGAAAAGATTGTTTAAATCAAAGAGCAATTTAAAAATGAGTAAAATTTAATTAAGAAATGGAAACAGTGATTTAAACCAAAAAGGGGCCTGTGAAGAAGGACCTGCTGAGTTCCCCCATTCAACTCAAAAACCCCCATGACTCCTCTAGCGATTCTCTTCCTCTGATCCTTTTAAGCCTTCTCATCTCAGTTCAGGTTCCCATATAAAAGTGCTGAACAAACAAACAAACAAGAAAAGCTGAAAAGATTCAGGGAAACCTAAGTTACACTTCAGTCTCAGAAGTTTATTACCTGTGTAATGATCTTAAGGAAGTCATCTTCTCTCTGTCTCAGGTTATTGAACTGAAAAGAGGAAAATAATAATGATACCCACCTCCACAGGTTGTTATAAGGATCAAATTGATATAATGGTTGTGAAGTGAATAACACAATAGCTAGTATATGTTAAATACTATATAAATGTTGACTACAATGGGGTTTTTTTGTTTGTTTTTATGAAGTTATTCTATACTGGATTTTAAATGTGATTAGTAAAAAATACCAAAAATTATAAAATTAATGATGTTTTTATAAAATAATTTGGAAATTATTGGACTAAATTTATGTCATCTGACTAGCAATAAGTTTTGTTTCATGTTTTCAATATATGATATTGTGTATGTTACTATCATATTTTGAAATTCTTTTATGTTGTAAAATGGGAGAGACCATTGGGTCAGAATTGTTAGAAAAACAACTTTTTTTGTATTTATTTAGCATTTAATTTTTCCCCAGTTACATGTAAAAAACAATTTTTAAGATGTTTTTAAAACTTTGAGTTCCAAATTTTCTCCTTTTCTCCCTCCCCACCCACTCCCACTGAGAAGACAAGCAATTGGATATTGATTTTATATATATTTGTAGTCATGAAAAACATCTGTAAAAGTCATGCTGTGAAAGAAAAATATAGACCAAAAAACTCAAGAAAAATAAATTTTTTCAAAGTATGCTTGAATCTGTATTCAGACACCATAAATTCTTTTGCTGGGTCTGGATAGCCTTTTCCAATATGTCAATCAAAGTTGTCTAGGATTATTGTATTACTGAGAATAGCTAAGTTATTCATAGCTGATCATGTTACAATATTGCTATAACTTTGTACCCAGTACATTTTACTTTGAATCAGCCCATGCAAGTCTTTCAAATTTTTTCTGAGAGCATCCTGTTCATCATTTCTTATACAACAATGGAATTATATCATAATTACATACCACAACTTGGTCAGCCATTCCCCAATTGATGGGCATCACCTCAAGTTCAAATTCTTTACCCCTAGAAGAGAGCTACCATAATACATATAGAGACATTTCATTTTTGTTTTTTATCTCTTTTGTGATACAGACCTAGAAGTGGTAATGCTAGTTCAAAGGTATGATTTTATAACCCTTTGGAAATAGTTCTAAATTTCTCTGTAGAATGGTTGAATCAAATCACAACTCCACCAACAGTGCATTAATGTCTCATTTTTCCCCCATTCCCTCCAATATTTGTAATTTACCTTTTCTGTCCTATTAGCCAATCTAATAGGTATGAGGTAGTACTTTAATTTTCATTTCTCTGTTTAATAGTGAGTTAGAATATTTTTATATGGCTATAGATAGCTTTGATTACTTCATCTCAAAACTAATTATATCTTTTGATCATTTATCAATTGGGGAATGGTTCTTATTGTTATAAATTTGACTCAGTTTTCTATATGTTAGAGAAATTGAGGCTTTATCAAAAAACTTGCTTCATTTTTTGTAGTTATTATTGATAACTATATTTCCCTCCATCCTATTCCCCCTACCACTGTTTATTCTATTCTCTCTCCTTTCACCCTGTCCCTCCAAAAAGTGTTTTACTTGGCTAGGTGGTGCAGTGAATAGAATACCGGCCCTGGAATCAGGAGGACCTGAGTTCAAACACAACCTCAGACACTTAACACAAAAACTAGTCACTTAACCCCAATTGCCCTACCTTCCCCCCTCCAAAAAGAAAAAAAAGTGTTTTGCTTCTGACTACCTCTTCTTCCATCTGTCCTCCCTTCTATTGCCTCCCCCCATCTGTTACCCCCTTCCACTCTTACTTTCTTGCAGGACGAGATAGGTTTATTTAACCAATTGCCTATGTATCTTATTCCTTCTCTGAGTCAATTCTGATGAGAATAAGGTTCACTCACTCCCCTTCACTTCCCTCTTCTTCCATTCCACAGTAAAAGCTTTCTCTTGCTTCTTTTATGTGAGACAATTTATCCAATTCTACCCTTTGTTCTCTTTCTCCTAGTATATTATTCTCTTAACCCTTAATTTTATTTTTTTATATATCATCCCTACATATTGAACTTATACTTGTGCCCTCTATCTATATATACTTCTAACTACCCAAATAATGAAAAGGGTCTTATGAATTACAAACACCATCAATGTAGATGGTGAAATAGAAATACACCATAGTAGAAATATAAACAGTTTAACTTTATTAAGTCCCTTATGATTTCCCTTTCCTATTTACCTTTTCAAGCTCTTCTTGAGTCTTGTATTTAAAAGTGAAATTTTCTATTGAACTCTGGTCTTTACATCAAGAATGTTTGAAAATCCTCTATCTCATTGAATATTCATTTTTCCCCTGAAGGATAATACTCAGTTTTGCTGAGTAGGAGATTCTTGGTCCTACTCCTTTGCCCTCTGGAATATCATATTCCAAACCTTCCAGTCCTTTAATGTAGACGATGCTAAATTTTGTGTTATCCTGACTGTGGCTCCATGATACTTGAATTGTTTCTTTCTGGCTGTTTGCCATACATTCTCCTTGACCTGGGAACTCTGGCATTTGGTTATAATATTCATGTCAGTTTTCATTTTGAGATCTTGTTCTGGAGGTGATCAGTGGATTCTTTCAATTTCTATTTTATCCTCTGGTCTAGAATATCAGAACAGGTTTCCCTGAAAATTTCTCAAAAGATGATGTCCAGGCTAGTTTTTTGATCATGCCTTTCAGGTTGTCCAATAATTTTTAAATTATCTTTCTTAGATCTATTTTCTAGGTCAGCTGATTTTCCAATGAGATATGTCATACTGTCTTCCTTTTTTCATTCTTTTGGTTTCATTTTATTGTTTCTTGTCATCTCATAAAGTCATTGTCTTCCATTTGCTCCATTCTAATTATTAAGGAATTGTTTTCTTCAGTGAGTTTCTGAACCTTCTTTTTCAGTTGGCCAATTTTGCTTTTTTTTTTAAGGCATTCTTCTCCCCATTAACTTTTTGGAAACCTCTTTTGCCATTTGGCCTATTCTGTTTTTTAATGTGTTATTTCCTTCAGTATTTTTTTGTATCTCCACCAAGTTGTTGACTCTTTTCTCATGATTTTCTTGCATCATTCTCATTTCTCTTACCAATTTTTCTTCTACTTTTCTTACTTGATTTTCAAAATTCTTTTTGAGCTCTTCCATGGCCTTAGACAAATTTATATTTTTCTTGAAAGCTTTGGACATAGGAACTTTGACTTTGCTGTCTTCTGAGTGCATGTTTTAATCTTCCTTGTCACCATGAAACTTTCTATAGTCAGAGTTTTTTCCACCATTTGCTCATTCACCCAGCCTATTATTTGACTTTTAACTGTTTGTTAAAGTAGGACTCTGAAAGGCACACTGTCCCAAGTTTCAGGGGTTTTGTACAACTATTTTCAGAGGTATTTCTAGGGACCTATAAGTTTTTAGCCCTTCCAAGATGGTATGAACTATGGACAGGTGTTTTCTAATCTCCTGGCCTGTGCTCTGGTCTTGTGAGCCATCATAAGCACTCTTTTCTGCCCTGGAACTGTCAGAAGGGTCCCCACTCCACTCTGGCCACAAGCTCTAGTGTGCTAGTGCCCCTCCTCACCCTGGGATGCCATACAGAACTGGCACCAGGATTTGAGTGTGGGCAAAGTAACAGAGGCCTGACTCAATGCTAGCAGAGAGACCCCTATAATCTCTTTCTGACCACCTGTTCAATCCACTTACTATCTGTGGGCTGAGAGCCTCAGAAGCAGCCACTGCTGCTGCCACTGCTGATTCAATCACTCCCAAGGTCTAGTATTCATACCATTTGGCAGTCATCAAGGCCATACCCTGGGCCATATTCTCTTTTCTCTTTACACTCTTACTTGGTGCTGTCATCTCCTACCATAAATTTAATAGTCATTTTTATGATAAATGATGCCAAAAATCTATGTAGCAAAGTTAGGTTCTCTCCTGAGTTCATTAATTGGCTAACAGACATTTCAAACTGACTGTCCTATAGACATCTCAAATTCAAAATGTTCAATATAGTAGTCACCATATTCTCACCCTCCTTTAGAACTTCCTGAGTGTACCACCATCCTTCCAATTACCCTTAAGCACAATTTTGATGACATCATTTACTACACACACACACACACACACACACACACACACACACACACACAGCCACTCCTGCTAATTCTTGTTATTCCCATCTCCATATTTATCAAATATGCTCCCTTCACTCTACTCATACCCTAGTTCAGGACTTGAGTAGCCTGTCTGGTTTTCTTGCCTCTCTCCCTTCTCCAATCTGTCCTCCATACAGATACCAGAGAGTTTTTCCTGAAATGTATCTGACCATTTTGCCTCCCTATTCTGTAAACTCCAGGCACCCCCTAATTCCTATAGAATCAAATAGAAACTTTTCTGTTGGACATTTAAAAGCCATCACAACATAGGCCCTTCTTACTTTTACATTCTATTTGCATACCATTACCCTTCATGCTCTCTGTGATTCATCCATCCTGGCCTACATTGTGTCCCTCACTCACAATGCTCCATTTTACATCTCCAGGTCTTTGCATAGGGTGTCTCCCTTGACTGTGATGCTCTACCCTCTCACTAACGCCTCCTGGAAGCCCGGGTTTTCTTCAAGACTCAGGTCAAGTATCATCTACTGGTGGAAACCTTTCCTGATCCCTTTCACCCCCAGATGTTATTCCCCCCACACAAGGTTACCTTGCATTAGATTTGCATAATCTCATATATGCCTATTTGTATCATGTTATCTTCCCCATTATACTATATACTCCTTGAAGGGTGGGGCTATTTCAAGTTTTTTTTAATTCCCAGCACTTAGCACATCACTTGACATATGCTAGGTATTTAATATTAATATTAGTTATTGATTAATTAAGATTAAGATTTATTGAAATCTTAATAACTACCATAAAAAATCTTCCCTTGTTCTAAGAGCCTTGGATGATTTTATTCTTGTGTATTGAAGTATTTCTTGAGTGATTGATTCTCACATATGGGATAGTGGAAAAAAACACTGGTTCTAGAGTCAGATGACCTGGGTTCAAATCCTGAGGCTTTTGAGGCTTATAATCTGTATAATCTCAGACCCATTGCTTAAGTTCTCTAGGTCTCCATTTCCTCATCTATAAAACAACTGTGTTGAATTAAATGACTTCTGAGGTCCATTACAGCTATACAGCCATGATCTTATATCTCTGAGATGCTGGGAAGGAAGGATTGGGATTATTTCCTCCATTTTAAAAATTGAGAAATAGAAAGAAAACAAAGCATTTGCCTTAGGTCTTGGCATGAGTCTTGGGGAGAAAGGTGTAGGACTCAGATATTCTGAATCCCAGTCCAGATTTCTCTCCACAACATGCTGCCCGCCAAAAACATTATTCTCCTGATACTCACCTCAAACCTACATTCCAAGCAAAAATACCAGAGCCCTGAGGGACTACTCTAGACTGACAGGATCAGTTTCAGTTTTTCCTTTGTCCCCTAAAATATCTGAGAAGAAAAGCATAAGAAATACAAAAGAAGTGTCTTGAGCATCACATAGACATTTTATAAGAATCATTGCTGAAACTGAGTCCTCAGAAGGAGCAGGCTCTTACGAAGAGGGAAAAATATAGGCACAAAGTTGCCCCCCAGACACTATTCTCCTTCTGCAGATAACTAATTGGCCCCTGAGAGAGTAGGGTTTAGGGATTTACTTCAGAGTAGGTTTCACTTATAATCCTTCCTTTTTGTCTAAAACACTGAGAGTTGCACCAACCCCACATTCACATCCTTTTCCTATGATGATTGTTGGATAGGATATACTTTTCCTATTAGAAAAAAAAAGCATAGACTACTAGAATCTCAAAGTTGTAACAGACATCAGAGCTCATCTAGTCCAAAACTCCTCCACAAAACATGAATCTTCTCAAACCATTCCCACAAGAGCTCATCCAGTCGTTGCTTGAAGATCTCCAGGAAGGAAATCTGAAGCACTCATGAAAAAAGAAGAACGAGGATCTTGACTTTGGGCCTCTTTGTCCTGCTCCTGGAAAGAAGGTGATGTAGTGCTTACTGAAAATATAATTATGTAAGTGCAAAGGACACCAGGCTCTTTCTGAAGCTCCTTTAATATTTAAATAACATTTCAAAAATTCCAAAGTGCTTTACATGCATTATTTCACTTGGCTCTCACAATAACCCTTTGAGGTAGTTATTATCTTTGTGCTACACATAAGGAAACTGAGCTTCAGTCAGACTAAGTGAATTGTTCATGTATATGCAGCTACTAAGTCTCCAAGGCAGGATCTGAACTCATCTTCCAGACTTCAAATCCAACACTATCTACTGCTATGTCCTCATCTCCAGTCATGCTTCCTAAAATCCCACCATTAAAAGACTTGGGGTCTTTAGAACAATCCTGTCAAAATAAAAGAAAACTGGGGAATGGTAATACCTTAAAGTAGTATCTTGAAGGCTTAAACCCTTATCAACTGACACCTTATAGTTCAATTTATATAAAAACCTGAAACCAAGTACTTTGGAAATATAACGTCTGATAGAAGCCTAGGGAAAAATACAACCAGAGGAGGGGCTTTGAAAAGAGAGAAGGAGATGTTCATCACAGAATAACTTCTCCCACTCCCAAATTCTATCTAGTGCCAGTTCTTGCAAATAATTGCCCAAAATAACTCATAGACTTGACTAATGGCCTCAGCAAATTGTCCAATATAAAGCCAGTTAATCAATAAAGGCTACAGAAAGGACTCCAGCTACAGGAATTACTATCTGAGCCTGTTCATTTAAATGGAAATCTGTCAACAGTTGCATTACTACATTGTGTATATATCTTCAGAGATAATGTGGCATTGATATAATCTTCAAGCCAAGCCTTCTCTGACAGGCAGTATCATATATGGGAAAGAATTCAAGGGGACTTGGATTAAAATCCCACCTGTAGTGTTTATCACTCATGGGACTTTGGGCAAGTCACCTTACTTCGCAAGGTCACAGTCTCTTCATCTGTAAGATAATGGTGTTTAGATGAGATGGTCTCTAAGGTCGCTTCCAACTTGAGATCAATGATCAGGCAATGATACTAATTTGATGGCTATGTGAAGAATGAGATGAGTAGTCCAGTCAAGAAGTGATATGGACCTGAACTGTAGTAGGACATATGAGTAAAGAGAAGAGGATAGATTCAAGAGATTCTGGAGAGGTAGAATTGACAAGACTTGGCAACTGACTAGATATGAGCAGGGAGAGACAAGGAAGAGTCAGTGATGACCTTGAGACTATACCTGGGTTACTAGAAAGATGTCAGTGCCATCAACTGAAAATGAAAAGTTCAGAGCAAGGGGAGATTTTGGGGAAAGGTAAAGATTCCCATTATGGATATGTGATAGTAATATGCCTGAGGTATATCCAGATGTAGATGTCCAGTAGGCATCTTGGAAGTTGAGAAGAATGACAAGAATATATAGGTTTGGGAATTACCTGCATAGAACAAATAATTAAACCCACAAGAGTTGATGAGATCACCAAGAGAGAGCTTAGAGAAAAAAGACAGCATGGTCCAGGAGAGATCCCTAGGGAACATTCCTTGTTGATGGTTGGGAGATGGAGCAACCAGCAAAGGAGACTGAGACAAAATGTGAGGCAGGTAAGAGAAACAAGGGAGCAGTGTCACAGAAATAAGGAAGAAATTATTTAGGAGGAGGGACTGTTCTAGAGTGTCAAAAGCAACAAAGATATCAAGAAGAATGAATACTGAGAAAGTTACTGGGACTTAGCAGTTAGGAGATTAGTGGTAACCTTAGAGAAAATTATTTCAGTAGAGTGATAACGATCAGAGCCCAGATTTCAAGAGGTTGAGAAGTAATTAGAAGATGAGGAAATGGTAGTAAGTGTAGATGACTCCAGAAGTTCAGCTACCAAATGGAGAGGAAATGAAGAATGTCTTGGGATAGAAGGATAACGGTGTCTTTAAGGAGATACTGAGTTGCATACACAGACATGAGGAAAGGAGACAATGGATAAAGAGTGACTGAAGATGAGAAAAAAGAGGAATTAATCAAGGCAGCAAGTTCCTGGAGAAGAAAAGGAACTGGATTAAGGTCTCAAGTACAATTGTCGACCTTGTCAAGAAAAGGGGTACCTCATCACCAGAAATCAGAGCAAAAGGAGGAGAAAATGGTACATGATGTAGAGGGGTTTTGAGTTGTGGAGTAGGAAAGAGGAGGGAATTAATGTATGAGCTCATTTTTTTCAGTAAAGTATCAATGAAACCTATTCAGGGTGTCCTAAAAACAATTCAGTTCTTAGATTTAGTCTTAATTTAAAACTCCACTAAGATTTTTAGCACACCTTTGGTACATCCTATATAATTAATATGAAGAAACAGAAAAATTAGCAAGGTTGGTATAAGATAAATTACTGCATTTTAACATATGAGTGAAATAAGAGATTCCTAGGTTATGGTGACGTTAGCTTTGAGCCTCCTATTCTTATCCTTTAAACACCAAATCAAAAGCCATCTACTTCATAACTCCCTTTTTTTTTAACCCCTTGATCCATAATGACAAATACCTTCCTACCTTGGGATTTATAGCTCTCTGACATGGTCATCATATATTATTTTGTATTATATATAGCCTGTATTGGCAGGGTGAATTGATAGAAAATGTAGGGTTTTTTTCCCATTTTGAAGGACTTCCCATCTTGAAAAACTGTAAAGAATCATGGGAGATGGGAGCTCATGGACTTGGGTCCAGAGAAGTCCAGGTAGTTTTGGTCTGGGCTTTCCTCATCCAATGAGTCTCTTATCTCCTATTATTCTTCTGTCTCTACCTAGAAGAACCATTCTTCTCCAGAGTTCTTTGCCATTACAAGACTACATTAATGTTTGTTGATATATAATTCCTTTGCTGTACTATAAGCCCTTATGAGCAGGGACCTTAAAATAATGAAGCGTTATATTTCTCCAGTATTCTATACTCAGTATTGATTAACAAATATTTGCTGAATTTTTATTCATTTTTGAAATCTTCATAGAGTGTAAAAATGTTCAATTTTCAATCAATAATCTCTGGTTGTTTTATAGTTTATAGGCAAATGAAAATTTCCAACATCAACCACAGCTTCAACGGTACTGCTGGTTTCATCCTCCTTGGATTCCCCTGTAGCAGAGACATTCAGATCTTCCTCTTCATACTTTTCTTGATCATCTACATTCTGACCCTTCTAGGAAATGGTTCTATCATCTGTGTTGTGTATAGGAACAAGAGACTTCACACCCCTATGTACATCCTCTTGGCCAACTTCTCATTTCTGGAGATCTGGTACGTCACCTCAACTGTCCCCAACATGCTGGCCAACTTTCTCTCTAATACCAAAACAATCTCATTCTCTGGATGTTTTCTCCAGTTCTACTTCTTCTTCTCCTTAGGTGGTACAGAATGTTTTTTTCTAGCCATTATGGCATTTGATCGCTATCTGGCCATCTGCCGACCTCTGCATTATCCCACCATCATGACAGGACGTCTCTGCATCAACCTGGTTGTCAGCTGCTGGGTATCTGGATTTCTCTGGTTCCTAGCTCCCATCATTCTCATCTCCCAACTGTCCTTCTGTGGCTCCAAAGTCATAGACCACTTTCTTTGTGACCCGGGCCCACTGCTAGCTCTCACTTGTAACAGAGTCCCTTTGGTAGAATTCACGTGCTCCATTGTGAATTCTTTGCCACTCTTTATTCCTTTCCTCTTCATCACAGGAACCTATGTCATGGTTCTGAGAGCTGTGTTGAGAGTTCCTTCAGCAGCAGGTCGTCGTAAAGCTTTCTCCACCTGTGGGTCCCATTTGGCTGTGGTGTCACTGTTCTATGGCTCTGTGATGGTGATGTATGTGAAACCAACGTCAGGTCATGAAGCAGGAGCACAGAAGATTGTGACCCTCTTTTATTCTGTGGTAACTCCATTCTTAAACCCTTTGATCTACAGCCTTAGGAACAAGGATATGAAGGATGCCCTAAGGAAAATACTGTATACCCAAACATTGTAGTCTTTACAAAAAATACCCTTGGAGCCCAAGATAGATGGTACAATATCTATCTTAGGTGAAAAAATCTAGAATGAAAAAGATCAACATACAAGAAATATGTTCAATCCTTCATTTCCAGTGGACTTTTGGACATCTCTACCATGATATGCCAGTTGCATTTCAAATAGAGCATTCCCAAATTTTTCATCTTTCCTTAAAAATGTATCTCTCTTTTCAACTGCCGTGATTTTATTAGTTCCTTAATAATAGGAGAATGATCATTTGTCCAATAATGAAGTTCAAAATACTGGAATCATATATTTCCTCTCCCTCAGCGTTCACATCCAATCTGTTCTCAAACCCTGTCAGCTCTTCATATGCGATATCACTCCCATTGCTTCCTTGATTTCCATTCATCCTGCTATTATCCTCATTACTTCAACTATAATGTTGTAACAAGCTCCTAATTCATCTTCCTGAATTGTGTCTTCTCTTTCTCCAATCCATCCTATCTACTTGTCAAAATAATCTTCCAAATAAACAGAGAATCATGTCATTTTCTCCCCTACTCAAAATGTTTCAGTGGCATTGGATGGCTTATCAGATAAAATTAGTGTTTTCAGCTGAGACTTTATGGTCCTTAACAATTTAACTCCAACTTCCCTTTCCAGATTTTTTTATTTCCTTTTCTACATGCTATATTCCAGTGAAAGACCAGAAGCTCTTTCCCCATCTCATCTTACCAAGTTCAGATATAATCCTTTATGCCTAGAACATACTTTCTCTACATTTCCACTTTTGTAACCCTTCTCTTCCTTAAAAGTCAAAATCCAAAAACTCCTATTCCATGAAGTTTTTCTTAATCCTTCCAACTTTAAGCAGCATTTTCTACTTCAATTTCTTCTAGGACCTTATGTAGATGTCTTTTTAATTTTCTTTTTGTTTTTGTATTACATTTATGGATTATTCCCACTTTGTGAGAAGTCTCACAATTTGGAAAAACAATTTAAGTAAAATTAATAATAAACTGACCTCATCTGAAAGTGCTTGTAACATTTCACATCTGTAGCACCTCACCATTCCACCACCTCTCAATTCTTTCAAAATTAACAAAAAGTTATTTTCTCTCCCTCACCCTTCATTGGGAGAGGAAGGGGAAGAAAAACAAAGATCTTACAACAAATATGCATAGTCAAGGGGGGAAAGGTCCCTTGGTGGATCTCTACATGTGTGTGTGTATATATATATGTATGTATGTATGTATGTATGTGTGGGTGGGTGTGGGTGTTTATAATTCTGCACCCTAAATCTATCACCTTGCTGTAATGGACAGCATATTTCATCACTGGTCCTCTGGAATCATGAACGCTCCTTGTATCAATTATAGTTCTAACAGTTTTCAAAATCGTTTTTCTTTGAAAAGTTATTATTATATTAATTGTCCTCCTGGTTCTGCTCATTTCATTCATCATCAATTTATAAAAGTCCTCAAAAGTGTTCATTTTATAGTATTTATGTTACAGGATCCATTTTTCTGGTTTTGTTCATTTTACTCTATATCAGTTCATAAGGAGACCAAAGAAAGATGAAAAAGATCCATATGTGCAAAGATATTTATAGTAGCTCTTTTTGTAATAGCATAGAATTGGAAATTGAGGGGATGCCCATCCGTCAAGGAATGGCGAAGTTGTAGTTTATGAATATGAGCATACTATTGTGTTGTAATAAATAAGGCAATAGATTATTTTTAAAAGAAACAGATTTTTTTCTTTGTTTTTCTTCTGTCTTTTTTACATTCTGCTTTGTCTCAACTAGATCTGTAAATGTCTTAGCTGACTATTCTACTGTAAGTTCCTTAAGAATAAAGATTATGTTGGGTTTTGTCTTTGTATTCCTTAAGGTAATAATTCACACATAGAAGGCAGATGACAAATGTTTATTCTATTGAATGGAATCCAATTACTAAATTTTATTATTGTGTCCCTTACCTTTCCTGACTTTGCTTATATTTGTAGATTGACAAACTCTATTTTTACAAAATTTCTCCAAATTAAAACCATGTAGAAAGGTAGCAGTTTCATGGCTCCTTTCACATCTGTAAAATATGTTGTTTGTGAATATATGAGGCAGTGTGGTATAATAGAACAAGCACGAGTTCAGGAGTTAGAAAGAAGGGTGGAATCTCAGCTTTGTTTTTATTTGTTGGGGATCCTAAGCAAGTCATTTTACAACTCTGGACTTCAATTACCTTGTCTACAATAGAAAGGATTGGGACCAGATAATTTCTAAGGTCAATAACCAGCTCTAAATCCTACATTTATAAATAACCAATTCCTATGGACAGAAAAGAAAAACACTTTTTAGGCATAAACTGTGTGTAAGGCATGATGCTAGGCGTTAGGGATACAAATATAATAATAATACTAGCTAGCATTTCCATTGTACTTTAAGTTTTGCAAAGTACTTTAGAAATGTTATCTGATTTTATCTTTCCAAGAACCCTGGGAAGTAGGTGCTGTTATTATGCTCATTTGGCAGATGGGAAAATGGAGACAAAGGTTAAGTTATTTTCCCAGTGTCCCACAGATAGTCTGAGGTCAGATTTTAATTTATGTCTTCCTGAGTCCAGACTCAGTGCTCTGTCTACTTTGCAACTCTTATTTGCAGGTACTCTATCCAAAGGAATATAAATTTTGATCACTCAAAACCTCACAAGATATCTTGGGGTTTACAGGTTAGATTTCTTTTTTAAGGACCATGCCTTAAATCCAAATCACTGGTTCTTACTGATTGACAAACAATAGGCCTTAGCTCAAGTCTCACTTGGTCATTGTTTGGGTTTTGATGGCTCAGCATCTCTGTAAATAGCATCTACTCTGTTTAGCATCAAAATCTTACCTAGCCTTAGTCACTAATTGGACACTGCCTCAGACATACTAATACTTCAGCTTAAAGACCTTAAAAAACCTTAGCTTAAAAAGGTCAAGGTCTCCTACATTGAAGATCACCTTCAGTAGTCACAATCTATATCTTACCACAGGATCCAGATGGCTCTGGAGGAGAGGGTGAGTCTGGTAACTTTGCACAGCCCTATGTCACTTAAATCCAATTCACTTACAAGTCATGGCATCACCTTCCCGATGTAATGGTCCTCTTCAAGAATGAATGACAAACAGCAACAGCAACAGCAACCTAGCTGCTTCTACAACAAATAAAACAATCTCTATTCACAAGAAGCTTACATTCCAATGGGAGTCAGTCATTGCTTTATTTCATTTATTTCATTCAATGTCTTTGGACAAAACTGCAATGTTCTTTTCAATTTTGTCTATGAGAGAATCAATAAATTACATGAACCTATATTTCATATTGAATTGTACCTTCCCCTGGGCAGAATACCCCAGGTAAGGAAGGAGAGGAGAGAGGAGGAGACTGGAGCAGAAGGGAGGGAAGGAGAGGAGAGGAACTAGTACTCACTCACAGGTTGTGTTTGTTCTTCCTTCTGGAAAAGGACCATGACCTCAGGGAGATGATGACATGACTTGCAATTGATTTGGATTTGAATGAGGAAGGGCTGTGCAAGGTCACCAGCCTCACTTTCTCCTCCAGAACTATCTGGGTCCAATAGCCAGATATCAATCGGGATGACTGGAGATGACCCAGGATGCAGTGGGAGACCTTGGCCCTTTTAGGCTAAGGTCTTTTCAGGTTCTCGCTTTGAGTGAGGTAACTCCAAGTAAATCCAAAGGAAAAAGGGCAGCTTTTGGCCATCCAAATGTATCTTCCCTGGGGCAGATCACCCCCATGTAAGGAAGGAAGAGGAGAGGAAAGGCAATCAGAGTTAAGTGACTTGCCCAAGGTCACACAGCTAATAAGTGTCAAGTGTCTAAGGTGGCATTTGAACTCAGATCCTCCTGACTCCAGGGTTGGTGCTCTACACCTAGCTGCCCCCTTTTTTGTTTTGTTTAGGAAAAACTGAGACTGAGATCAGCCACAGAAATTTCAGGAAGGTGAGGATGAGAGGAGCAGTGAAACAGGAAGAGGGGTGGAAAGTCACGAGGAGGGCTGGGGAAGGGAAGGGAGGGGTAGGGTGGGGCAGAGAGGCTCATTTGGGCTTACTTGCTAGATTTCTTTCTCAAAGACCAAGGCTTGAACCCAGTTCACTCTGGAGCTCATAGTTTGTACAATAGGTCCCTTCTAGCACAGAGTGAATGTAAATACTAAATAGTAATTGTTTTTCTTTTGGCCAGAAACCTTGAGGGTCTTCTCCCAGTTTGATTGGTTTTTGTTTTTGGGGGGTTTTTTTGTTGTTGTTAAAGGGGTCATCCCCTGAGTAACTACTTAAAAAGACCTATTCATTGTTATCTCACTCAAAGTGAGAATCTGAAAAGACCTTAGGCTAAAATGGCCAAGGTCTCCCATTACATCCTGGGTCATCTCCAGTCATCCTGATTGATATCTGGCTACTGGACCCAGATAGCTCTGGAGGAGAAAGTGAGGCTGGTGACCTTATACAGTCCTCACTCACTCAAATCCAAGTCATGTTATCATCTCCCTGATATCATGGTCCTCTTTGAGAACAAAGGACAACACAATAACAATACAATATTTAATATGTTTCAGAAGGGTTATTAACATCATTCTAATCATTATATATTTAGTAGTATATCTCATTTTACTGAATAAATGAGTGAGCTAAGAAAAGAGCAAGAAGAAAAGAGATGGAGGTACTGATGAGGAGGCCTGGGAGGCCCCTTGAGTTCTCCTTGAGTCCTTGAGGTACAGGCTCTGGGAACCTACCTTGACTGAATTAATGATTCTTGATTGAATCATCCCATTTGATGAGACAGGTCTGTTACTAGACTTCCCACCCTTGAACTGGCCTAGCCCACCATTGTTTGTGGTCTCCAAGTGACTTCCCACCCTTAATCACTCATTCCCCTCATTAACTCCTCCTGAAGACCCTCCCCAAACTCCTCCTCTAGACCACCCCTAGATTCCTCCCACAACCTTCTGTATATAAGATCCCATCTCATGCCAAGTGGTGTGAGAGCACCATAGAATGACCTAGCACAGACTTACTCTGTGTCTAATACAAGTGAACTTTTAATAAATTTTACTTTTCTTTGGCTGTGGACAGAAGGAACCAGAATTTTGACTGGATGGCAGATAAGAGTTGTGCAAACATCACAAAAAGAGAGATTATTTAGTGATGATGGTAGGGGGAAAAACCTGCAAGTGGCAATGGGGAGCAAGCTGTTTGACTCTGAGCCAGCCACTTATGCCTCTCCCAGCCTCAATTTCCTCATCTATAAAAAGAGAAGGTTAAATCTGATGGCCTTCAAGGTGTCCCTTCAAGTTCTAACCTATGATCCCATGTCTTTTTTTTTCCCAGGAAACAATACTGAAGCAGATTATAAATTCCCTTCTGGTAATATCATTGTTTCATGGAATAATAATAATTAGTATTTACATAGTGCCTACTATGTGCCAGATACTGTTCTAAATATACCAATACTATCTCATTGATACTCACAACAACCTAGAAAAATAGGTGCTATTATTATCCCCATATTATAATTGAGGAAACTGAAGCAAACAGAGATTAATTGATTTGCCCAGAATCATAAAACTAGTAAGTGTCTGAGGCTGGATTTAAATTCAGGTTTTAGTGAGTCCAGACCCAGTGCTCTAAACACTATGCGACGTAGCTGCCTCTAAATAGAACCTAAGCCAGTGCTGGTCCAATATTTAATAAGAATCCCACTCAATTTTGAACTTATCCTGTTTGAGTTTCAAAAAAGATGTTTTAGGTAAACACAATTATGCAAACGCAGCTTGATTCTTCATTCAGTACCTTATTTGCCAACAGACCAACAGAACTGTTGTTTGTCCTTCCTTCAAAGGACAGATGAAAGACCAAGTAGGAAGCATAAATCAAATAGCATAGTGCTTAATGAAGACATTATAACCCAGTACATGACAATGGCAAACTGACTATTAAAATCATTCTGCGAGCGCACCTGCGTATACACACACATACACACACACACACACACACACACACACACACACACACACACACACGACAATCTCCCACAAACTTCTATTTTGGTGGGCGACAAAACACTCCTCCAAAAAATATTACACTGCTGAAAAAGGGAAAATTGTATCACAGAACATCTCTCATAGCTCTCACAATCATCATTACTTTACGGCTCCTCCATTTCTGCCTTTACATCTCCCTTTCCTCTCTACTTCTAAAACTGCTTCTGTTCATCTGCTGATACAGTTTTTCTTCCTCAAAGGAAGTGTCACTCTGTTGTGAGACTGTCCCTGGACAACATGCCTTGAGACTAATCAGCATTTTCAATTCTCTTAGTCAGACATAGGAATTGTACCTGACGGTCAAAAAGCAACCAAAATCTATTCTTAACTTGACTTAATCATCAGCAACATAGATTAGCTTCAATCCTTCTTTCTTGGATTAAGGTCAGTGAATTCTTTTTGATTCCTGACATTTTCTGAGCACCTAATTTCTGGGGTATGCAAATCACCTTTTGCAAGCTGCAGGGAAGCATTTATTTGCACTGAAAGTGGATGGACAGAACAGGTAATATTTGCCCAGCATTTCAGCCAATGTGTAAAAGTTGGCCCCCTGACAAGTAGTTGATGTGGGAGGAATTATGACATCAGGCTAAAATAAACACATAAAGAACTAAATTTTACAGCACAACATCACAAGCTATGCTATTTATGTTGATTCATTCAGCAAATATTTATTAGGTAGAAATATGTACCACATACTATATAGACAATGAATTTTAAAAAATCAGTAGAAGTATTTGTGTTTTTTCCACCTTTTTGTTGTTTGTTTATGATGATGGTATTTCTATAACATTAGCCCCACTAAGACACAACTAGACTAAAAAAAAAGTAGGATTTCATTGGAATATATATATATATACATATATATATTAGACAAACATATAATATATAATGTGTGTCTATATGTATATTTTTATATATAGTAGTGTCTATATGTATATTTATATATATATAGTAATAAAATAAGTGCTGATTCCAAATGTAAGCTAGAGGCACCCTGAAAACTTTATTTGTTCCACTTTTTTAAATGTTAAATGAACCTTTATTCAATAGTTAGTAAATTGATGGATACCACCAAGGATGCCAAGTAGAATTCTAAAAATGCAAGTGATTCTTTTACACATACTCAAAATTTTCAAAATTCCATGGGAAAAAAATGATGAATTTTTAAAATGAGCTTATGATGGAGCTTTACAAATTATACAATTAGGAAATTAAGATAAGACCCATAAACCTCAAAAATAAATGTCAATTGAGCAAGTGAGGTGTTTTTTTAAATTTTTGTTTCTGCAAGAAGGAGAAAAATAAATTCTCTGGTCATCAACCTGAATACATCCAATGGTGAATATTAAACTGGGTAACTATTCTAGGATAGCCTAAGAAAAACACATAAAAATATAAAGGAGTTATTTCAAATATTATACCATTTGCCTGCTAAAGCTGATAGTGAGCAGGGAGCAAAAAACTTGTATCAATAAAATCTTGAATTCACTCCTAAAATTTGATGGGATACAAATACGTAAAGAGGATAACACTATATAAATAATATAAATTAAAAATCAAATTCAATAGTCATATGTAGTATTTAGAGATTGTTGATATGTTCATATGCTATCTTCTATTAATTTTATGGCCACAAATTACCTTTCCACAAAGTAGAATTTATCAGGTATGAATAAAGGTTATAATTACCATAAGTAGTTCATAACTTATGAAGGTTATCAATTAATTCCAAGATGATATTTATCAAATTGCTGTGGATTTGAAATGCATTTTCATGTAAAAAAAATGTAATGAGGAATGTGTGGGACAAAAGACCTTGCCCAAAATAAATTCAATAGCTCAGAGATTTTTCCAGAGAAACAAAAAGATCTTTTAT
>WOXC01007807.1:0-232400 GCA_011680675.1 Gymnobelideus leadbeateri | reverse complement strand
ATGGAATATGATATTCCAGAGGGCAAAAGAACTGGGAATGAACCCAAGGGTCACCTACCCAGCAAAACTGAGTATTTTGTTTCTGGGGAAAATATGGTCATTCAGTGGAATAGAGGACTTTCAAGCATTCTTGAGGAAAAAACCAGAGTTGAATAGAAATTTTGACATCCAGACACAAGAAGGAAGAGATGCCTGAGAAGGTAATCAGGGAAAAGAAATCAAAAGGAACTTATCAAAGTTGAACTATTTACATTCCTATATGGAAAAGCAAAAACTGTGACTGATGATATCTTTCTTACTATGAAAATAATGGAAGAAGGGTGTGCGGTCATATGAATACATATGTGAATGTGTGTTTATATGCTTACAGTTATATATGGATAGAGAGCATAGGTTGAATCTGTTGGGAAGGGAGAATACTCAAGGGATGAAATTATGAGGTGAGAGAGGAAAGTGGCAAGAGGAGATGGGGAGAGACAGGGTAGGGTAAACTATCTCATGTAGAAGAAGCAAGGGGAAGTGGTTGCAAGGGAGGGGGAGAATAGGAAGGCAAAAAAGACAAAACCACATTCTCATTGAATTTGGTTCAGGGAGAGAATGACATACATACTAAATGGGATATCTCAACCTGCAGCAGAATAGGGGGAAGGGGGATGAGAGGAGGGATGATGGATGGGAGGGCATCCTTGGGGGAGGGGAGGTTGGAAGTACCCACTATAGAAGAGGGACAGGATCATGTAGGGAATGGACCAGGTGGGGGGTGGGATGAGTGGGAGGGAATTATAAGCAGCCTTGTACAATATATCTACTATGATAATGTTTTGCATAGCTAGACATGTACAACATATACTGACTTGCTTATCTCCCACGAAGGAATGGGTGACAAGGGAGGAAGGAAATGGATCTGAAATTTGAGGTCGTAACATTAAATGTTTCAAATATATATTAAAAAAAACGAAGGTTGACAACTAAAGATAAATAAATTAGTTTTAAAAAAGAATCCTATTATTAAGATTCTGTTTTGTGGAGAAATTTAGCTTCTGATCACCTCCTCCCCTCAAATGAATGTCCCCACCTTGGTTCAGACACTGAATACTATTATCAGTGCCTCCACGATGTTTTCCTGATGTCATGCCTTCTTCTTTGTGCACACATTTATTAATCTATGAATGTATATTTCTTAAGAAGTCTATCTGAAAGAGAATACAGGGATGTGAATCAATACAGAACATACATTTCAAAAGAGACTAGTGGGAAACCTTAGTAAACATCAATAAGAAAAAAAGCCTTATCAGTTATTCACTCTTTTAGAAATAAGATTTGCCTTGGGGTTCTTTAACCAAGTTAGTTATTGATGGGAAATGCCAAACCTAGGAGATATCATTGCTGTTATAAACTTGGTAGATTGCCTCCCCTATACTTTCCTCTGTGTGTAGTATCTTAATCTTACTGCTAATACTACTGAAGGACCTATTTTTTTGTATTCCTTTATTTTCTGACCCTCAAGGGAGTAAGGAATGCTATCCAGGAGGTAAGAGGGGATTCATTGCAAATTGTGCCTGAAGGTTATTGGGAGCCTGAGTCACCAAAGAACAGAATATAGACAATAATGACACTGGGTTCATTTGGGAGACTTGAGGGGAATGGCTTTAGCAATCTAGGCAGCTCTCAGTATGTAAATGTTTTCCACCAATGGACAACAGCAAGTCTTCTGTATATTAAAGGCTTTGCGAATTGTATGGACCACTAATTTGTTCAGTAATATGGACACAGACTTTTATGTCTCAGGAACCAGATGTTTGTGACTCTATCCACTGTGAAGGATCCTTTATATGTACATATCTCCTAATGATTACAGAGACCTTTATATAAATTATCTTATTTGATCTGGAAAACAACCTTCTGTTTTAGATTGATCTGTAGTAGAAGTAGAGGATAGGTAGTAAAAGTATTATTCACATTTTGTGTATTGGAAAATTTAATTTTATAGAAATAAAGTCAATTAGCCTGAGCCACGTGCCTACTAAGTATGGGAGGTTAGATTTGAACTCCATTTTCCTAATTCGACTATACTTCCCAGTGCCACACCACATTGCTTCTCAATTGAACAATAGTTGAAATTCTATCTGATTAATTAATGTCACCATCCTTGGGTTCTTATCTGTTAAAAAAAAAAGATGCCCTAACATGCAATTGTCATTATTAGACTTGATGCTCTCATTCTATATCTCTTTGTTGAATGTCTACTCATAATTTTTACCTTGTTAATTGGCATAAGTGGTGAAGGAAGAATGTAGTGTTTTCATATTCAGCATTCTTCATAGATCTTATCTTGAAGTGGTGTCCTGCTGCTCTCAAGTGTTTTCATTATCTCTGTGTCTAACTTTTATTTCAGCTGAGTACAGGTTGGTAAAGGGAAAGTGGTGGTCACTCTTTTTGAAAAAGAGATCTTTTAGTTAGATCTTGCTTACTATCATGCAATGCTTCTAGAAATGAAATCTAGATTCATGTTTTTGAAAGGAAATACTGTTCTGTATTTTTTAATTTGACTTCAGAAGGTAGTCTCAGGAAGGGAAAGTGACGGTGCTGGCAGGGCAGGGGAGTTATGGGGTGAAGTAAACTAATTTTGTCACTAGTCATTTGACCAAAAAAACAAGTCCAAGAGAGCATTCAGGCAAGCCATTTAGTGAGGACAAAGGAAGCTGTGTTTTTTAGCTTGTTATCAGGTGAAATGTAATCCTAGGGTAAACAGCTTGCAGGTGGCATGTGCTATATTGTGCAACTGGTTACCACATTGCTTTGGCAGGGATGAGGCAGGAATGTGCGTAATACTCACAGACTCTATGTGAAACACCTGCTTTATCTTTATAACTGCTCCCCCATTGTCTCTTTAGGGCATTATGAAACTCATGCAGGTGCGACTTTGGTGCCATCAAGGAGGCGAGGTTGCTAGAAACTGGCCCAAGCAGTTATCAGAACACTCAGCAACATTTAAAAGACAGAGGCGAAAAAATGGTTATGCAAATAACATTATGAAAAAGACCCATCTGTCCTCATAGACCCTTTGTATGAGCAGGATAAAGAAAATCGCAGTGCAAGTTTTTCAGATATTTTTTTTAGTTTCCCAAGTTCAGTTCAGTACAAAAATAATAACTCCAAATACAGGGAAATGCATAGAATCTTAAACTACTCTTTATCACTTCTCTATCAATTTAAAGATATTTTTTCTCTTTGCTTTCTACAATCCGTGTGTTATGTCACATTTACACTCTTCTCAGAATTTCATCCATGGCACTACTGAGTTGTGCTTATTAACATCAAACCATGAGGAAAAAAGAATAACCATAAAGATATCTAAATGCATTTTAGGGTTCATTCCCTCTCCGGAGATGAGGTAACGGGAGACAATAGGACACCAGGAATATAAGACAATAGTAGAAACAGTGCTTGGCTATTAGGGTAGAAAAATTCTTGACTTGCATCGTCAGAGTTACATTTATGGACTATGTTTTGGTTATGGAGTGTATTATATACATTATCTAATTTATTTGGTTCTTACAGCAGTTCTAGGAGGTAGATAGCATGATAGGTCCATTTTACAGAAGGTAAAACCGAAGCTCAGGAAGTTTGAGTGACCACTAAAATCAGAAATAAGACTTGAGCCCAAGTTGTAAAATCACAGGATCACAAAGTAGGAAGGGACCCTAGCTGTCCATGTCATCACATACTCAAACAAGATTCCCATTTACAATATCCCTAACAAATAATCATAGTGATTCTACCTGAAAATTTCTAGCTGGAAATAATAACCTTCTACATCCAAAGGCTGGGTGTTCCACTTTGGAACATCTATAATTCTTAGGAAGGTTTTTGTCCCCTTTTTTTTCCCTTTCACCCCCTCATTCCTTCCCTTCTTTTTCTTCCACCCTCTCCTCTCCCTTCCTTCCTTCCTTCCTTCCTTCCTTCCTTCCTTCCTTCCTTCCTTCCTTCCTTCCCTCCTTTTCTCCTTCATTTCCTTCTTTTCTCTTTTCTTTATTTCCTGTCTTCTTTCTTTCCTTTTATTTCATTTCGTATTTCTTTTTTCTTCCTTCCTTCCTATCATCCTCCCCATCTCCCTTCCTTCTTTTTTCTTCCTTCCTTTCCTCTATCCTTTCTATCCTTCTTTATTTCTTTCATTTCTTCTTTTGTTCCTTTTCTTTTATTCATTTTTCTTTCTTCCTCCCTTCTTTCCTATTGCCCTCCCCACTCCCTTTCTCCCTTCCTTCCTTCCTTCCTTCCTCCCTTCCTTCCTCTCCATTTCTCTCTCTCTCTCTCTCTCTCTCTCTCTCTCTCTCTCTCTCTCTCTCTCTCTCTCTCTTTCCATGACCTAAATCTCATTATTGTGGGGAACTTTTAATGAGGGATATTCTTCTACCATTTCAGGTCAGGGACTTCTCTGCAACTTATGATCTTAGAATTTTGTAGCTCATTGGATTCACTAAGGTTATATAACATGGATAACCCAGGGTAATATGATCAATTTGTGCCAGTTTCCTTATGTAGATAGAGTATGTGCTTTTCTTATCTTGCCCCACCTCATTTTTACTTTTACCCTCTGGGCTCGTTATAAAAAAATTGTCTCCCTTTTCCACCTGACACTTGTTCACATACTTGACAATAGCTCTCATGTCCCCTATCCTCCCTTCCCCCTTCTTCTCCATCTTCACTTTCCTGAAATTTTCCTCATGGTCTCTGTCAGAATATTTGTTAGTCATAGACCTTGTGTTATGACATGCATAGGGACTTCATATACAATTCATATGAATAAGATTTGGAGATTTTAGTGAATTGATAGCTCAAAATGAGTCAATAAGTCATCAGTAAAGTTCAGTAATAAAAAATGAGCTGTTAGGTGACATTGATAAGACTGTTGTCTAGGTTTAGGGAGGTGACACTGTAGTCTTGTTGTATTCTTCTTGGCATGGAGCATAGTGGCTAGCAGATAATGAGAGCTAAATAAATGCTTGTTGATTGATTTCTGCCCTGGTCAGAACACATCTAGAGCCTTAAATGCTGGGTAGCATGGTTTTGGAAGGACACTGATAATGTGGAGGGTATTTCTGGGGGAGAGGGCACAATGAGAATGAAAAACTGCTTAGAGTTCATGCTATTTAAATATCAGTTAAAATTGTTCAACTTGAAGAAACAAAGACTTTAGGGAAGGGTAGAACAAAATTGTTCACTTCAATTATTGAAGAGAAGGGAATAGATTTATTCTTTTTGACCCCAATGGACAAAACTAATTAAAAATCACAATGAGGCATATTCAGTATTGCTATATGTAAAAAACTTTCCAACAACTTTTGTTGTTATTTAGCTATTTCAGTCATATCTGACTCTTTGTGAACCCATTTGGGGTTTTCTTGTCAAAGATGCTGGAATGGTTTTCCATTTCTTTCTCCCACTCATTTTACAGATGAGGAAACTGAGGTAAACAGTGTTAAGTGACTTGCCTGGAGTCACACAACTAGTAAGTGTCTGAGGCTAGATTTGAACTCAAGAAGATGAGTCTTCCTGACTCCAGGACTGACACTCTATCCACTGTGTCACATTGCTGTCCCTTCCAACAACTAAAGCTATCAAAAAATGGAATGACCTTCCCCAAAAGGTAATGTCTCCCTTGTTTTGAAGTAAAGTCTTCAAGTAGAAACTGGTTAACCATACTCTCTTGGGATGTTGAACAAGTTAATCCAAGTTGCAGTAGATGGCTTCTGGGTTTCCTCCAAACTCTGAGATTCTGGAATATTGAGATTAGCCATGTTACTTGTTGAATGGAATTCAATTTAAATGGAATTAATTAAATTAATTTGATGTATTCCAGATTATTGATGTTCTTCCTTATAATATGTGGTACCCAGAAGTAAGCATAGCAGTATGGATGTGGTCTGTCCAGGGAAGAGTATAGGTCTCCTGTCTCAAAGTCTCTTCTGTGTCATGAAAAAGCAGTTGTATTAAAGCAGTGCACCATTTTTCCCTTTTTTAAAATTAATTTTTATTTATTTTTAGTTTACAACATTCAGTTCCACAGTCCCTTGAGTTTCAAATCCCCCCCCCCTTTTATTCCCCTCTCCCTCATCATGGTGGCATGCACTCAAATATAGGATCTACAAATATCTTCAAATTAATGATTAGTCAGGTTGTAAAGAAGATTTATAACCAATGGAAGGATCAGCGGGAATGAGGAAACAAAATAAAACAAGAAAAAGCAACAGAGCAGGTAGTTTGCTTCAATCTGCATTCAGACTCCACAGCTCTTTCTCTGGATATGGATATCTCTTTCGATCATGAGTCTTTTGTAGCTGTCTTATAACCTGTCATTGCTGAGAGGAATCCAGTCTATTGAAGTCAGTTGTCACATATACATTGTGTTTATGTTTGTGTACAGATATCTCCTGGTTCTGTTCTTCTTGCTTAGCATCAGTTTATATAAGTCTTTCTAGGTTATTATGAAGTCTGTCTGCTCCTCATTTCTTATAGCACAGTAGTAGTATTCCATTACATTCATATACCACAACTTGTTCAGCCATTCCCTAATTGATGGGCATCCCCTTGATTTCCAATTCTTTACCACCACAAAAAGAGTTGCTATAAATATTTTTGTATATATAGGTCCTCCTGTCCCTTCTCTGATCTCTTTGGGATATAACCCTAGAAATGGTATTGCTGGGTCAAAGGGTATGCACTTATTTATAGTTCCAGATTGCTCTCCAGAATAGTTGGATCAGTTCACAACTCCACCAACACATTAGTATTCTGATTTTTCCACATCCTCTCCAGCATTTATCACTTTCCTCTTTTGTCATCTTAGCCAATCTGACTGGTGAGATGTGGTATCTAAGAGTTGTTTTGATTTGCATTTATCTAATCAATAGTGATTTAGAGCATTTTTTCATATGCTTATAGATATCTTTAATTTCATCTTCTGAGAACTGCCTGTTCCTAGCCTTTGACCATTTATCAATTGCGGATTAGCTTGTATTCTTATAGATTTGACTCAATTCGTTGTATATTTTAGAAATGACACTTTTATCAGAGACACTGGTTGTAAAATTATTTCCCAATTTTCCACTTCTGTCTTAATCTTCATTATATTGGATTTATTTGTACAGAAACTTTTCAGTTTAATGTAATCAAAATTATCCATTTTGCATTGTATAATGGTCTTTAATTCTTTTTTTTTGTCATAAAATCTTCCCCTCTCTATAGATCTGACAAGTAAACTATTTGTTGCTCTCCCAGATTGCTTATAGTATCAGCCTTTACACCTAGATCTCAGTGCACCATGCTTTATGAGTGGGATGCACTCACGGGTAGGGATTAGAGGGTATATCTCTGAGTAAACTGAAATATTTAGTTATTAGAGAGTAGAGACAATGGTAGCCAATGAAGACGATGCCATACATGTATTCAACTTGGGAAAAAGAAATAAAACGTATTTTATTTCTTTAAGAAGAATGGCTAAGGCCTTTTAGATAGTTGTAAGCATTGGTAGTGTCATCACCAATAAAAAAGGACAATTGTTGAGTAATACCATTCTGCCAATTTTACCATTTCTCTCTGGAACTGCAAATATATTAATAGCTCTATGAACCATGGCCTTCATTTAACTTCTGGGTACATAAATCCCACTTCCTTGATTACAAAGGTCTTAATAAAATAGTAGAAGCAAATACTATTTATTGTGTAATCTTACATAAATATATAAAAAGTGCATTTTTTTGGAAATGATAGATTCTCAGAAGGCCTTAGTGATTTTTGTTTTGGAGAAGGACAATGTATATTTTGTGAAGCAACCACCAATGAAACAGTAGAAAAACCTGTGAGCCCAAATGTAATGAGACTAAATGCCTTATGCAGTGACTTGACCAAAAATAATTCTGGTCAGTGAGAACGTTCTATTCTTTCTATTGCTCAATTCTCCCTTAAGCACTACCTCTTTCACAAAGCCTTTTTTGATTAGGATCATAGAATAATAAATTTATATCTGGAAGGAGCTTTAGTTATCAATACTCTTACTTTATGAATCAGTCATTCATTAGCTATTAATATAAAAAATAGTATGTACTTGGCATGTGCTAAGCAATGGGATTAAAAAGAAAGGTTAAAAAAACCCTCTCTCATTTCTTTTCCCAATTTTTCTTCCACCTCTCTTATTTGACTTTGAAAATCCTTCTTTAGCTCTTCCAAGAATGCTTTTTGGGCTTGAGATCAATTAATATTCCGCTTTAAATATTCCCATGTAGATATAATGATACCATTGTCCTCTTCTGAATTTGTGTTTTGATCTTCCCTGTCACCAAAGAAGATTTCTGTGGTCAAGGTTCATTTTTGCTTCTTGCTCATGTTTTTTGGTATGTTTGTTTTGTTTTTTGTTTTGTCCTCTTTCCTGGTTTTTAAA
This sequence comes from Gymnobelideus leadbeateri, assembly GCA_011680675.1. Classification (NCBI taxonomy): domain Eukaryota; kingdom Metazoa; phylum Chordata; class Mammalia; order Diprotodontia; family Petauridae; genus Gymnobelideus; species Gymnobelideus leadbeateri. The sequence continues at coordinate 223,963 of WOXC01007807.1, read as the reverse complement.
GGTTAGCTCTCTTGTTGGAGCACAGGAGCACTGTCCCAAGCTTCTTGTCCTGGGAGCCAGAGGCCTGATCATTGACTTTGTATTCTGGGGTCTCAGGTGCTCATAGCTGGAGGCTACAGGGCTTACCTGATGCTGAGGCTATAGCTTACCTGATGCTGAGCTGGGGTCCTAGTGATGTGTGTGTGTTGAGACCACGTGCAATTTTCCTAGGTGTTTCCCTGGGGCTACACTGAAGAACATGGATGTCTGGCACCTGGAGAATGCATGCTCTAAATAATCCCAATAATAATAATAAAGAGTGAACAAGTCTTCAATGAGCTCTCTTATAAAAAAATCCCCAGGGCCAGATGGATTTACAAATGAGTTCTACCAAATATTTAAAGAATAATGAATTACAATACTGTATAAACAATTTGGGAAAGTAGGCAAAGGAGTACTACCAAATTCCTTTATGACATAAATGTGGTGCTGATACCTAAATCAGGAAGAGCCAAAACAGAGAAATAAAATTGTAGCTCAGTTTCCCTAATTAATATTGATGCAAAAATTTTAAATAAAATATTATCAGGGAGATTACAGCAACTTAGCATGAAGATAATATATTATGACCAATTGGGATTTATAACAGGAATTCAGGGCTGGCTCAATATTAGGAAAATTGTCAGCATAAGTTACCATATCAATAACAAAGTTAGCAGAAATCATATGATTATCTCAATCGATGCAGAAAAAAAATTTAATCAAAATGTAGCATACATTCCTTATTGAAAACACTAGAAAACAGGAATAAAAGAAACTTTTCTTTAAATAATAAATAGTACCTATCTAAAACCATCAGCAAACACTATATGTAATGGGAATAAGTTAGAAGCCTTCCCGATGAGATCAAGGGTGGAAAAGGATGTCCATTAATACCACTATTATTCGATTTTGTACTAGAAATGTTAGCTTTAACAATAAGACAAGAAAAGGAAATTGAAGGAATCAGTGCATATCTATCAAACTAACAAAAAAACCCCAAAACATAACTATTCTATAGAGATAGAAAAAATAACAAAATTTACCTGGAAGTACAATAGGTCCAATATATTAAAAGAATTAATGATTTAAAAATATGCAAAGGGAAGTAGCCTCATTTTGCCATAACTAAAACTATATTAGAAAGTGGTAATAATCAGAACTATTTGATAATGGGTAAAAAATAATGTGGTGGAACAGTGAAATAGATTAGGAACACAAGACACAGTAGTAAATGACTATAGTAATCTTCTGCTTGAAAAACCCAAAGGCTCTAGTCTGTGGGATAAGAATTCATTATTTGACAAAAGTTTGGAGGAAAAAGTAAGGTAGATGCTGTGGTCTATGGTATAGGCCAAGATCTTAAACGGTATACCATGATAAGGTCAATTACACATACAGATAATTTTCAACATTCATTTAGACTTCATAGCTCTTTCTCTGGATGTGGTCAGCATTTTACATCATGAGTCTTCTGGAATTGTCTTGGATTATTGTATTGCTAAGAACTAAGTCAATTGTAGTTGATCAGCACACAGTGTTACAATGGTAACTGTGATCATTAGATCAACTATGATTTTTTTTTTTGAGATCAACTATGATTGAGTCACTTTTTCTCAACAAGATAATGATCTAAGACAATTCCAAAAGATTTATGAACCGATGGAATCTGAATGCAAATCAAAGCATTATTTCAACTTTTTTTTGCTTTTCCCCCCATTTGTTCTGTTTCTTTTTTATATGATGACTAATGTATAAATATGTTTTATGTGATTATAAATATATATCAGATTGCTTGCTGTTTGGGGAGGGGTAAAGGGAAAAAGAGAGGGAAAAATTGACAGCTCAATATCTTTTAAAAATAAATATTGAGGGACCAGAGTCAAGATGGTGGAATAGAAATAGGACTTCTGCACAGCTCCAGCTTCTACCTCTTCCAATTCATGTAAAAGGTGACTCTGAACAAATATTGGAGCCACAGAACCCACAAAATGATGCAGAAAAGCTAACCTCCTGCTGAAGATGGCCCAGCAGGCCAGCAGGAAGCAGCCAGTGCAGCACTCTGGGAGCCAAGGCCAGCCCCATGTGAGGCTGAGGTCTTAGCCTCAGGGCAGCCTGACCAGCTGCCAGCTGGAAGGACTTCAGATTAGTAGCAGCTGTGACAGTTTCCAGAATTATCAACCCATAGATGCTAAGGACAGAGTGAGAGGTCAGTGCAGTGTGGACTTTGGGATCTAAGAGTTCAGGAGTGTGGTCTGGCCTTTATCCCCTGGAGGGAGAAGCTGCTGAAGGGCTGGGGCCATGCAGCTGCCATGTGGCAGCTTCAGATCCTGGCTTGCAGATTGTAGGGGGACTAAGAGACCAGTCTGAAGGGTAATCACTCTTCTTTAACCTGCTTGGATCTGGATTGTGGTCTAGGATGGAGGTCTTGGGGTGTGTGACCAGCTTGCCAGAGCATGTGGAGGTTTCAGAGAGGGCACCCAACTAATAGCTTTGGCAGCTGAGAAAACCCCAGTGATTGGGACAAAGCTCCCTTGTCTGGTAGCAGAGTCCTATTATAGCAAAAAGCTCAAAAGTCAAGTAATTGAGTGGCAACATGAACAAGAAAAGGTGGCAAAGCAAGCAGAGCAATCCAACTTTACACTCCTATTTTGGGGACAAAAAGGATCAAAGCATGGAACAGGAGGAAGTCAGTGAAGTCAGAACTCCTGCACCAAATGCTTCCAAGAAAAATACAAGCTGGTTACAGGCCACAGAGGAGCTTAAAAAGGATTTTGGAAACCAAATAAGAGAAGTGGAGGAAAAATTGGGAAGAGAAATGAGAACCATGCAAGAAAATTATGAAATGAGATTCAGCAACCTGAATGAAGAAAATAACACCTTAAAAATAGACTAATTCAAATGGCAAAAGAGGCTCAAAAAGGCAATGAGGAGAAGAATGCCTTAAAAAATCGAATTTGCCAGAAGGAAAAAGAATTTCAAAAGCTTACTGAAAAGAATCATTCCTTCATTTATCTTTCTAGGTTTTCTAGAATCGTGTGTTTATATCTCAGGGTTACTTTTCAACTTCCATCTATTTATTAGAAATAATTGAAAGTTCTCCAGAGTGTTTCATGGACACACAGGTTCCTGTAATATGCCCTGTTAGGAAATTTTCTTGTCTATAATAATCACTACAAAGCTATTCCCTGACCATATGTAATCTATCTGGGTTTTGTCATCCTCGTCCTATTAATCTATAGGAGACACAATATGAAAAAGAGACAGCCTCAGCGTCAGAAAGACAAGTTCAAGTTAAGCTTTTGACATATGCTGGATAATTGATCCTTGGCAATTTATCCTATCAGTGAATCAGGAAGATTCCTTAAAAATAATTCTCTGGAAAACAAAAAATCTTTTGACATGTAGTGGCTAAATCAACTTGGGCAAATTATCTTTTAACTGAACCTAAATAGTTCCTTACTTTCTTTCTTCCTATCTACTTTCCTTCCTTCCTTCCTTCTTTTGGTTCTCTCATTCTCTCACTTTCCTTATGTATTAAATTTTATGTAAGTGGAAGGAACTATTGAGGTCAATTTTCTTTTCTGATTCCTTTTTATGTTTTAATCTTGGAATAGCTTCTATATGGCAATGAAATTGAAATACAACAATATCCAAAGAATTAACAGTGGATATGTGTATGATGGATCCGGGTAGGATTCAACATATAGCCACCAAGTTTGAAAAAAGAGGAAAAATATGGAGTCAAGGAATTATATTGGAAAAAATAGAGGGGGTGACTATTTGATGATAGTGAAGGATGACAGATGGATATTCAGAGAACTCTGTTCATATCATTATAATGCCAGGAGAAAATAAGAAAGCACCTTGGTGTGTTGAATAACACTCCTTGTGGCAAACTTATTACATCATTTGGAAAAGATTCTAAAAGTACAGAGAAATCTGATTGAATTTATATGAATCATTGGAAAGAGCTTCTGAATCAATGAGATCACAGATCATTTTCATATTTGAGCATTTGAATAATCAACATAAAATTGGTTTTGCACTGATAATTTCTTCTGTCTTGTAAAAGTAAATATATCAGTGGAAGTTCATGAGATTTTATTATTTGATTGGCTATGAATCTACATAGTGACTTAAAATGTAGGTACATTTCTGAGATACTAAGTGGATGGGAGAGAGTGTATTTAGGTGATATTTAGTAGGACTGAATTAAGAATAAAGGGTTAAAATTGAAAAGAGGAAAGATTTTGATGATTATTGCTTTAGAGTATAATTTGGAGCCTTGAAGTACTGTGCTTTCTTTATTTCTACTTTCTCTTCTTTTTTTGATTCTAATCTTTTTTCTTTATGAAGCTCTGGAACTCTTAGTCTGGAGTCCATGGTATCATATTAGGTGAATTTGTCAGAAGCCCATTATATTGAGCAACTCCTAGCTATGCTTCATTTCTTCCAACATGTATGTACTCATTTCCTCTTTCTCCCTTTCTATCATTTTCCAACTGTGGAAAAAGAAATTAACTCAATATGGCTATAACTACTGGATAAAAAGGCAAACCAATCAACTCTCCTTATGACTTCATTCACCAGCCTTGTGACTTCTCCAGCCAATGTAACCCTGAGTGCAACAGAAAAAGTCTAATATCTCTTTCATGTGGCAGCCCTTCAAACACTTGTAAAAATATGGACAAGAGGAAGAAGGAGGAAGAGGAGGAGGAGGAAGACAAGGAAGAAGAGGAGGACAAGGAGGATGAGGAAGAAGCTATTGTCTTCCTTCTGAGTCTTCCTCTCCTCCAGGCTAAATAAGTCTATTGAATTCTCCATTGCCCCACTCTACCTTTTTCACTCATGCCAACAGTTCTTGGATCATCTACTTATGTGATTAACACAGAAACTAGTACACAGCAGGCACTTAATAAGTGCTTATTGATTAATTGATTGATTCTAGTAAAAAATGTACTATTTAGATAAAAAGGGATACACCATTGATAGCACTACAGGAAGACAGACAGCATGAAAGGGTCATGCTGCGCACTGATGCACTTGTCTCACAAAACACATGGAGAAACTAACTGAGGCAGCTGAAACCCAGGTCTTATATGAAGCCAAACCCATATCTAACAATGAGCCATTTATTTACTGTTGTTTGAATCATTCCTGTCACAACACAGTTGGCTTGCTCTTTACCAGAAAATGGATTCCCTGCTGCTATAATTTCCCTAGGTCTCTTTATAATGTTGATTGTTGCACAGACTGGCAATCAAGCATTGCCTCCTGTTATACCCTAGAGGAATAACATACAGGATAAGTTCTCAGTCAGCAAATGACAACAAAGTAACAAACATATGTACATACATATGCCTATATATAAACATACAATGTACATATATATATACATTATATGCACATATGCCTGTATACACACATGCATATATACTTATGCTTCATGCATAGATATTGTATGTATGCATATGTGTATATGTGTGTGTTTGAGAGAGATCCCTCCCAAATAAACAATGATAGGAATGATAACAACAAGTAACAAACATACTTTTCAAAACTTCTGGACAAATACAGTGAATGAACAGGGACCTTCTGAATAATATGATCCTGAAAGTGTTTCTCAAGCTCAAATAGCCTTGCCTAAGATACAACCTAAGTGGAATCTCAAGTATATTCATATCAAAGAAACAGATGAAACAGGCTGAGCTTCAAGAGGCCTTATCAGTTTCTTACAAGAAATACCAAAGTCAAAATAAACAAACAAAAAACCTAACAAGCAAAATTTAAAGAAAAATGAGAGGGAATTCATCTCACTCAGTATATAATAAAGAACTTGGTTCTATGCTAGAAGTGCATTTTAATATCTTTGTACTCGACCATTTCTTTGCTCTTATTATAAAGAAGTTGTTAAAGCAACACAGAAAAAAATGAAAGACTTAAGAACACTGATGAATATAATGACCAAGTATGATTCCAGGGGACTGATAATGAAACATGTTTCTCACCTCCTGAGAAAGAAGAGAGAGAGATTCAAGGTACCAAATGAACCATACATTATTTTTTTTGCTTTTTGGAGTGGGTGAATGTAGGAAAAAGGCAAATCAATCTAATTAAAAGGATTTTCCTCCCCTCTTCTTCCCTCCCCTCCCCCTACTTCCCTTCCTCTTTCTGTCTCTGTCTTTCTGTCTCTGTCCATCTGTGTCTCTGTCTCTCTTTCCCACTAAAGATGGACTAGGAGAGTTTTGTTGAAAAAATTAAATTAAAAACATAAAGAAGTTGTTGAAATAATTTCTGATGGATATTTTCGTTTGTTTGTTTACAAACTGAGAAAATTTCAAAGTGGGAGTCATAGAATTAGATCTGTACAAGACCTTAGAGACCATTAATTCAATCCCTCAGCTTTAGTTGAACCTCAGAGAAATTAAATGATTTACTCACTTTACACAATTATTAAGTCACAAAACCAGAACCTTCCACTGTACCGCGCTCCCTCTTGGAAATATAATCACTTTTTACTGTACAAACACACAATCCTAACTTCCAGAGACACATTTCAAAGAGTTGGTACAATGGAAAAAAACTTTGGATTTGGAGACAGAGAACTAAGGTTTGGATTCTGCCTTTGTCAATGATCATTTACTACTACTGTGACCTTAAGCAAGTCACTTAACCTCTTTATGTCTTAGTTTCTTTAATTTTAAAATGAGAGCGTAAGATATATATGCTATATGACCATATACAAGAAATTTGTATACAATCACAGACACAACATATGTGTGATGACCAACTATGACAGACTGGACCCTTCTCAGCAATGCAGTGATATAAGTCAATCCCGAAAGACTCATGAAGGAGAGAAATGTGCCATCCAGAGATATAACTAGAAAGCACTGAGCCTGAATCCTGATGGAAGCAAACTAAATGATCTTTTTCTTTTCATTGTTTGATTTTATTTCTTCTTTACCATCTTTCATCCCACGTAGTACAATACGCCTTTGTAATTGGAATAATGTTTAATATGAATGTATTTGCAGATCCTATACTGGACTATATGCTGTCACGGGGGTGGGGGAAGGGAGGTAAAGGAAATTTGAAATTCAAGGAAATATGGAATTGAATCTTGTTAACTGAAACTAAACTAATAAATTAATTAAAATATTTTGCTGAAATCTAGAACCCAATCTACAAAGATCCCTTGATCTACCAGTCTGATAGCTCTGTCCAAAAAAGAAATTATTTTAGTTTATCTGGTTTGAGATTAGTAACTATTAGCATTTTATATTGTGTAAAGGTTTAAGAAGTATAACATCAAACTTACAATAAAACCAGAAAGTAGCCATCAATCATTTTCAGGTGAAGTAAAGATTATTTTTCAACTCTTTAATTAGCAAAAGCAGAAGTAAAGGTTGTCTGGCTTAAGTCTCACACTTCCTTACTTCTCCATACTGTGTCTCTCAGTTGCTGGATTGGCAATTCATCGTTGGTTAGCAACTGCAATTTAGCAAGATTTCTATTTTCCTCAGTGGATGATAACTTTCTGCTTTAATGATCCTTTTGGAAAAATTTGGAAAGCTTTGCTCCCAACCTGGCTGCCTATGCTAATGAGCCAGTGAGACAAAACACATAAAATGTGAAAAATGTTGAAGATGAAATAGTTTGTAACCTGAAATACAGGGGATTTCTGCTCAAAGAATACAGATAGCTTTATGTTATGTGCATAATATAGTGGCAGGTATACCCATATGAGAGGAACATTGCTGTATCAGCAATTGAGTAGAAATTTGTTGGCATACTCTATTCATTTATTGCTTGTATTTATTTAGATTCAACCTTAACCCAGTACGGTGTCAGTTACTATGTATTGAAAATGGTGTAATTTAACTAAAAGGATTCATGGAAAGGACTCATGGTAGATCAAACTCAAGACCTGAAGGTCAACAAATTAAAGCCAGGTTAAAAGGGAATTATGGTAAACAAGGACCTCTTCTGACAATGCCTTTTCCAATCTGTTTGGAGTCTATCAGGAGGAGTATATTGTGTATTAGGGTTAAAAATTTAAGATGTCTTACACAGTGTTGATATTACTACAGTGCTTATCAATACCATGAGAGGTAATTAAGTGAACTTAAACTAGCAGGGTATGAGATGTATTTAACTGCTCTTTTACATGGTCCAGGATTTAGTCTTGTTTGGGGAAATGAAGCCACACCCATAACTACAATGTTGGCAACCCACTCCATACAGGCAACATGCATGTCTTATAGATATTAAGGGTTGTGTCGTTTTACACTGATGCAGACAAAGGAACTTAGAGTTTCATAAGCAAACCAGTCTAGGACAAGAAAATCATTGCTATTGTAAGTAGATTACGTAAGGAAAAATACAAGTTCAAGTAGACTTCTTTTTGCCTTTTGGTCTATTTGGTGAATATTTTAAGTCACACTGCCTATCTTTATTTTCCTTTCCCTCTTCTTTCTTTTGTTTCTTTTTTTGATTTTTTTTTGAGGGGCAACTGGGGTTAAGTGACTTGCCCAAGGTCACACAGCTAGTTTTTGTGTTAAGTGTCTGATGCTGGATTTGAACTCAGGTCCTCCTGACTCCAGAGCTGGTACTCTATTCACTGCACCATCTAGATACCCCCTTTCCCTCTTCTTTCTCTGGAGGATAGAACAACCCTAGCAAGTAGGGACAGACAATTTTATTTTTTATCTAATCTATATTTTCATATATGTAGGGAACTCTCAGTGAAGAAACTTTTTTCAACAACACAGCTAGCCACCTATAACTTTAGAGACATTATTTTTGACTCTGAGAGGCTGTCAGTTAGTCCACAAGAATATATTAACTGCCTACTGTGTACAAGAACTATGCAATTTTTTTTAACTCTAAGGCTAGTTCTTTAGTCACTGACTTTTCAAAAGTCTCCTACTATTAAAACTCATTCAAGTGAGAGTAAAGATTAAATTCAACATAGCCCTGATTTGTTCTTCATCTGTTCACTTCATTAAATGACCACAGATTTCTATGCTCAGTACAATATTTCCCCTACATATGATGGAAAAGTAAACATAATGAGCAGAATACAACAGTTGAGTTATTTTGCCCACCCAATTCCATCATTATCACTTATAGAACCACAGAAGAGAAAATATCTTAGGAGCAAAAAATAGAAAACTAAGCACTAAGAAATAATTATAGCTCTTTTCTACCCAATCCCCACTTACATACAGATTCAAATGCCCCTGTGAACATAGAGATGAGTTGCTAAGAGACCAACTCTAGAAAGAGAAAGCATTGTGGTTTGTTTTCCTTCTGAGTGCAGGCAACTTAAGAGATTTCCATCTTCTATACAATAAACTGCAGAAGAGGCACTCATTATCCTTGTTTCAATTTTCTTATGCATCAATATTTAAGTTTACCATGAGCATAACAAGAATGAGTCTAACTCTTCCTTTTCCCGTTATTCTACAATGGAAGATTAATACAGCTGTGAAACAGGATACAATATCATATGATTACATTCCTAAGCACTAACATCCTAAGACTGGTAACTAAGAATTAGTCAATGCAAAAACCTTCTGGTTATGAGAACCTATAGTCATAATTTAATTACCCATCTAGTATTCCATAATCTCTAACCAGATATGCTCATTCTTTGGAAAAATGTAGATTGTAAGTGATGGAGCTCCTGGAAGAAATGGTCAAACTGATGTTTCTAAATCGTGTAAAATCTGCATAGTTTTAAGTCATTTATGGTTTCTCTCTAAACTAGAAGAGTTGTTCGCTGCTGAGGTATCACTTAAATCTAGTTTTCTACCTAATGAAAGTCAATTAATTTTTTGAGGTGGTTAATCTTTGTATGTAGTGTGTGTATGTGTGTGTGTGTGTGTGTGTGTGTGCATGTTCTCGTATGCACATATGCACATGTACACATGCATACAAGTGAGACAATGTGACAGTGGATAGAGAGCCAGCCTCAGATCTGGCTTCAAGGTCAGCATCTAATATATACTGGTTGTTTGACATTGTGCAGATGTCTTAACCTTTCATTTCCCTAGACAACTCACTATGGTGGTTAAGTCAAGAGAATGTATCAAATTTCATTGGCAGAAGGCATTTCTTGGTCCAGGATTTCCCTAGATCCATTCTCTACACATATGTGTCTATCTATACATATATACCTTACTATCGCCTGAGAACAACAAGATATTAAGAGTCACTCCCTATCTAGTTTTGGAGGCAGTATTGGGGCCTTTGTCATGTCCAGGCTGTTTGGGAGCTCTAATTGTTTGGCATTTGTCTAGCCTATCTCAGCCTCTGCTTAGGTTTTGGATCATTTTCTTCAGTTTTCTATGTTTCCTTAGAAAGGGGACTAAGCAGAGACTCTAAGATTGACATTTTTTTCTTTTTTGCTTTTTGGAGGGAGGGAGGTAGGGCAATTGGGGCTAAGTGACTTGCTCAAGGTCACAAGGCTAATAATCATAAAGTGTCTGAGGCCACATTTGAACTCAGGTTCTCTTGACTCCAGGGCCAGTGCTCTATTCACTGTGCCAGCAAGATGGACATTTCTAGTCAATATTCTAAGTCTGAGCAGTCTGAAAAATACTAGGCCCTTTTCCAGAATTAACTGCACTTTGTATGACCACCCTGGCAAAAATGAAGCTACAGATTTACAACCAAACAAATCACTCAAAAACATCTTGGGATTTGAAAATCTCAACAGCCCATGCACTTGTATCTGAAAAACCCTAGAAAACACACTCCACAAGAACTAACATTTACACTGCATTTTCTGCAGTCCCTATTCCATAACTTTCAGGACACTTTGATGCACACACATTTAGAATCTAACTTCCCACATTATATGTTCCACTAATTGTCAGTATCAGGAGGTTGTATTGGCCACTCTTTTGTAGCCCCAGTGTTATTCAGTCACTGTAGACAAGTAAAAATTCTTTCTATAGTTTCTATCTTTGCAGCCTTCAAGGAATTTCTTTCCAAGGTTTCAGGAACCTCTTGAGGTGGTGGTTTTGACTGAAAACTAAAGATTAAAAACTTAAATATGACTATAAGTATGATCAGATGAAAATACGTGTTTACAGGTGTCATTCATAGTTTCATCACAAATGTATTTATGTTGCCTTCAAAGACCCAGTCAGAAACAAGGGGAAAATATGATGCATTCCCAGGTTAATGTGAATAGTCCATATGTAATATTTAAAGACTATGTTCTTTAATTTGTGTAGGAAGTTCCCAGTGTTGAAACTCTGTCCACTGTGGTATCTAGTAACCTATCTGTGATTTAGATAAATCCTCAAGGGTTTCCTAAGGGACAAAGAGATTAAATAACTTGGCCTACTAAAAAAAAATGCTCACTGGGGCAGCTAGATGGCTCAGTGAGTAAGAGCGCCAGCCTCGGAGTTGGGAGGACCAGGGATCGAAACCGCCCTCAGAAAATGAGCACCCACACATAAATAATGACTAGCCGAGTAACCTTGAGCAAGTTATTTAACCCCAATTGCTTTAAAAAAATGCTCATTTATTGTGCTAATTTAATATAGGGTAAACCATATGTATATTATTTTACATTTGGAGAAACAGATAAGAATTATGATCACTTAGCCTATAGAAATACATGTTGTATTTTGTGCATGCAAATTAAGTTTCAACTGTCAAAGTTAATTTATGTTTAAGTCAATCTCAACCAACTTAGAATAACAGTGACTTTTTAGTCTATAGAAATAGATTCCACTTAGCTGATGTTGAGGAAAGGGGGCAAAATAATCCAAAATGTTTATGTCAAAACTATATCTTAAATAGGGAACCGTTAAACTATATTCTAAATAGTGAACCACCATCTATAATGATTGTTTCATAATAAGGCTTCCTTAATGTCCACTCCAATGTTTCCTTTTCTTATTCTTGAAGACAATAAGGTTGTGGAAATTTATTTAAAGGAGCATCATTTTTCTACTGGGTACATCATCATTGGATAGAAAATGGAAATATATTCTGATTTTTAGCGTCTCAATGATGATGCTATGTAAGATTGGTAAGAGACCAATTCCCTTATTTAAGCTATAATAGGCCACCTTACAAAAACACAGAGAAGAGAGAGTCTGAAGGATTAATATGTCTGAGTTTATGACAATTCTACCCCTCAAAAAGGAAAAGAAGCTGTGAGTTCACAAGCTAATAGGAGAAATAACATGCAAATCTATATATATATATATGTGTGTGTGTGTGTGTGTGTATGTATGTATGTATGTATGTATGTGTGTATGTATATATGTATGTATACAAAGCAAGCTATATATAGTCTTATATAGAAAGGAGGATCTTAGTTGGAACTTAAAAGAAGCCAGGGGAGTGAATATCAGAATGGAAGAGGAAGGGCATTTCAGTCAGGTTGGGGGGTGGTTTGGACAGTCAGATCCTTCTTTCCCTAAGACTGATCATAGGACCTTAACCACTGGTCTCTTCATTTGTTTAATGATTTAGTCTGGGGGTATTCTTGGTTTTGAACTGCATACTAACTCTGATCGATTTTGCTATGAAACTCAGTGTGAAAGAACCTGAGTTCATCCTCCTTACTGGGGATTTCTAACTCTGGAGAAGAGATTAGGTGATGATTTATCATATTTGAGTCTTCATTTTATTTCTATGAGGTACTAGTGTCATGCACTCCAGGATAGGAATGTCCAACTTAGAAAATAAATGACTTAGGCAAGAAGATGATAGTTTTCTTCTAGGTTTTGAAAGGCTGTCATGGGAAACCAAGCTCAGTCTTGTTCTATCTCATCTTGGAACCAGAAGTAAGACCAATGAGTCAATGTTACATTCCAAATGACTTCAATTTAATTTAAATAAACATTCCAAACAGCATCATCAGATAAAAGGAATAGATTCACTTATGGGGTACCGAGCTCTCCATTATTGGAGTACTTCATGTGGGACCCCAGATAAATACTTGCAAGGAAAATTGTAGAGAGTTTCATGATTTTGGTTAAGTTGCAGTCATAGGTATTGAGGGGATTATAAAGAAAGTATAAGTCAGAAGACAGTACTGAGTGATATACATGTGGTTCAGAGTATATGACTCCTAGAGATGTGCAAAGCATTATTGTTTACACATACAGAGAACAGATTCTCCTCATCCTCTTCCTGGTCATAATACACCTAAAATGTTGCGTTCAGCTCTGTGCAACATGTTTTAGGAAGGACATCAACAAATTGGAGACCATCCAAAGAATGAAGGGTAGAATGGGGAGGGGATTGGAAATCAGTGAAGAAGGGAATGAGTAAAAAAATTAGGATCAAAGAAGAAATTAAATTCATAAGTGAAAAATGGGGACATATGGATGGATAGCAGTTGTTCTGCAGAAAAAAAAATATTGGGTTTTCATGGACACTAAACTCAATATAAATCAGCAGCGAGATGTGCTGTTCAAAATAAAACCCAGTAGAACTGATGCACACAAGGTGAATTTAAAGGGCTGAAGATTTCCAGGAACTGGTAATTCCCCTCATTAGTCCTCATGTCCAACACTGTATTCAGTTTGGGGAGCTACAGTTTGATAATGAAAGGAATCTTCACTATATTTTACCTTAAAAGAACAAGGAACCTACTACATTTTGAGGCAAGTCATTTCATTTTTGGACAGTTCTAATTGTTAGGTAGATTTTCTTGTCATCAAGCCTAAATCTACCTCTGATATTTCCATTGACGCTCATAGTTTTATCCATGGCTCTCTAAAGAACAAGTTTATATCTGTTTCCATATGACAGTTTTCTTTCATTCTTCAAATCAAACATACCTTGTTCCTTCAGGAGAGTCTAGAGGAGAACAAGGAGGATGATGATGGGCCTTAAAATCTAAGAAAGATGAAGAGCACCTAAGGAACTAAACATATTCAATTTTCAAAGTTTTTTTTAATTGTAAATTTTTATTCTTTTTTAACTTAATTAAAGAATGAGAAAGGAAAAAAAAAACATTTCCATGTACATAGCAGAGCATACGAGAAGATTCAATAGATTTATTATAAAATGATACATTTTCATTACAAGAAAAGCTATATAATAAATACTATACATTGTTTTCAAATCTACCCAACATTTCTTTGCTTCCTTCTAGGTTTTCTTTTGTTTTCTGCTGTGTACTTTTTTATTGTATATTTTTTCCCTCCCTCAGTCCCTTCCCTCCACCCCGACCTAGGGAAGGCTACAATTAAACATGGATAGGCATGTTCTATTTGGAGAAAGGAAGAATCATATATAGTTTGACCTAACTGGCTACTGAAATTCTTTCCAACTCAAATTCTGTGATTTTATTATGTGACCATTCTATGTCAGTAGAGCCTTAGCTAGGTCTAGATAATCAGGGCTTTTACCCAGGCTCCTTCATTCAGAGCACGTTAACAGAATCTGTAGTTATTTCTTAGGATAGAAACAACTGAGTTTATCACCTCATTAGTAAGAATGACTTGATAAAATAAGGAGTTACCAGATGGGATTCTTGGTCACCTTTTCATACTGCTTCCTTAGGACATTGTGATAGTTGTTATGAAGGCAAAAGTTCTTATTTATGGCTTGAAATACTATAATTGATCAAATGAACTGGTGATGATTACTAGGAGGGTAGAACTATGTAGGAAAAAAGTCATTGCCTTTGAGTTTTTGAGAGGCTTTCATAAGGGATCTAGTAAGCATCTATATTGTGCCAGGCACCATTATAGGTTCTGATGATATGAGAAAAATAAATAATGTAATCCCTATTGCCTAGGACTTATATTCTAAAATAAGAGACAAGTTAATATAAACACATGTAATGAATACATATAAAGAGAATGGATGCATATAAATACAAGGTGGCTTAGGAGAGAGAGCATTAGTAGTTTGAGTCACTAAGAAAAGCTTTCTGTTCTTTAACTGTATCTTAAAGGATGAGGATTCTATGAATTCTAGTGATGAATGAATGCATCATTAGGATATGGTGGGATGACCATTGCAAAGATATGGACATGAGAGTATGTTATGTTTGAGGAACAGAGATAGGACCAGTTCAGTGAATGCAGGATGTGGCTGGAAAAGTAGATTGAGTCCATGTTAGAATGGGTCTCAAAATCCAAACAGAGGTGATTAGATTTTATTTGATCATAGAGGCAATAGGGAGCTCCTGCAGTTTGTTGATTAGGTGAGTGACATAGGCAGGATTGCATTTAAGGAAAATCACTTTGGCAGTTATGTGGTGGATGATAAGGATACTAAATTCATTCTGTTGACCCCTAAGGAGTAAAACTAGGCACAACTAGTGCAATTTACACACACACACACACACACACACACACACACACACACACACACACACACGGGAAAAGAGAGAGAGAGAGAGAGAGAGAGAGAGAGAGAGAGAGAGAGAGAGAGAGAGAGAGAGAGGCTAAGTAATGAAATAAATTATTGTCAATTAGAACTTTCCAGAAGAGGGATGGAAAATGGAATAATTGGTTTCATTTCACTGGAGTTCTTCAGGCATTAGCCTGAAGCTCTTGTTAAGGATGTTTTAGAAAGGATTTCTGTTAAGTTATGGATTGATTCATATAGCCTCTAAATCTTGTCCAATATAGATATTTCGTTGCCTCAGCTCTATGTATGGTAATAATTATATTAATAACAACAACAATAATTAACATTCATATAGTGCTTACTCTGTGTTGTGCAGTGTGCTGTGTTTTACAATTATTATTTCATTCCCCTTGTAACACAAGGTAGGTGATATTTATTAGCCCTATTTCACAGATGAGGACACTGAGGCAAACAGTTTAAGTGAGTTTCCCAGGATCACACAGCTAGTAAATGTCTGAGGTCAAATTTGAACTCAGGTTTTCCTTTCATAATGGTGGATATAAGAATTGTCTTGAGGATATATTCATTTTCAGGCTGCACAAGGTGGAATAGAATGGGATAAGAATTAGGATGGGGAAAAGAATCCAATGAAATACACACCATGGCATCTTGTCCTAATGAAAAAAATACCAAACAAACCAAGAATTTGGAGTCCTGATGTCCAAGCTCATATTTGACATTAATTTGTTGTGTAACTGTTGGCATATTATTTAGTCTCTCTGGGTCTTTGTGTATTCATCTGTTAAATGAGAAGTGTCAGATACATGAAATCTTCTACTATTAAAATCTCATGGTTTCTATTTTGAAATTACTAATATGCATAGAGACATTGTCATGGTGTCTCCAACAGGATGGAACAAGATAAAATCAGTCTTTAATAGTCATTGTATGGATTTAGGCTGGATTTCCAAATAAAAAATGCAACAAACATTTGTTGAACATATGCTATTTGTAAGCTCCTCTTTCAGGCATTCAGGAAGGCAGAATAAAAATAGAATAAAATCTTTGCCTTTAAATAATATACAAGTTTTCTGGGTATCATAGGAGAATAGAATCACAGATTTGGAGTCAGAAGGGGCCAACAGGATATATAGGCAATACCTGACATTTAGATAGTCCTTTAAGGTATGTGGAATACTTTATAAAGACTATTTCATTTTATCCTCACAATAGCCCTAAGGCACAGAATATAAGTGATTTGTACAGGGCCAAACAGGCCTTAAGTGTCTGAGGCTAAATTTGAACTCATTTCTTCATGACTTCAGGTCCAATTATCTATTCACCCTCCCACCTAGCATCTGCTAAAATATATGCAGAATCATGTATAATGTGAAGACAAATATATTAAGTGCCTAAAATGCTTTGTGAGTTCATCAGAAAAAAAAGTTTTTGTAAGTGTGGCTAAAAATAAGAGCAGGTGAGCTTATAGTACTAGTTTTTGTTGGCCATGTGGTGGCACAGTGGATAAAGTACTAAGCCTGGAATCAGAAAGACTTGAGTTCAGTTCCAGCCACAGATACCTACTAGCTGTGTGACCCTAGGCAAGTCATTTAAGCTCTTTTTGCTTCATTTTCTTCAGCTGTAAAATGTCAATAATAATAGCACCTACCTTGCAGGACTGTTGGAGGCTCAGATGAAGTCATATTTGTGCAGTGATTAACACAATGCCTAGCACATAGTAGGCACTATATAAATATGTATTTCCTTATTCCCCCTTGAGAGATGTACAGCAGGTGGACAAATGTTTTGGAGATGGCATCACGGTAGAACAATTTGCAGAGAGGAGAGAGATAACAAGGTGATCCCTAGCAAGTCCATTCACACCTCTGCTTATTTTCTCCCCACACTTCTCTCTGTACAAGGACATCTTTGCTACTAGCAAACAGGAATCAAATCATCATTCCATGGAAACAGAACTGCAATTGTTTGACCATCAGTACCTTTTCACAGTAACATATTCACTTGACAGCTGATTTCTCAAACTCTGTGATTAGCTTTCATTTCCTCTCTTCATTTATTTTTTGGATGATCTCACTCTCAGAAGCCTATCAGGTCAATTTCAGATCCAAAGGATTCCATTCAAAAAGCAAACAGTCGGAGGCTCAGGCAAAGATTGATATAAAGGGTAAGGGATTATTGACAGCCACCCCTACTCTGTGAGAATGAGACTATGAACTGTCTTAAAGAACATTTTCTTCACAGAGTAAGGTGTTTCAAATCATATTAGGACTGACTGTATCTCTTTCTTCCTCAGACCCTATATTTTATAGCTATATGTCCTCCACTTTATAATTTCTGTAGCAAAATTATTGATGACATAACATCAACTACTTTAGGACAATGGGCATATGAGACAAGTTGCTTATTTTATTAAAACATACAATAAAAAACTTAAAATGTTGGTCCAAAGATAGGCTATCTAAAATATGCATTATATCAAAAGTGAATGTGATTTCTTTCAGGGGTGTTCTGGTGCAGCCTGGACTGGCTCTTGATATCTGATTGTTAAATAAATCAGATTGTTAAATCACCTCAGAAATCAGCAGGTGCTAGATACCAGGGATAGATTTATTGTTTTATAGATAGCCCAGGCTTAAGAAAGTAATGGAGAAAATATTAATAATAAAGATGAAACATAAAAATGTATGAAGAAAATATTTTTTTTATTATGGAGAGTGGGTTGTTAAATATTTACCAGCATACCATTGCCTATAATCTTGTTGTGTAAAGGTAGAGGGGAAGGGGAAAGGTAGTAATCATTTATATAGAACTTACGTGCCAGGAATTATGCCAAGTGCTTTACAAATATAACCTTGTTTGATCCTCACAACAAACCAAGCAAGGTTGTTGTTGTTTGTTGTTGTTAAGCTGTTTCAATTGTATCCAACAGTTTGTAACCTCATTTGGGGTTTTCTTGGTAAGGATATGGGAGTGGTTTGTATATCTCTCTCTCCAGTCTATTTTACAGATGAAGAATTATGGCAAATAAGTACAAGTGATTTGCCCAAGGTTACACAGCTATTAAGTGTCTGAGGTCAAATTTGAACTCAGGTCCTTCTGATTCCAGGGCTAATGTTCTATCCACTATGTAACCTAACTGCCCCTTCATCTTGCACTTTTTGACACAGTCATCCCGGGCAAGTCCCTCAAGTTCTCAGTTTCTCCAGGAAATTCTCTAAGACTATCAGACATAAAATTGTGAAGGAGGTTCCCAGTTTGCATGAGGACTATTCCTCTGACTTCTCTGAGAAAACTGAAGATATCCCCCCTAAAACTCTGCTTCTCCCCTTCTTTTCATCTTACAATTCCTTGATATCATCTCCCACTTCCTCTTTCTGTTTTCCAGTCTCTGATATTAAGGTGACCCTTCTCTTGGCCTAAGCCAATGATTCTACCAGTGTTCTTAATCCCAACACCTCTTACCTTCTGCAGCAGATCCCATCTTAATGATCCTCTCCACGGCTCTACCCTCAGTCTTCAACTATTGATTTACCTGCTCTTTCTCTAGTGAAAAATATAGCTCCCACCCTGTAGCAGCAAATATCCTATTATACCCAGGAGGGCTGCTAGCACAGGTTCCTCGATCTGCTTTTCTAAAGGAAAGCAACTCAAAATGGGTTAACCATCTTGCTTTAATCAAACATATGTCATTTACCTAGTTCAGGGTAAAAAGGTCAGCACCCTGTACTTCAGAGAATACAAACAAGTTACAAGCAGACAGGTTTCCAGCTGTCTGACCATTACATCCATACCTAGTCAATTACCAGAGAGGGAAGCACCAACATATGGGTCTTCAAAGCCAGGGGGCTCAATGGCTGCCCAGAGTCTCATCTGGCCAAATCACACAACTCTTCCCAAAGTGAGCCCCAAAGCAAAAACTCACATCAGGGTATATATAGCCTTCTCCTGGGTATCACAGAATGTAACAACCCTCTTGACCCACTGCCCAATCACAAAGCAACAAGGCGCGGGCATTCCTGAAAAACAAGCCTCTCACCACAGGCTCGATGTGACCACGTTCAACCTATTAGGGGGCAAAGTATATTTTCAAATCAAGGAAGGTTCTCAGAGTTAT
This sequence comes from Gymnobelideus leadbeateri, assembly GCA_011680675.1. Classification (NCBI taxonomy): domain Eukaryota; kingdom Metazoa; phylum Chordata; class Mammalia; order Diprotodontia; family Petauridae; genus Gymnobelideus; species Gymnobelideus leadbeateri. Next base: position 204,462 of record WOXC01007807.1, on the reverse strand, counting down.
TTAAGCCTATCAAAGGGCCAAGGGGTAGGGACGATCTTCAGATTCCCATTCCCATAACACACCCTCAGGCTCCACTTATTTTTTTTAGTTGGTAGATACAAAGTTAGGTGTCTTGGGCACTAATGAAACACACATACTAATGCACTTGCATACACACACACACAAACACACACACACACACACTAATACAACAGACAGTCCTTTCCCTTTTCTTTGCCTTATTTCAGTCAAGTACAATTAACATCTATTTCAAAGCATTTTTTTTTCCTGCTAAATACTGCATCTGACTGAACTAATCTTATTGCTCAGGAGCACTTATGGTTTATCCTTGTATTTCTTGGAATCACCTTAGTTCACAGAATGAGGACATGGTACCCTTCTGGCAGTTACACAGCAGACAGTGAACTTTCCTAGTGCAGGGCAAAGATCCCCGCTCCACCACTGATCTTGTCCCCAGTTTTTTATTAGTCTGGGTGCATAATCTTGTGCCATTCATATGTTTCACAACTATATTTCTACTGGAAGAATTACTATGAATCTGAAAATTAAAATATGGTTCATCAGACCAGGAGGCTAATTTGATAATCATTAAGATTTCACTTACATATATTTTCTCCCTCAATAGATAATAAACTCCTTGAGAGTAGAAATTATTTGGATTCCCTCAATTTTATTGTTGTTAGTCATGGTGGTGGTGGTGGTAGTGGTTGAGTGAATGATTTCTTCAAATTTTAGTGACAGATTACAAAAAAACAAAAAGAAGTGGAATCCTGAATAAATTAAAAAAAATTTAAGTGGTACATAATATCTTCTCACTTCCAGGTGGAGAAATGAGCCACTGAAAGGACATAAACATTTGCTACATAGCCATTAGATATGGTCACTAAATCAGAAATTTTTAAATAATTTTCATAATCTGGATTGAATGGCTGCTATAAAGATAAAAGATATGTGAAACAAATTTTAAAAGTAATAGAAAAAATGACAATCTTAAACACTATAAATGTTAGCTAACTTATTTAGAAAGCATTTATGAGGCTTAAAACAGAATAATACAATGGGGAAAAAAAGACTGGGCTTAGAATCAGAGTAACTATATTTCCACCCAAGCACAGCTATTAGCTGAGTGACCTGAGGCGAGATGCCTAACAAATAAATTAACTAAAAAATCAACAGACGGTTATTATGCATGTGCTATGTTTAGTGCACTCTGCTAAGTTTCAGGGATACAAAAAAATTACTCACAAAGGGTATATTGTATTTCATGTAAGGAGACAGGATATAAATATCTAAGAATAAGTAGAATAATGGTATGGAGAATATGAATCAAAATAATATGTGGGAGCTAAACATAAGGTTGTTAGCAATAGAAGAAACCATCAGGGTTTGGGGGACTAAGGAGATACTTATTTCTTCCCCACTGTTTTCTCCTGGTCACATTTAACAAATCCTAGGAAGCTATGAATCAAATTGTAAATATATTTGAACAGTGTTGAAGCTTGAGGCATCTCCCATTAACCTTTTTCAACTGAGTCAATGAAGACTCGTTGTAAGGTAATAGCCATGTGCTAATCTTGAAGGAACTACCACATCAGATAATACATATAGCTGTAGACTCTATACCAACTGAAAAGGTAACTGTGAAACCTTCTCCAAGGACAACCAAATAGTGTTGTAGAAGGTATTAATGTGGTGGTTACTTCACTTCAATTCCCCTCATTGTTAGTCTCCACCTGCACCAATGTCTAAGTACCCTTGACATTTACCAAACTCACAAAAACAAATCCCTATGCTAAAAGATGCTATCAGAATACAGGTCTTTTGTGGCAAAAAACATTTCTGCCACACCAATTCTTTCAATATTTTAAGAATTTTAGCTGGGTCCTTCTTCCACCAGTGAAGAATGAAATGATTTTAAACCTTTTTGGACAGTTTTCATGAGTTGGCAGGTAGATAAAAAATACTCACCTCATGGCCAAATATTTAGCAATAAGCATCTCTGATTTTAGTTAGTCTGTGGTCCTAATGTCTTCCTTAAATGACAAGTGCACCCTCCTTTCTTGAGTTCTTTTTAGTTTGGTAGCAATTACTCTAACTTGTGTGTAGAGTACAGGGACTTACTGTTCACCATAATGCTCTAATATGACATCAAAGCAAGCTTTGGATCTTTTTAAAACCAATTTTAATATGTAAATATTGGCTTAATTAATCCTTGTACTTTAAATAAAGATTTAGGTTCCAGTTTTCCCATCTGTTGCTGTTTTTTGTGGTTGTTGTTCATCCTTCATTTTCAAAGAGGACCAATGACATCATGGGTGATGTCTTGACATGCAGGGGAATTAGATCTAAGTCAGGCAGAGTTGTATAAAGTTGTAAGCCTCTCTCTTCCAGAGTCATTGAAGTCCTGTGTTGAGACAAAAGTTAAGGTGACTGGTGATGGCCTTGGATTCAGTGGATAACCTTGGTATCTTCTTTGTTTGAACAAGCTCTTAAGAGCTCCACAGAACCTCATTCATCTGTCTTTATGGCTGCTGGAGCTAAATGTTCTCAACTACCCTTTCCATTGGGGTAAGTTTTACATGTTTAGTGTAGTTGTCCCCTTAACTAACCAAGGGCATTAAGACCTGTAAGTTATCCTCAATCTGGCCTAGCCTGTCTGCCAAGACAGTTTTTACCTGGGTATAACCACTGGGCATGTCACAGCTTCTTGGAGCCACAGGTGAGAGTTGGGTGACAAGTAGACACCAAAGATAAATGAATAGCCATGAAAAGGGCTTGCCAGAAGTGCCAGTCTTTCATGAACACCCCATACACTGACTGTACAGCTAGATGTATAGAGTGTATAGAGCACCCACACTAGAGACAAGAGTACCTTAGTTCAAATCTTAGACATTCACTAGCTGTGTGACCTGGGCAAGTCACTTACTCCTCTTTGCTTCAGTTTCCTCATCTGTAAAATGAACTGGAGAAGGAGATGGCAAGCCACTCGAGTATCTCATCTGTAAGAGTTGGAATAGATTGCTTCTTCCTCTTATATCTATAAATCTGATTTTATGTGCAAAAATTTACTGTGCTAGGAGCTAGTATTTTTTTAATGTGAATTGATGCTCAAAAGCTAAGTGTCAGAACATTTCAAGTCTTTTATGACAAAGAACTAGAGTAAACCCTGGCTAAATTGTTCCAAATTTGGGTTAATGCCTGATCAAAATAAGCAAAAACTCCCGAGATAAGCAGCTCTGGTTACTGAAGTGTGTGTTTCTTCCCAAATATTTGTCAGATTTCAAAGCCAACTATTGTGCCCATTTTGCAAGCAGTCTTGTCCTATTTTCTTGTTCACTTACTGCAGTGTAAGAGATGACAAGCTTACTTTGACAGGGTTTTAATTAGTTTCCATATGTGATCTATTTGTGCTGTGTGCCTCCAAATTTTTCTTTGTGTGTGTGAAAAAAGACCACTTAAGCAGTTTCAGTTATTTACCTGTGAGTTCCAATGTCCCCCAAACAGATGGCTTTGACACATTTTTTTAGTTTTTATTTGTTTCTGATTTTTAAAACAACAACAAAATCCTCTCCCCCACCAACTGCAACCAGGAAATATATGCTGTCGTTCTCAGCCATTTACATGTACTATTTTTGTCCTGAGCAATTGTATTAAAAGAAAAACAAAGATAGACAGGAGGTCAGCTGAAGGATTCTTGGATGTTAAACTCAATTACGAGCAATGACTGAAATGAATTTAAAATTGTCTTTCCTGAAGGGTGAATGCCTGCTCTCCTCTGATATCTGACAAGACAGTACTTAAAGTGCCTGGCCAATATAAACTGGATTTCCATTTTAAGGAGTGCTGTTTAACTCTAGTTTATATCCAGTTTTCCTAGGAGCACTCTAAAAACAAACAACTCTGAAATGTACAAATTAAGTATTTTCTCTATTACCTGAAGACAGGAGGGATCTATGCTAGTAGAGACACAATTTGTTGGATGTTGAAGAATCAGTTGATGATATATTTGAAAGAGAGGATGCCAAAGTCTTAGAAAATATCACAGATATTTCCCACCTCTTCCCCTCACAAAAGACTACTGAGAGGATACCAATAACTACTGAGCCATGATATCATTTCAATAATTACTTCCTACTTTCCCAGATCTACAGAATCTTTAGGAAAATACCCTATGCATGCTTCAAGGGCATCCTCCCTGAAGATTCGAGGCTTTCAAAAATCATATTCTGCAGCAGACCACACTCTACTGTTATGTTGATTGAAAGGTAAAGGAATAAGAGAATAAAACATCCTGCAGAGGCACTGACTCTGAAATCAGAGAATCTGAGTTCAAATCCCATCTGAATTGCAGCATTGCTATTGCTTGGCAGAGAAATCTTCGGGAACTTCCTGAACCAGTTGTGGTCATGTGACTTTCTCAGGATCCCATAGGTACTGTCAGAAACAGAATTTGAATTTAGGTTTTCTTCATTTCAAGTGTATTTCTCTACGCACAAGACATATTTGTCTCTATTCTGGATAGAAATTAACTGCCTAATGAATATTTGTTAAATAGTTAATAATTACAATAGTTAAATTTTAAGGAGTACTTATTGCATTTATACAGCATTGCATGCCCAGTGCTCTTTTAAGTACTTTACAAACATCTTCTTTGATTTTCAAAACAACCCTGAGAAGTGTCATTATTATCTTCATTTTACAAATGAGGAAACCAAGTCAAATGGAAATTAAGCAACTTGCCCAGAGTCACATAGCTAATAAGTAACAGAGGCTAAATTGGAACTCGGGTCTTACTGACTTCAGACCAACAAACTCTTTTTTTTTTTTTTTTGCTTGTTGGAGGGCAATTGGGGTTAAGTAACTTGCCCAAGGTCACATGGCTAGGTTTTTGTTTGTGTGTGCATGTCTGAGGCCGGATCCAAACTCAGGTCCTTCTGACTTGGAGGCCAACACTCTACTCACTGCGCCACCTAGCCGCCCCCCTACAAACTCTTTAAAAAAATCCAAAGTGCTCCATCTCCTTCCCTTACCGTCATACTTTGGTTTGGAATTTGTACTAAATCTCTTTAAACGCATCTATGTGCTTCTTTGTGACCAAATTCTTGTTCACAAATCATACTTTTAGCACTAAAAAAAGTCCTACATGTTGGAACTGCAAAGAATCTTAGACAGAATCTAGTTTAATATTCTGACCTTACATATGAATGACCTGAATTAACCCTTGCCCATGCTCATGTAACATCTTAGGGGGAAAGCCAGGACTTTCCTAGAGTTTCTGACTATGAACTCAGCATTCTTTATATTTATATTATATTTTGTGATTTATTATTATATAATCACATTTATGTATTATATTACAATTATACAATATATTAATATTATAACAAAATATGATATTTATATTATATTATAATGAAAACATAGATTAATATTATATTATAATATAAATATATGATATTTATATTATATAATACTATGCTAGGGTAGAGCTCCAGAAAAAAATATACCTGAAGATTAGCCATGAGATCCTGAGCATGCCTCTGGGGCATCATCTATAAATGAGAATTAGAATGGCACCTGTATCATAGGGACATTGTTATGATCAAATGAGTGTATACACACACACACACACACACACACACAAACATTTGTGTATCTATAGGCATAGATACACAAAACATACATATATACACAATACATATATGTATCTACACATGTACAGACACAGAAAAGCACAAATATATAAATACACACATGTATACACATAAACACATACATATATGATTATACACATCTTTATATACACATATACATATATTACTGTTCAATTGTTTCAGTGGAGTCTGATCTTTGTGACCTCATTTAGAGTTTTCATGGCATAATGGAGTGGTTTGCCATTTCCTTCGCTGGCTTATTTTATAGATGAAGAATTTGAGACAAACAGGGTTAAGTGACTTGCCCAGGGTCATGCAGTTAGTAAGAGTCTGACATCAGATTTGAATTCAAGAACATAAGTCTTCCTGATTCCAAGCTCAGTGCTCTATCCACTATGCCACCAGGCTGCTGTGTATATGTGTATGTGTCTGTACGTCTGTATGTGAGGATATATGTGTATATATGTATGCATGTATATCTATGTGTATGTATGTGTGTATGTATATGTATATACACACTCATATATACTCATTTGATCCTAACAACATCCCTGTGATGTGGATGCCGTTGTTATTTTCATTTACATATGATGTCACTGAGGCCTACTCAGTATCACATGTTTACTCTCCAGCAAGAGAAGCTTGTTCTGGAGTTCTAGCATCCCTAGTATAGGATAATAAAGAAAGTGTAGAAAGAATGCTGGGTTCAACAAATATATGAACATACACACACATATACATATGCACACTCACATATACTTTTGTGCATGCATTTCTGTGTATACACATGCTATATATACATACAAAACTTTAAGGTTTTAAAAGCATAATTGCATGTGTACATACAAACATACTTCTAAAATATACACACTTCACAAAGATTAAAGCAATACATAAACACAATCAGATATAGCTATGATTACTCTGGGCCTTCTATTATTGTATTGTAAAGGGATGATCATATCATAAATGAAATATTGTGTTGATGACTGTGAATAACCTTCTAAAGCATAACATTTTATTTTACAGCAAATATAGTTTTACTCAAAAGTTTACGTTATGAAATTCTAATTCATTCATGTATATTTTTTCCTGTTTTCTTAAACTCTTTACAGGCAGGATATATGTATCATCTGTTTCCTGGTAAGAGTAATTCTAGTAATTTCCTTTATGTGCAAAGCAGTGTTATGAAGACAGTGTCCCTGACCTCTTAGAACTTACCATGTGATAGAGGCAGACAATGCCTACAGAAAAACATAATGATGTGAAGGAAGTCACGAGAAAGGAGTGGGGGGGAGGATGGGAAATACAGTGTTTTCAACTAGAAGTTTGGGGAATGCTTCATGATGAAGACAGACTTTCAAGTGACTCTCACTTCTCTCCAGGTTTCACTTCCAACTTTTTCTACCACACTCCAGACACTTCTTCAAGCTGAAGCTCTCTCCAGTCCAGGGATTTAAACATTTTCACTAGCCTCCACCCCTGGGCCTTCTCCCTCTGATTGGAAGGCTCCTCTCAGAACCTCTCTTTAAGAAATGCTGCCTGCCCAGTCATTTCTCTTTAGGCTATGTTTTAAGATTTAACTTTAGTGGTCACCTTTGTCTCTCCCTATTCCTTCTCCAATTTACTTTTAAGTGTTACCTTCCTCCATTAGAACATAAGCTTCCTGAAGGCTGGGTCTTGGTTTCCTTTCTGTTAGTATTTGTATTCCCAGTGTTCAGCAAAGGTCTTATTGAAGGAGTCTTGATGTATAGAATTTCAACAGAGAAGGACCATGGAGAACCTGGTTTAGATGCTGAGGAAAGCCTGAACAAAGGTGGGGAGGGGAAAAAGAAAACACAAGAAATGTGTACCCATACAGGACTACACTTGACTAGAGAATTCATTTCATGAAAATGTGTGAGATATAGCTAGGGCTATATCTCACAGACAAATAAGGCTTTTGAATGCCAAGTTAGGTACTTTAGATTTTGTTCAGGAAGCAAAAGGAGCAACCACTGAAGGGTTTTGAATTGAGGAGTGACATTAACAAAACTCTTGCATGTGGAAGATTTATCTGGTAGCAGCATGAAGTTTAGATTAGAATCGGCAGAAACATTGGTTTAGGGGCCTATTGCGATAGTCTCTACAGGGGTTGATGAGGGACTAAATTCAATGGTAGTAGCAGAATTAGGAAAGGTAAAACAAATGGAAGTATAACCGTTTTCCTGTATGCAGCTGTCAGGATGTATTTTTGATTGATTGGTTTTGAAAGGACCTCTTGGCGAGGGAGCTCAGATTTCCTCCATTTACTGAAGTTATCTATAGTTTGCTGTAGATATCTGGATAGCATGAGACCGTAGACAGAGTTTATCTTTAACCTTCCAAATGCCCTTCCTTCATCCTCCTGCTCCCTGTCCTCTAGCACAGAGTGTTTTCATGCTCACCCACGATGCCTCTGCCCTTCCAACACTCCAAACACTACAACACTAGTTTCACCTGCTTTGAACCTGTCTTTTCTCTTTCTTTTGTTAAACTTCATTACATCCTGTTGGCGCTTCATTCCCTAAGGACCTACATAGGTAACTGAAAGTTTAATTCACACTAAACAGCAAATGGATTAAATAGCTCAATGTGGTACTACTCCTAGGAAATTTACATTTTAAAAGAAGACTCCTGGAGATAGAGAGAATTATTCTGAAGGAATGACTAATGGTAGGTTTAATTTGTTATTGGTGTTAGTCCTTTCTTTTGAAGAATACCAATAGCCTCACGGGTTGAAATCTTGACTTCCAAGTGAGTTGGGTTTAAGAGAGGCAGAATTGAACAGTCATCAGTTTTATTCTCTCTTCCAGAGTTACTGAAGTCCAAGTGGCAAGACAAAAGTCAGGAAGGCTGGTGATGGCCTGCGATACAGTGGATGACTTTGGGATCTTCCATGTCTGATGAAGCTCTAAGCACTCCACAGAGCCTCCTTCGTGATCATTGGAATAAACTGTTTTCAACTCCCTGTTCCTCCCAGAAAGGCTCCACATGCTTCATGTAGACATCCCCCTTACTTACTAATGGGAATGAGGCCTGTCAGTTACCCTCAACCTGGTTTAGCTTGTCTGATGAGCTGATCAAGAGCATTTGAGCCTCACCTTTGATTGGATAAAGTCTTTTTTGGAAACAATATATATTGTGTTGCCTTTAATAGGCTTAAGGGAGTTTGGAGACCTTCCCTGTGTAGGGGCAATGTAAGCCCCTCTGTGAGGAATAAGATTACACAAACCAAGGCCCCAACTCAATATGACCTTTCTATTACCCTGAGTTGTTTGGGAACAGGGATCCTGAGAACTTGAGGGCTGCTCCACTCCTGGGACCCTGGCCAGGTCCTTGAAGAGATATAATAACTGGATAACTGATAACTCCTGGAACTAGCCACTCCAAGGAAACATCGCTCTTGGGAAGGTGGGGCTTGGAGGGACTGGACTCCCTCCCCGGCCTCACACAAAATACTGATGCTTGCTAAAAAACACCCGGCAGTATGCCTTCTTTGTTCTCAGCACTACTTAAACTGTAAGATTCAGACCCCAAATTGGAATCTCACCCATGGAGATGACACTCTGCCTGGGACCCTCCTGTGGGGGACCTTGATGGTAGTACACGGGATTCCCCAGTTTGTGTGGTCAGGTGTTGGTGCTTCCCCACAATGTTGATACTTGTAAATATGTAAATATATATGTAAATATATACATATATATATATATATCCACTATTAATCATAATTGCTCTTTATTCTGCTTATCTTTAAGCCTCTTATTCTGTTATCTCTGGTTTCTTTCTCAGTTGCCTATATAAACATATATTCTGAAAAAAATATTCTAAAGAAATTTCCTAGGGTCTTTCTCGGAGTGCCGAGCATTCCGTTTATGTGAATTCTGAACCTCCTTAATTGGACACCCTGCTCTTAATAGGCATAAGGTCTATGGAGCCCACGGGGGGAGAGCTTGGAAGGAATGGAACAGGAAGGGCAGAACAGGAGGAATGGAGCAGGAAAGAGCAGAGCAGATAAAAGTTCAACCATCAACTGGGAATAAACAGAGATAAGAGAGAGAATATTTGTGATGTCAGCACTCTGTTGTTCTGTGTCACACTCTGATTAATTGTGTTACTTTGTCAGACAGTAGTACTCTGTTGAGTTGTGTTGATTTCTCAGATAGAAAGTGAATTGAGATAATAGTACTGGCAATGTGTGTAAATATTGTTGTAGCCCTGTTGAGCTTTTTTTCCCTAGAAACAGAAACTGTGAAGAACTTACAGTAGAGCAGTCCCAATAAACTGTGATATGTAACAGGGGCAGAGAGTTACCTACCTGGAAATCCAGGCAAGAGCTAGGAGCATGGAAGAGGAGCCATGGCGTTTGGAAGCCAGCCTTGAGTCAATATGAAAGAGAACATTACTTGGGTACTCAGTGCTGACTAATGATATTGTAACCTACTGTGGCCTAGGGGTAAATGATGCATTTGTACTTCTCTGATTACCATGTAAGGATGATTGGCTTAAGGATGCTTGGAAGGCAGCCTTGGGAGTCAAGATGAAAGAAGACTTTATATTGGTACTTTATATTGATTGAGGAGATTGTGACTTACTGAATGATATGTTTTGTTGAAGACTATATGGCCACTTTATTTTATTTTATTTCTTTGCTTTTTTGCAGGGCAATTGGGGTTAAGTGGCTTGCCCAATGTCACATTTCTAGTAAGTGTTAAGTGTCTAAAGCTGGATCTGAACTCAGGTTCTCCTGACTCTAGGGCCAGTGCTCTATTCACTGCACCACCTAGCTGCCCTATGTGGCCACTTTAGTAACAAGTTGTTATGTTATATTGTTGTGAATGTTGTACTTTCATTTCTTGAATGTTTTGCTTTAATTTATTGCTGAATAAATACAGAATTCACTATATTATGTGATCAGATCCTTAAAGTTATCCACAGCAACAGTCCTCAGGAGGACTGCTCATGATTAGCTTTATAGTGTGTGTGTGTGTGTGTGTGTGTGTGTGTGTGTGTGTGTGTGTGAGTGAGTGTGTGTGTGTGAGTAAGAGAGAGAGAGAGACAGAGAGAGAGAGAGAGAGTTTTATTTCTTCAGATTCAGCAGATTCCTTCAATCATTGCCCCATAGTAACATAAGTAGAATGTTGCTGTTGAAAAGATGGGTCTTTACTTTCATTTAAAACTTTATATTAGTATAAAAGTTTTAAAATTTGCTCTAAACTATCATTGTTCCTTGAAACACTTTCCTTCTCCCCTTCAACTCAGGGAATAGCTAGTTGTCTATATGTACTGTCTATAAAAGATGTATCTATCTATTTCTAAATACACATCTATATATACTTATAGTTATCTATATCTAAAACATATATACAATGCAATATAATAAATATTATACTTGTATATATTTATCATATTATATATAATAAAACATATATACAATGCAATACATGTGTAAATGTTACATGTACACAATACATATACACATTGTACACCATACACATTACATAGACACATTCATATTCACACATATTTATAAATATATGCATTGCATACATTCACAAGAAACATGTGTATATATGTATATGATGCATATATTATTGTTTAAGCATATGTGTGTATATGTGTATTTTATATGTGTTTATATATGTATACATATATATATATTATGTATATATACAGAGAAGGAGTGAATATATATTTCATATGGGCAACTAGGTGGAAGAAGATAGAAAACCAATTCTGGAGTCAGAAAGATCTAAATTTAAATTTAACTCAGACACTTATTAACTATGTGACCTTGGGCAAGTCATTTAACCCTGTTTGCCTCAGTTTACTAATATGTTAAATAAACTGGAGAAGGAATGGCAAACCACTCCCATACCTTTGCCAAAAACCAAACCAAAGAAACAAAAATGGGGTCACAAAGAGTAAGAAAAGTGAAATGACTGAACACCAATATCTTTCAAGTTTATGTGTTTATGAATATATTAAAGAATATGTAGATATGTGTCTTTGGATAGATAAAGCTCCCTCTTTCTCTCTGCTGTTGAACAAGTTCTATAGGGTGTCTAGACGAGTACATGTTGAAATTTTGATAATTAACATTCTTCATCCATTTGGTCTTTTATCTATGGATGGACAACATAAAGTTCTTTGAATATTTACAGGACTCTTTCAGGAAGCTCTGCTTTCTTTTGACTCTTGATATGCAGTCAGTATGTTATTTGTAAAAAGAACTATGTGGACACTTTGTGCAAGGAAGCCCTGAATAAATAAATAAGTAAATCTAAAATTACTACACGGTATTTTTTGGAGGGGAGGGGAAGGTATGGTAATTGCAGTTGGGAGAATCTGGTGAGTTTTCATGTAGAAGCTGTCACTTGAGTATCTCAAATGAAATAAAGAAATCTAAGAGAAAGAGGTTAGAAGAGATTGTATTTTAAGCATGGGAAAAGGCAGTTGAAAAGTTCAGACAGGAGATGCAGTTTCCTACGTGAAGAGCAGGGAGAAGGTTAGTTTGACTGAATTGTAGATTGAAAAAAGGAGAGTATTCTATAATGTGACTACAAAGCTAGATCAGGTACATCATGTGAAGGACTTTAAAAACTAAGCAAATGAAGTTAATTGGAATCCTAATCATTCTTAGGCTTACCTTCTCATGCCCAATATTATATATTATTATAAGTCTATTAAGCTTTCTTTCAACTTGATGTATATGCTTTTTTGTAGAAAAGCAAGACAGGTATATGTTTTAAAAAGCCTGTTATTTGGAGTTATGTCATGTATACATGTTATATTTGAAGATTAGGTAATAGGAATAATGGCTAGTCAAAAGCTTCCACCTTATTTACTAACACAACCATCTGTTTCCCTCACAAAATTCTAAAAGAAATGCAGCAAGAACTATTTATTCATGTACTAATAAAGAATAATATAGCAGAATAATGCAGCATATTGGCAGTATGCCTCCTCTAAAGTCCTGTGCTGATGCCTTATCCTGGGGTGGAGGTGACCCTGGGTTGTTGAAGGCTGTGTCAGCAGAGCATAAGCAGGTCCTAGAAGTTGGAAAGGTTTCAAGTTAAGCTCAGTGACAGACTCTGTGTTATCCTCTGAGAATTCACCAAATAATCTTATCACTGGGAAGGTGACTGTATTTTTTCTTGGCCACAGAAACTCACAAAGACTTTCTCCAAAGGCATGGAAGAGTTGCCACCAAGGAGAGGGATATCAGACGGAGGAAATCTCAAGTCCTTGAAGTGGCAGTAATTTGGTGGGCCAGTGGATAGAGTTAGGGAGACTCATGTCCTCATCTTGACCCAGAAACTTCCTACCTTTGTGTCTCTGGGCAATTCACTTAACCTCTCAGGCTGTTTCCTCAGGTGTGAAATTGAGATAATAATAGTATCTACTTGATAGTGTTATTGCAATGTTTAAATAAAATGCTATTTGGAAGCACTTTGCATACCTTTAATTACTATGTAGATGCCAGATATGATGTGGGTGATGATGGGAAACAACTAGTAGTAGTGAATGAAGATTGCAGCCTAAATATTAGTAATATGTGAAACATGTAATTTTGTTTAATAGTCAGCTTATTCTAGTGGATTTTTGATATACTCATCTCTTCCCCTGCTGCATAGAATCATTTGCATTTGTACTAGTGAAAATTTGCTTTGTAACATTCTAATACTAAATGAAAAGCCAGGAATGTAGGGGCATATCACCTTATTTATGCCTAATATCCATCACTAATTTACCTTTCTTCTAATTCCTCTAAATGACTACTAAGGACATCCAATCTCTATTACATTTTGCTATCAGTCTGCTGACATTGGCCATCGCAGCTCTTCAGATCACTGAATCTCACAGTTTGATAAATGTAAGGGATATGAGTCACCATCTAGTTAAGAAACCCAGCAAATGAAAAGTTATAGTATGGGGTCAAGGGTGAGTAGAATTGGGCATGTTGTCTATGGAACCTGGGTAACAATGTTAGAAACATTAGGTTTCTTGAGGTCATTGGAAATCAATCAGACCCAGGATTTGAGGAAATTTATATGAAGGTAGATCAGAGATTTAACATAATCACATACATCAATATGTGATTTTGTAGGTTTAGGAACCCTCTGCACCATTGATGCAGATCATAACCTCTTTATAAATTATATTTTGAGATGTCTGAGACTTAAAGATTGAGTCAGGCATGGTCACATGACTACTATCAGAGGAGGGATTTAAACCTATGCCTTTTTGACTTTATGTCACATGTGTTCTGTCCATTACATTATACTACTTCTACACCAAATTACATTTGTATGATGAGAATGCTAGCAGAAATATCAGAAAATGGGGCAGCTAGGTGGCACAGTGAGTAGAGCGCTGGCCCTGTAGTCAGAAGGACCTGAGTTCCGATCCGGCCTCAGACACTTAATGCACAACCAAACAGAAACCTAGCCATGTGACCTTGGGCAAGTTACTTAACCCCATTTGCCCTGCAAAAAGCAAAAAAAAAAAATCAGAAAACTCTAGTACACAATTTTAGAATGGAATCAGGGATGAAGGTGCAGCCCCTAAGAGCTGGCAATATTGGCCATTTTTAAGAATTCAGAGGAACTTGATTTCACATAAAAGCTCCTATTGGCAAATGTTCTGAGTAGGCTAAAACCTTTTTAGTTAATACTATTACCTGGCTTCAGAACCTGGAAACCACCCTCTCTCCAGCATCATTTCCAACCCTGCATTAACAATATGGTCTGAAATCCTTGCTTTTTCATGGTTCCGTGATTTGTCAAGTCTTTCTTTCTTTATATTCCCAATTCAAATCCTGTACAGTATTTTTTGCTATACTTTTGGTTCACATTAATGACTACTTCCACTACTTGACTCCTCCCTGAGTGGATACATGATGACATTTCTCTCCCTTATAGCTATCTATTTATATAGTTTGCATAGCCCAACTGACCCACAGTAGAAGGTAACACACACATAGGGGCATTTTATCTTCATTAATTCTATAAAACATGAAAGAAAAAGAGAAGAAAATATTCTGGTCCTCCAGAAATATTAATAAAGTTTGGTTATATAATTAGGAGGTCTGTTATATTACTGTTCATGAAATTCTTAAATGTTTGAAGGATGCAAAGATTCCATTTTTGTAGATCACTTATTATATGCACCTTTCCATTTAATCATGATAGAGCAAGATAGTTCCCTCCCTTACTCCCAGCACAAAGAAAAGATATAGCAGAATCTAAGAATTTGAGAAATAGAAGGAACTTTGTGATTCTCTCATTTAACCCCTACAAAAAATGAATTTTCACCAAAACATACCTGAAACATGGTCATCCAGTCATTATTGAAGGCTTTGAAGACCAAGAAACTCGCCAATTCTTAAGACAGCCCATTCTACTCTTGAATAGCTCTAATTATTATGAAGTATTATGCTTATTCTCATTTTTCCTAACAGACCCCAATGGTTCCATTGTAACTTCTGTCCATTGCTACTGGTTTTGCCCTGTGGAGCAAGCTTAAACTTCCCTCCTTATATTAACCCTTCAAATATTAGGATAAGGCTATCATCTATCCCCAAGTAACCTCTTTCCCAGAATATACTTCCTTTGTTCCCTCAACTAGTCCTTATATGACACAAAATCAAGGTCATTCACCCTCCTGGTTGCCTTTCTCTGCACACTCTCCATTCTTTCCATGTCCTTCTTAAACCATAGTACCCAGAAATGAACATAATATTCCCCATATGATCTGACAAGGATCCAATAGAGTGGGATGGTCATGTCCCTGTTATTGGAAGCTATATGCTCTCAACACAGACTAAGAGCAAACTTGCTTTCAGGGTTGACCCATTGCACTGCTAACTAGTTTGAGGAGTCCCTTGAAATCGACATATCTTTTTTAACCCAGATAAACTACTACCCAATCGCACCTCCCCCATTTTGTATTCATGAAATTGTTTTATTTGCACCCAAATAGGTTGTTAACAAAGTTGCAGGCAAACATGAGTCAGTCAAAAAGACAAGGGGCGGGGGGTGCAGAGCCAAGATGGTGGAGTAGAAACAGCACTTCCACAGCGCTCCAGCCCACACCACTTCAAAATTATGTAAAAGGGATATTCTGAACAACTTCTAGAGCTCCATAACCTACAGAATGACACAGAGAAGCTAACCTCCCACTGATGACACCCCAGCAGCCCGGCAGAGAACTGGCAACTCAGTGCTCTGGGAGCTGAGTCCAGGTATGCCTGAGCCCAGGTTCCCATGAGTCAGAGGTTTTAACCCCAGGGTGGCCAGACCAGCATCTGACTGGAGGGACCCCAGAACACCAGCAGCTGTGGCTTTTCCAGAATTATTAACATATAGATGCCTAGGACAAAGTGAGAGGTTAGTGCTCTATGGAATTTGGGACCAGTATTTGGGAATGCATTAGCTTCTTTCCTGGGAGGCAAGAAGGACCCACGGCACAGCCGCCATTTTGCAGCTTCAGCTCCTGGCCTGCAGACTGTAGGAAGATCCAGCAATCAGTCTGGGGGGAAATAGTTCTTGCTTTAACCTCCCTGGATCTGGATTGTGGTATAGGGGGGAGGTCTGGGATGGGTATCCAGCTTGCTGGAGCCTGTGGAGGCTTGACAGAGGCCACCCAACTAATACTGTCAGCAGTTGAGAAGACACCAACGTTTGGGATGGAAGCTCCCCTGTCTGGTGGCAGAGCCCTACTGGGGCAACAAGCCCAAAAGTCAAGGAATTGAGTGGCAACATTCCTAGGCAAATGAAACGAAACAAACAGAAAAATTCAACATTAGACTCCTATTTTGGGGGCAAAGAGGTTCAAAGCATGGAACAGGAGGAGGGCTGTGAGGTCAGAAATCCTGCACCAAAGGCCCCAAATGAAAATACAAGCAGGTTACAGGCCATAGAGGACCTTAAGAAGAATTTTAAAAACCAAATATTAGAAGTGGAGTAAAAAATTGGAAGAGAAATGAGAAGGATGCAGGAAATGTATGAAATGAGAGTCAACAGCCTGTCTGAGAAAAATAACACCCTAAAAAAATAGACGAACTCAAATGGCAAAGGAGTATCTTGTTTCAGGGGAAAATATAGTCATTCAGTGGAATAGAGGACTTTCAAGCATTCTTGAGGAAAAACCAGAGTTGAAAGAAAATTTGACATTGAGACAGAAGAAGCAAGAGATACTTGAAAATAAATCAAATGGAACTTGTCCAATTTGAACTATTCACATTCCTACATGGAAAAACAAAAACTGTGATGAAACCTTTCTCAGTATGAAGACAATTGAAGAAGGGTATATGGGCATATGAATACATATGTGAATACATAGGTTGAATTTGGTGGGAAGGTATGATACTTAAGGGGTGAAGTTATTAACTTGAGGTGAGAGAGGAATGTGGCAAGAGGAGATGGGGAGAGACGGGGGCAGGGGTAAACTACCCCATGTAGAAGAGCCAAGGGGAAGTAGTTGCAGGGTAGGGGAAGAAGAGGAAAGCAAAAAGGCAAAGCCATATTCTTATTGAATTTGGTTCAAGAAGAGAATGACATACATACTAAATGGTATATCTCAACCTGCAGGAGAATAGTGGGGAAGGGCCTGAGGGGGGGTTATAGAGGGGAGGGCATGCTGAGGGGAGGGGAGGTTGGAGGCACCCACTTTTAAAGAGGGACAGGATCAAAGTAGGGAATGGACCAGGTAGGGGGTGGGATGGGTGGGAGGGAAATATAGTCAGTCTTTTTTTTTAAACAAATGCTTTATTAACTTCTGTTTTACATCATTCATTTCCGCCAGATTTTGAGTTACAATCATTTTCCCCCCGTTATTCCCCTACCCAACCTCCCAGAATAGCAGTCCCACAAGATATCACTTCCTCCAATGTGCTCTCTCCCATACCTTCTCCCATACCCCCTTCGACTTTTCCATTAGAGGAAGGTGAATCTTTGTGTCCCAATGCCTGCACATCTTATCTCCCCATTACAAGCAAAAGAGTATTAATAGTAGTATTTATATATATTTGAAACATTTAATTTTAAGACCTCGAATTTCAGATCCATTCCCTTCCTCCCTTGTCACCCATTCCCTCTGGGAAGATAAGTAATTCAGTATATGTTATACATGTCTAGCTATGCAAATTTACTTGATCCTGTCCCTATTCTATAGTGGGTTCTTCCAACCTCCCCTCCTCCCAAGGATACCCTCCCATCCATCATCTCTCGTCTCATCCCCTTTCCCCCTATTCTGCTGCAGGTTGATATATCCCATTAAGTATGTATGTCATTCTCTCCCTGAAACAAATTCAATGAGAATGTGGTTTTGCTTTTTTGTCTTCCTATTCTTCCCCTCCCATGCAACCACTTCACCTTGCTTCTTCTACGTGAGATAGTTTACCCTACCCTGTCTCTCCCCATCTCCTCTTGCCACTTTCCTCTCTCATCTCATAATTTCATCCCTTGAGTATTCTCCCTTCCCAACAAATTCAACCTATGCCCTCTATCCATATATAACTGTAACCATATACACACACATTCACATGTGTATTCATATGACCATACACACTTCTTCCATTATTTTCATAGTGAGAAAGATATCATCAGTCACAGTTATTGCTTTTCCATAAAGGAATGTAAATAGCTCAACTTTGATAAGTTCATTTTGATTTCTTTTCCCTGATTACCTTCTCAGGCATCTCTTCCTTTTTGTGTCTGGATGTCAAATTTTCTATTCAGTTCTGGTTTTTTCCTCAAGAATGCTTGAAAGTCCTCTATTCCACTGAATGACCATATTTTCCCCTGAAACAAAATACTCAGTTTTGCTGGGTAGGTGACCCTTGTGTTCATTGCCAGCTCTTTTGCCCTCTGGAATATTGTATTCCATGCCCTTCAATCCCTCAGTGTAGAAACTGCCAGGTCCTGGGCTATTCTGATTGTGTTTCCACAATATTGAAATTGTTTCTTCCTCACTGCTTGTAGTATTTTCTCCTCGATCTGGGGATTCTGGAACCTTGCTATAATATTCCTGGGAGTTTTATTTTTGGGATCTTTTTCAGGAGGTGATTGGTGAATTCTTTCAACCTCTATTTTGCCCTCTGGATCTAAAATATTAGGGCAATTTTCCTTGAGAATTTCTTAAAGGGTGATTTCTAGGTTCTTTCTTTGATCATGGCTTTCAGGTAGTCCAATAATTTTTACATTGTCTCTCCTGGATCTGTTTTCCAGGTCAGTGGTTTTTCCCATGAGGTATTTCACATTGCCTTCTATTCTTTCATTTGTTTGGATCTGCTTAACAGCATCTTGATTTCTCATAAAGTCATTAGCTTCCATTTGCTCCAGTCTAACTCTGAAGGAATGAATCTCCTCAGTGAACTTTTGATATTCTTTTTCCATCTGGCAAATTCAGCTTTTTAAGGTATTCTTCTCCTCATTGCCCTTTTGGGCTTCCTTTGCCATTTGAGTTAGTCTATTTTTTAAGGTGTTTTCCTCAGTCAGACTGTTGTCCCTCATTTCATACTTTTCCTGCATCCTTCTCATTTCTCTTCCCAATTTTTCCTCCACTTCTCTCTTTTTTTTCTTTTTGGAGGGCAATTGGGGTTGAGTAACTTGCCCAAGGTCACATGGCTAGGTTTTGGTTTGTGTGTGTGTTGTGTCTGAGGTCGGATCCGAACTCAGGTCCTTCTGACTCCAGGGCCGACGCTCTACTCACTGTGCCACCTAGCCACCCCTCTACTTCTCTTATTTGATTTTTAAAGTCCTTCTTAAGGTCCTCTATGATCTGCAATCTGCTCATATTTTTCTTTGGAGCTTTTGGACCAGGGTTTCTGACCTCACAGTCCTCCCCTGTTCTTTGCTTCGATCCTTTTTGCCCCCCAAATAGGAGTCTAAGGTTGCATTTTTCTGTTTAATTTGTTTCCTTTGCTTTGGCATTTGGCTACTTAATTACTTGACTTTTGGGCTTGTTGCCACAGTATGGCTGGGCCACCAGACAGGTGACCTGTCGACCCAAACGTGTGTGTGTGTGGTGGGGGGCAACTTCCATTTCTGGCAAGCTGGAAACCCACCCACAACCTCCACCCCAGATCACAATCCAGATCCAGGGAGGTTAAAGCAAGAGAGATTAACCCCCAAGACTGATCTCTGGATCTCCCTAGAGTTCACAGGCCAGGAGTTGGAGCTGCCTCTGATAACTACAAAATGGCATGTCTCCTCAGGGGCTTCTAGCCCCAAGGACAGGAAGCTGACGCATTCCCCAAATACTGGTCCCAAAGTCCATAGGCCACTAACCTCTCACTTTGTCCTAGGCATGTCTATGTTGATAATTCTGGAATCGCCACAGCTGCTGGTGTTCTGGGGTCCCTCCAGCCGACTGCTTGCCCGGCTGCCCTGGGGCTAAAACCACTACTCAGGTGGACCTCTGCTCGGCTCCCTGTGGACTGTGCGCTGCCGGCTCCCAGAACACTGCTCTGGTCCTTCCTGCAGGGCTGCTGGGCTGTCCTCAGAGGGAGGTTAGCTTCTCTGTGTTGTTCTGTGGGTGCAGGGGCTCCAGAACTTTTTCAGAGTCCTCTTTTACATAGTTTGGAGGTAATCTGAGGGGAGAGTGCCTTGGATGTGCTGTTTCTACTCTGCCATCTTGGCTCTGCCCCTGTATAGTCAATCTTTTACAATGTATGTACTATGGTAATTTTTTTTCATAACTATACATATACAACATATACTGAATTGCTTATCTTCCCAGTGGGAGTATGTGAGAAGGGACGAAGGGAATGGATCTGGGATTGGAAGTTTTAAAATTAAATGTTTCAACTATATATAAATACTATTATTAATACTATTTTGCATGTAACTAGGAGATAAGATGTGCAGGCATTGGGGCACAGAAATTCACCGTGCCCTATTGGAAAAGGCGAAGGAGGTATGGGGAAGATATGGGAGAGAGCAGATTGTATGAGGGGATATCCTGTGGGATTGCTACTCTGGGGTGGTGGGTAGGGGAAAATGGGTAAAAAAATTATAACTTAAAATCTCGTGGAAATGAATGATGTAAACCAGAAGTTAATCAAGCATTTGGAAAAAAAAAAAAGATTGAGGGGACACTGAGGGAAATATCTCCACTTGAAAGAGAACACGAGTGGTCTTGCAGAGTCTATGTTACATAAGTGATTCTGCCAGTGCCAACTAGCATCAGGGCTTGAACAATGTGGAAACTGATCTTCCTATGAAAAGAAAAAGTAAAAATACTCACAGAATAGTTCACTGCTCTTCATTTAATGATGGAAAATGAAAAATTTCTTGAAAGATCAAAACAAGTTATCCATAGATATAGAAATACCCTTAATATATTGATGGATATGTGATTTCATTAATGTGGGCATTCTCTCCATTAGTACAGGTTGAAATTTATTTATCATTTGTTGTGTGAAACTCTTTTAGTGCAATCCTATCCATCATGTGGGACCCCTCCTCTAGAACTCTTAATTTCATATAAGCCCCAAGGAACCATATGGTTGTCTATAAGTTATATGACCAGTTCCTTCCTTTTCTGGCTATACATTCTTCTGTTTGTACTACTTCTCCTACACAATTATTTGTTGTGAACATGTTACAGCCTACTCATTTCTGCAAGGCATTTTAAAAAAGAAAGAAAAAAAGAAGCTTGTAAGGCACAAGGGGTATTCTATCCAGTGTTAGTCAGGTGATATAAGGGTAGAAGAATCTGCCACACCAAAGGAAGCAAAAGCAAAAGGTCATTGACATCTGCATCTATCTATATAATAGACATGATTCTCTACCTGTGGAGAGCAGAGATTAAATATCCAAGAAAGAAATACTTTCTTGTCCTCTAAGGAATTATTATGTTCCTTTACTAGTAAAACCTGGGAAAAGGTAATTAAATACTACCTAGCAGAAGAAAGGGTGAGATTCTGGTATTGGTCCTCCCTTTTGATGAATATCAATATGCTAGATGTCAATGTCATCTGAGTAACAGGGGTATATTACTGCCTTCCTGGGTCATTTAATTTGAATTGACTAATATCCTACCCATTTTGGTCGAAGCTAAAACTCATTCCTTGTCGTTTACATGGAGACAGATCATATGACCAGAAAGAACCCAGAAAATATTACTGCTAAGTATGCTAAGGATGAATAATTCCTGGGCAAGAAACTGAAGACCTTAGGGGCAAAGGTAGTATGTTCTCCACTGCTGCCAACTCAAATTCACTATAAAGAAAAGGAATAAGGGGTGGCTAGGTGTCGCAGTGAGTAGAGGGTCGGCCCTGGAGTCAGAAGGACCCGAGTTCGGATCCCGCCTCAGACACTTAACGCACACACAAACAAAAACCTAGCCGAGTCACCTTGGGCAAGTTTCTTAACCCCAATTGCCCTCCAGAAAAAAAGAAAAGGAATAACATTAGGCCTATGGTTTCATTGGTATAGGGGATTCCCAGATGGGGATGTTTCTATTACCAATGCAGATCAATGTGCCTTCATTGTAATTTATATTCTTAGAAAATTGTTTAGAGCACTAAGAGATTAAATGTCTCACCTAAGATAACTCAGCTGATAAGAATCTGAGGCAGACCTTGAACCCATGTCTTCCTAGATCTGAGGCCAGCTCTCTAACCACTAGGTTACAGCTGCCTCTCTTCAGAATAAATAACTCCCCAAAACAAGGTCTATGCAAAATAGATAGGTTACTTTAGAAAAATCCTTGATTGCTTATCTGTGGTTAAAGCATAGTTAAGCAAAGAAATATGAAATAAGTGAATTGTATAGCAGTTACATCATGGTTTTAGATAATTATTTTAGTATAAAAAGACCATATATAAATATAATAGCACAGAATAAACCACTTTTAAGAAACATTTATTTGTTCAACATTAACATAAGGCATATAATGACATTTTATAATCAGTATGTGAATTTATGAAATAGGCATAAATTGCATTTGAAAATTCTCCATTGAGGAAAATAATGCTCTATATTTGTGGAGTTAGAAAGAAATGATGTGAAATCTATATTTACAAACTTGATATCTACTTTTATAAACCTGATATCCAAAGTTTGGGACAATCTTATAAAAAGGGAACAGAGTTGTTTCAAACACTAATGCCACCCAGACAAACAGTAGTATAGATTTTTCTTATTATTTAACTTCTTAGATATTCATTTGATCATATGAAAATGAAATCTTAAATTTTCTAGAAACTTAAATTAATTTTAAATGAAAAATGAAAATGATTTGTTTACATATGGCTGTTACTATGACATTCAACTAATTATATTCTATGTGCCTTAACACTGTCTTCTTTAGCTCTGCTTCTAGGACAGGAAAACCTTTTGATTGCATCATGTAGCCCCTTTAGAAG
This sequence comes from Gymnobelideus leadbeateri, assembly GCA_011680675.1. Classification (NCBI taxonomy): domain Eukaryota; kingdom Metazoa; phylum Chordata; class Mammalia; order Diprotodontia; family Petauridae; genus Gymnobelideus; species Gymnobelideus leadbeateri. Next base: position 181,413 of record WOXC01007807.1, on the reverse strand, counting down.
TCTGGTTAAAACTGTGGACTCCTTCCAGAACATTATTTGTTTTGTTTTGTTTTAATAAATAATTGAATCAAATGCTAAATTTTTCCATCACTTCCCTAAATCTAGAAAAAAATCAGTACATTCAACATGTAAGCAAGCAAGCAAGCTCTTGTTTGTAGCATGTACCAGCTTCCAAAGTATAAATGCTCACACTGAAAATTTAGCAATTGGTTCTCACAATCTGGTTTCAACTGGCTGCAGCACATTCCTGGACTCCACTTTGGTAGAGAACATAGACATAGACATGAAACCCATTTGCACATCCATGTTTTCATCAATTCTTTGGTATAAGTGCTTTGGCTAAGCTAGGAAAATGCAAAGTACTGAATTAACATCTAACAATGTTACTTGAAATCCTTCTTTGAAGAAGGCGCTGGTGCTCTGTAGAGTTGAGACAGAGTTGACATGTTCACAGTCAGATAGGTTTCTAAAATATAACAGTACATTTGAATTAAAGGTACTGACATTGTTTTAGACCTTATATATCTGCCTCTGGGTGACACATTTCAGGTAGTATGTTGGTACTGTAATAATAAATCAGTCACAGCATGGGGAATGGAGAGATTTTCTCTTCATTTTCACTGGGATTAAGGCAATAACTGTCTGTGAAGAGATTTATCACTTCATGTGCAGTGATATAGAAAATCATTAAAAATACCTACTTTGTAAATGGGAAACAGCATAGGATTTGTCGTGTATTATCATTGAATTTTTGCGCATGTATCCTAGTCCAGTAGACTTTTGTATATAATGATACTGGAATAATTAAAAATAAAAAGTAAATAAAATGGCAAAAATCAAGACCCCTCAAATAAAAAGCAGATGGCTTCCAAATCATGTATTTTCTTTTTTGGATTTAAGAAGCTGAGTTATTCTGGAAAATAGTATGTTAGGAACTAGGTGTAGCCCAATATCTTACATCATATGCCAAGAAAAAATCAAAATGTGTACATGATTTAGATATAAAGGGTGATACTGTCAGATCTATGGAGAAAGAAATATTTATGACCAAACAAGAGATGCAGAACATTTTGAAATGCAAATGAATAATGTTTATTACATTAAATTTAAATGTTTTTGCACCAAGCCAGTGCAACAAAGATTAGAAGAGAAGCAGAAAACAGGAAACCATTTTTATAGCCATTGTCTCTGATAAAGGCCACACCTCTAAATACATAGAGAACTGAGACAAATTTATAAGAATACAAGTCATTCCCCAATTGATAAATGGTCAAATGATACAAACAGGCAATTTTAAAATGAGGAAATTAAACTGTAGTCATAAAAAACCCCTCTAAATTAAAATTGATTAGAGAAATAAAAATTAAAACAACTGTGAGGTATGACCTCACGCCTATGAGATTGGCTAATGTGATAAAACAGGAAAATGATAAATGTTGGAGGTATGGGAAAATTGGAATATTAATGAAATGTTGCTGGACTTGTGAACTGATCCAACCATTCTGGAGAGCAATCTGGAGGGATGTCCAAAGGACTATAAAACTGTGAATATACTTTAATCCAGGAATACCACTACTAGATCTGTATCCCAAAGAGATCATAAAAATGGGAAAAGCATCTGCATATACAAAAATATTGATAGCAGCTCTCTTTGTGGTGTCTAAGAATTAGAAATTGAGGGGATGTTAATCAAATGGTTAATAACCGAACAAGTTGTGGTATATGAATGTAATGGAATACTATTGTGCTATAAGAAATGATGAATAGGTGGACTTAAGGAAAAACCTAGAAAGACTTATATGAACTAATGCTGAGTGAATTGAGAAGAATAGTGACAGCAACATTGTGTGATGATCAACCTTGATAGACACTCTTCTCAGCAGTTCAATGATCTAAGTCAACTCTTAAAGACTCATGATGGAAAATACTAAACACATTCAGAAAAAGGAATGATTGATTCTGAATGAAGCTAAAAAATTCTATTTGTTCTCTTTTTTAAATTTTTTTTCTTTCTCATAGTTTTCCTCTTTTGTTCTGAATCTTCTTTCACAGCATGACTAATGTGGAAATGTGTGATTATACATGATTAGCTTATATCAGATTACATGCTGTGTGTGGGAAAGGGGAAGGGAAAGAGTGGGGAGGTAATTTAGGACTTAAAATCTTATAAAAAAGAACACTGAAAACTAAAAATGCAATTTGTTTTTTAATCTAGGTCAGGGGTTCTTAACATTTTTTGTGTGTCCTGGACTCCTATGGCAGTCTGGTGAGACCTGTGGACCCCTCCTCAGAATAATATATTTAAGTACATAAATTAAACACATAGATTATAAAGAAAACTATTATGTTGAAATTCCATTACATATATGCACACAAATGTGTGTGTATATATATACACACATACACATGAAATTCTAGTCTGTAGATAATAAAATAAAGGTGAGGGAAAAGAAATAAAAGCTATAATATCTGGGTTGGTTTTTTTTTGGCTTTACTCTAAATGACTCCTTTTTGTATCCAAAGAGATGAATGCATTCTTAACATGTAGCAGACCCTTGTGTTAGAATCATATAGAATCATTGATCTACCTGTTGAAACAGGCCCTCATCTTTTCATTGTGTAATGGCAAACAAAGAAGTAGTTGATACCTTGTTTCAGCTATTTAATTATTTACCACTTTCTTTCAGTTCAAGTTTCTTTTAAGCTTCGCCCAAGATTATATCAAGTCTTTGTTAAGAGAAGGAACTTGTGAACCCCAGAATTTGTGAACCCTTGTTGGGAGGAGTTAATGACCATGTATAAGGAGAAGCCCAGGCTGGGAGAGAGCAGAACTGAAAGGAAACTCTTTTGGTGGCGGAGTTGAGAAGGATAAAACTTGTGGTATCCCCACACTCTATGTTTCTCTTCTCTGTCTGTGTTGATTGATGTTTGTTTGTGATACTTTGTACAGAAGCCCTGGAACCTTACTGGAAGCCCAGAAAGCGGCTTTTCTGGTTGTCTGTTTACAGAAGTCTTGGAGGAGCATTTTGGAGGTCCTGAGACTTTACTGATGATTTGTGCTGACCTCTTGGACCTTGTTTGTTGGTCAGTGTTGATTTCTATGTTGATGATTTGTGTTGATCTCTTAGACCTTATTTGTGAGTCTGTTGATTTTATAGGCAGACACTGAATTGATGATGGTTCTGGCAATGTGGATGGATATTATTGTGGCTCTGTTAAGCTTTGTCTTCCCAGAAACAAGAACTGTGAAGGACTTTAGGTGGACTAGGCTCTGTGAACTTCAGTGTGGAACAGGAACTGGATGATGAGCTGGACAAGGAGCTGAAAACTGTCTGCCTTTGAATCCAGGTGACAGTTGTTTAAATTTGGGCAGGAGCTGTACCCATGGAAGAGGAACCATGGAATCTGAGATCAAGCCTTGAGTTAAGATAAAAAGACTTCTCCTTGAGTACTTCATGCTGACTGAGAAGATTATGATTTACCATGACCTAGGGGTGGAGAACTTTGACCTTTGTACTTTGTGTCCCTTAAGGAAGCTTGCTCCTTAAGGATGATTGAGTTAAGGACTTACTGAATCTTTTCTTTAAAACTATGTGGCCACTTTGGTAAAAAACTATGTGGCTGCTTTAGTGATATCTTGTTATGTCATAACTTTGTGAATGCTGTACTTTGGTTTCTGTCAGTGTTTTGTCTTAGTTTATTGCTACATAAATAGAGAGTTCACTATACTATGTAATCAGAACCTTGAAACTATTCTCAGAAGCAGTACTCTGGAAAGCTGCTCATGCTTGGCTTTACACTTTGCCAAGCAAATGGACTGGAATTTATTTTCCTGCTACGAATATCATGACTCCATACCATTCTTTACTGTTTGAATAATATTCTTGATGCAATGCTGTAATCACATGTGACACACCTTTAGTGGGAAAAAGGTCAATGTCTCCCTTTTGCCATGTTTCTACAGATATGAGGGAATAAATGAATAAAATGGAGTGGATGGAGCCAAGATGACAGAGTGAGGAACATTTAGAGCTGAGCTCTTCCAACATTCCCCTTCAATTCGCCTTTGAATTAATTTCCAAAATTGAATTTTGGAGTAGTACAGTCAACAAAAATTTGGAGTGAGATAATTGTCCAACTCAAAACAACTTAGATATCAAAAAGACAGGTCTGTAATATTAGTGTGGGGGTAGACTGTGGGCGTTGGAGGTGGTTGCAACAGCAGAGCAGCAAACCACAAAGAGTAAGGAAAACTGGTTAGCAAGAGATCACAAGGGATCCAGGAACTAAGCATTGGAGTGGCACCTTTATTGTGCAAACCTAGTTTCAGGTTGAAGCTCCAAGAGTAGAAGCTAGCACTTTCAACTATAAGGGAACTGAGGTCCTTCCTAGATAAGGACTTGAGGACAAACAAGGATATCAGTGACCACACCTCTTTTCAAATCTCATCATCTTGGAAACACTGAAAACTTTTAAATCCCAAGAACTACCTGTAAAAATAGCAGTTAAGAGGGGTAGCTAGGTGGCACAGTGAACAGAGCACTGGCCCTGGAGTCAGGAGGACCTAATTTCAAATCTGGCCTCAGACACTTAACACTTACTAACCTTGGGCAAGTCACTTAACCCCAATTGCCCTGTCTTTCCCCCTTCAAAAAGCATACACACGCACACACTCACACACAAACACACATACAAACTTATATATATATATATATATATATATATATATATATATATATATATATATATATAAAATGGAGAAAAAAAAAGAAACATGAAGCTTAAGACATGCCTACCACTCCATCTTCAGCTGAGCAGGGTAATCAACTAAAACAAAGCAAAAGCAACCAAAGAAACTAACCATATAAATCTACTCTGATGAAAGGGAATATCAAATCTCAAAGTCAGAAGAAGACAAGGATGTTAAAAACAGCCATAAGCAAAGCCTCAAAGAAAAATACAAATTTGACACCAACCCAACAAGAATATCTGCAAGATATTAAAAAGGAAAAGAGCCAATGAAAAACATTTTAAAATTCAAATAAGAGTGGTGGAGGAAAAATTTGGAGAAGAAATTAAAATGATGCAACAAAAATGTGAAAAAGGGAATTAGAACTTGGTAGAAAGGGCACAAAACCTCACTAAAGAAAATAATTCCTTAAAAGATTAGAGTTGGATAAGAGAGAGTTAATTAATATGAATAAAATAAATCTAGACTCCTGATTCTGAGATTCAGGATCTTTTGCAGTGTGTGCCCTTTGAGACAATCTTTCTGGTATGATTCCCATTCAAAGACTCAAGCCAAATTAGATTACTACTTATACATAATCTTTGTGCTGGTGTTGCCTGCCACACTGTATTTTGCTCATGGTGCTTCCCGGATTTAAACTCTATCACCAATCACTGTCCATTCTTTATCTCCCTTCTTCTAGTGCCAAAAAGCACCTTATAGATATTTACATCTATGTTGTATTTATGACATGTATACATAGGTATTCAAGGTCTGCAGTAAGAATGACAGCATCTCATCATCCCACCCACTGGTAGAGCTGCATTAATGAATGACAACACAAACAACACAGGGAAAGGACTGATTTGTAACAATTTCTTCATAGTCATTGTACTTTCACTTCATGTGAACCTAGTGATATAATCTCAGCCTCCAGATTATCCCCTGCCACTTCTTCCTTCTTATTAACTTCCATAGACTCCTCCTTCTTCTCAGTCTCTGTCGCTTATGCCCCATTATCTCCCACGCCCAGGAAGTAGGTAATAACTAGAGAGGCTCCTTGCTTCAGATCTGCTAGACCCCTTGGACGATGCCATGTGCCCCACCCCTGAAACCTGAGGCCTATGTGGTCTTTTGCTTTTTACCGTCATCTGATCCTTACTTGTTATCTCTGCTATTAGCATTTAATCCCATTGAGGACATTAGCAGTCTTGCTTTTTTATTTGAATCTCCAGCGCTTAGGTTGACAGAAATAAAGCATCAAATAAAGGTCTGTTCATTCATACTTTCATTCTTCCATGATGTCATTTCTGACAGCACGTAAGCTCCATGAGGGCAAGGGCTATTTACTTTTGTTTTTGTATCCCCAATATTTGCTTAATAAATGACCTTTAATTGATCAACTTTCTTCAATTTTTCCATGAAAACTTTCCCTTTTCAAAACAAATCATCTGAATGTTTCCTTTCTACCTCTCATATTCTCCTTGATTGCATATAGTTTCCCCTACACAACAGTCAATGTATCTTTTTCTGTATCTTTACCCAGACTCCCCATCATGTCTAGAATGCGCACCCTCCTTATTTCTCTCATAGAAAACATAAGCACAATCCTTAATTTGCTTCAAGGCTCAGATCAATTGCTACCCTCTTCAGGAATCCTTTCCTGACCCAATATTGCATGTTATCCCAAACAATTATTTGGCCCACCTTTCAATTATTTTGCAGATTAACCTTCAAAAATATACTTATCCATGTACATGAAATTTCTTCCAGTAGAATCCCTTTATGAAAGTAGGTCACTATTCAGTTCTTGCTTTGTTTTCCCAGAACCTAGCACCATGCCTAGAAAATGGTGAATGTTTAATAAGTAGTTGCTAAATGAATAATTATTTTGTTTGTCTTTTCTTCTGCTAGTATGTAAATTGCTTTCTTCTTCTTTTTTACTTTTTGGAGGGGCAAATGGGATTAAGTGACTTGCCCAAAGTCACATGCCTAGTTAGTGTTAAGTGTCTGAGGCCAGATTTGAATGCAGATCTTGCTGACTCCAAGGCCAGTGCTCCACTCACTGTGAAACCTAGCCACCCCATAGTATTAACTTCTTGATGGCAGAATCTCTCCCATCTTTGTATACACAGCACAGTGAACTGTCCTGCTCATAATAGGAGTTTAATACATTTTTTGAAGGAATAATGCATTAGAATTTAAAAGGACATTTAGGATTACTTAATTCAACCCATTGGTTTAAAAATGAGTAAACTAAGGCCCAGTGATCACACCGAGAGGCAAAGTCAAGATAACAAATAAGATTTGTGGACATCTATGACATATCACTTTCTACTTAACCACACTCTGGTATTCCATACACAATTTGCACACTTATTTACATAGTCCTTTGATGAGATATCTAATATGTATAAATTACTCATGAAAAGAGATATGACTTTTCTTAGAAAACTGTAAACTTACTAAAATGTAAGCTAACATTTCTCTGAATGATGTAAATTTCTTCCTTCAAAATATCTATAACTTTAGTTTTTTTTTTTTTTAGTTTGGTTTTTCTTCTAGGTAGCATGCCACATTTCAGATGATCTGCTGCAAGATCCTTTCACTGGCGAAATTAGAAAAAATTTCCTTTATATCAAGCTTTTTTGAATATACAAAAGTCATATTTATTTCCCCCTATCTCCATCATGGAAAAGTAGAAATGTAAACCGAGGGAGAAAAAAGAGAGCTGTTGGTACAGTGATTGGCATTCTGGGCCTGAAGTTGGGAAGACCTGAGCTCAATTTTTTTTTTTTTTTTATATTTGAAACATTTAATTTTAAAACTCCCTCCCTTGTCACCTACTCCCTCTGGGAAGATAAGCGATTCAGTATGTCTTGTACATGTCTAGCTATGCAAAACATTACCATAGTAGATATATTGTAAAAGGCTGCTTATATTTCCCTCCCACCCATCTCACCTCCCACCTGGTCCATTCCCTACTTTGATCCTGTCCCTCTTCGAAAGTGGGAACTTACAACCTCCCCTCCCCCCAGAATGCCCTCCCCTCCATCATCCCCCCTCTCATGCCTCTTCCCCCTACTCTCCTATAGGATGAGACATCCCATTTAGTATGTATGTCATTCTCTCCCTGAGCCAAATTCAATGAGAATATGCTTTTGCCTTTTTGCTTTCCTGTTCTTCCCCTTGCCTGCAACTACTTCCCCTTGCCTTTTCTACATGAGATAGTTTACCCTACCTTGTCTCTCTCCATCTCCTCTTGCCATATTCCTCTCTCACCTCTTAACTTCACCCCTTAAGTATCATCCCTTCCCACAAAATTTGACATGTGCCCTCTATCCATGTATACCTGTAAACATATATACACACATTCACATATGTGTTCATATGCCCATATATCCTTCTTCAATTATTTTCATACTGAGAAAGGTTTCATCAGTCACAGTTAATGTTTTTCCATGTAGCAATGTAAATAGTTCAACTTTGATAAGTTCCTTTTGATTTCTTTTCCCTGTTTACCTTCTCAGGTATCTCTTGCTTCTTGTGTCTGAATGTCAAATTTTCTATTCAACTCTGGTTTTTCCCTCAAGACTGCTTGAAAGTCCTCTATTCCACTGAAAGACCATAATTTCCCCTGAAACAAGATACTCAGTTTTGCTGGGTAGGTGATTCTTGGTTTTAATCCCAGCTCTTTTGCCCTCTGGAATATCACATTGCATGCCCTTCTATCCTTCAGTACAGAAGCTGCCAGGTCCTGGGCTATTCTGATTGTGTTTCCACAATATTGAAATTGTTTCTTCCTGGCTGCTTGTAGTATTTTCTCCTTGATCTGGGAATTCTGGAACCTGGCTACAATATTTCTAGGAGTTTTCTTTTTTGGATCTTTTTCAGGAGGTGATCTCTGGATTCTTTCAACCTCTATTTTGCTCTCTGGGTCTAAAACATCAGGGCAATTTTCCTTGAGAATTTCTTGAAGGATGATTTCTAGGTTCTTTCTTGGATCATGGCTTTCAGGTAGTCCAATAACTTTAAAATTATCTCTCCTGGATCTATTTCCCAGGTCATTGATTTTTCCCATGAGGTATTTCACATTGCCTTCTATTCTTTCATTTGTTTGGATCTGTTTAACAGCATCTTGATTTCTCATAAAGTCACTAGCTTCTATTTGGTCCAGTCTAACTCTGAAGGAATGAATCTCCTCAACGAGGTTTTGAGATTCTTTTTCCATCTGGCAAATTTGGCTTTTTAAGGCATTTTTCTCCTCATTGCCCTTTTGAGCCTCCTTTGCCATTTGATTTAGTCTATTTCTAGGGTGTTATTTTCCTCAGTCAGGTTGTTGACTCTCATTTCGTATGTTTCCTGCATCCTTCTCATTTCTCTTCCAAATTTTTACTCCACTTCTCTTCTTTGGTTTTTAAAATCCTTCTTAAGGTCCTCTATGGCCTGTAGCCCACTCATATTTTCATTTGGGGCTTTTGGTGCAGGATTTCTGACCTCACAGTCCTTCTCCTGTTCCATGCTTCGATCCTCTTTGCCCCGAAAATACGAGTGTAATGTTGCATTTTTTGTTTATTTTGTTTCCTTTGCATAGTCATGTGGCCAGTTAATTACTTGACTTTTGGGCTTGTTGCCACAGTAGGACTCTACCACCAGACAGGGGAACTTCCATCCCAAACGTTGGGTTCTTCCCAGCTTCCAGAGGTATTAGTTGGGTGTTCTCTGTGAAGCATCCACCGGCTCCAGCAAGCTAGATACCCACCGCAGACCTCCCCCCCCAGACCACAATCCAGATCCAGGGAGGTTAAAGCAAGAGGGATTACCCCCCCAAAACTGAATGCTGCATCCCCCTACAGTCTGCAGACCAGGAGCTGAGTCTGCCACTGAAGCTGCAAAATGGTGTCTGTGCCATGTTTCCTCAGTGGTTTCTCACCCCCAGGGTAAGAAGCCGAAGTGTTCCCCAAATACTGCTCCCAAAGTCCAAAGGGCACTAACCTCTCATTTTGTCCTAAGCATATGTGTGTTGATAATTCTGGAATCACCACAGCTCCTGGTGTTCTGGGGTCCCTCTAGCCAGCTGCTGGCCAGGCCACCCTGGGGCTAAAACCACAACTCAGGGGGCCCTGGGTTCGGCTCCCAGAGAGCTGTACTGTGCTGTGCTGGCCTCTCCCAGAGTGCTCTGTTGGCTACTCCCAGAGTGCTGCACTAGCTGCTCCCTGCAGGGCTGCTGGGCTGTCCTCAGCAGGAAGTTAGCTTTTCTGTGTCATTCTGTGGGTGCTGGAGCTCCAGAAGTTGTTGAGTCCACCTTTTACATGGTTTGGAAATGGTGTAGGGGAGAGTGCCTTGGAAGTGCTGTTTCTAGTCCGCTGGACCTGAGTTCAAATTTGGCCTCAGATGCTTATTAGCTATGCAACCCTGAGCAAATAATTTAAAGCCTATTTTTGCCTCAGTTTCCTAAATTGCAAAATGGGGATAATAATAGAAATTAGCTCAGAGGGTTATTGTGAGAATCAAATGAGATAATCAGAAAGTGTTTGTTACAGAGCCTGACACATAGTAAGCTGTATAAAAATTCTAGCTACTACTATTATTATTTAGTCATTTTAGTTCTGTCTGACTCTGTGATCACATTTAGAGGGATTTTTTTTTTTTGCTTTTTGGAGGGCAATTGGGGTTAAGTAACTTGGCCAAGGTCACACAGCTAGGTTTTTGTTTGTGTGTTCATTAAGTGTCTGAGGCAGGATCCGATCTCTGGTACTTCTGACTCCAGGGCCCAATGCTTTACTCACTGTGCCTCCTAGCCGCCTCTAGAGTTTTCTTAAAAAAGATACTAAAGTAGTTTGCCATTTCATTCTCCAGCTCATTTTACAGATGAGGAACTGAGGGAAACAGTGTTAAGTGACTTGCCCAGGATCACACAGCAGTGTCTGATGCCAAATTTGACTCAGGTCCTCCTGACTGCAGGGCCAGTGTTCTATCTACTGCACTAACTAGGTGCTCATTATAGATAGATAGACAAATAGATAGATAGATAGATAGATAGATAGATAGGTACATAGATACATAGATATATACATTGATATAGAGACAGAGATAAATATAGACAGACATAGATATATCTATAGAGAGATATAAATATAGATAACTATATACATACACACATATATAGATATATGTATATCTATCTCACATACACTTATGCAGGTGAATAGGTAGGTAGGTAGATATATAGATAGATAGATAAATAGATAGATAGATCTAAATATATCTCTAGGTATCTATATGTATTTATCTCTATATATCTATATACTTCTCCAGGCATTATTATCAATATTATTATTATTATTATTCTAATCCTCCAAATAAAACTTCATGTAATGAACTTTTGTGAATTAGTCTCACTTTTGTTACACTTTGGTTTAGTGGGGAATGTACTAAATTTTGTATCAGTGGTTTTGGTTACTAATTCTGTCTCTGTAACTGACTATATGTGTAATCAGCTATGATCCATCTACTGCCTCATTTAATCTCTCTGGGTAGAGAACATTTAAGAAAACATTGTAAAACCGAACATAATAGTTTTTAGTTGGTAAGTGTATACATGACCTTGATATACGATAAACCCTTATTTGAAGCAAAAATTGCAGTGAATCCCCACTCTTGCTGGAAGAATAATTCTGGATCAATAATGAATTATATTTGAGTTTTATTTTTTTAAACAAAAGAGATTTTAATATTGTTTTGTGAGAGACCATCTGGTTTTGCCCATACTACCTAGAAAGGACAGAAATAATCATTTAATATTGAAGCATTAGATGAAAAATATCCCTGCTTTAATGGAATTATATTTTCAGCTTAAAGGTCAAGTCACTTTTTTGGTGAGCCTTTATTTCATTACTCTGTTTTTATAAAGGCATTTTGATTTAGATACATAATAATTGCTGAAACCAAAGACTGAATTTTAGGGTAAGTTTATATCTTTAAGTTTTGTGCTTCTTCCAATCATTTTTATACTCATTCATTCATTCAAAGAGTGTATATTAAATGTCAGCTATGTGTGAGATATTAGGATAAGCATTATGAGAAATATAGACATCAATAGGGCACAGTTAGTATCCTACCAAGAGGTGAAAAGGTATAAATTCAAGACTAAGCCATATTTCGGGATTTTGTTTACATTAGGTATAATGACTTCTTCAAGAACTGTCCTTATTGGCCTTGAAAGAGCATCTTCTCGTGCTCCCCTAACCCTTCTCTCATTCTATACTCTGACCTTCTTCCTGTTCTTCACATCATCTCTCTTGCCTCAATTCAGTGTACTTGCTAATTTTTAATTTAATAAATGTTATTTCACAAATGATGGAAAGAATACTTTTAACTTTGTGGGGTAGGGGACACAGGCAGTGAGTTAATTAGAAGTTATTTAGCATTTACTGTATTCCAGGCACATTGTACTACATTTTGGAGATACAAAGAAATGAACAAATGGAGAGAGAAACAGAGATAGAGACAGACAGAACGAGAGAGAGAGAGAGCAAGAGAGAGACAGAGACAGAGAGAGAGAGACAGAGAGAGAGAGAGAGAGAGAGAGAGAGAGAGAGAGAGACAGAGACAGAGAGAGACAGAGAGAGACAGAGAGAGACAGAGACAGAGAGAGACAGAGAGAGAGACAGACAGAGAGACAGAGAGAGACAGAGAGAGACAGAGACAGAGAGAGACAGAGAGAGACAGAGAGACAGAGAGAGAGAGACACAGAGAGAGAGAGAGAGGGTAGGAGGGAGAGAGAGAAGCAAGGGCGTGGGAGGGATCAGAAAAAGCTTCTCAGAGAAGGTGGAATTTGAGCAGAATCTTAGAATCTTGAATGGAATGAGGGAAACCAAAATGTGGAAGGCAATCTGTGAAAAGGCATGGACAGTGTAGGGAGATGGAGTGTCCTGGGTGAACGATAGCAAGAGGGAAGTTTATGAATAATAATTATAATAATTGCACCTGCCTCCCAGGGTGGCAGTCAGGATCAGATAAGATATTTGTAAATTACTTAGCATAATGCTTGTCACATTGTGGGCATGATATAAATGCTGATTTTTTTTTGATGATGATGATGATTATCAACATTGCCAAATTCACTGGTTGACCTCTCTGTTCTATTTCTTCACTCAGTAAGATAGTTGCTTAACTTATATGGCAATAAAGAATATCAAACAAATTAAATCATGCAGAAAGTTATGATAAGAATCCAGAGTGCCTTACATGACTTGGACCATCTAGAAAGCTACCAAGAAATACATCTTATATTTTCTGTAGGAATTATTATGTACATTTTTATGTTCATTTTTAATTACTTTCATATTCCATTTAATCGTCTTAAGACAAACACCTCCTTGCCATCCATCCTGCCAGTGTAGGCATGTCCCTTGCCGCTGTCACCTATTAGTCTGGCACAGTAATTAAATAAATAAATACTGTTCATTTGGTTTCTTTCTGAAAATGGTGTACCAGCTGACTCAGAACTCCACTCATCTTTCCTGTGATTTCTCAAACCAGAGCAATCATTCTTACTACCACTCCCTTGTATGTTCTTTCTCCATCTAATAGAACATATTCTCCTGGAGGGAAGGGATTAGCTAACTTTTCCATTTGTATACCCAGGACTTGGCACAGTTCTTGGTTTGAATTTATTGCCTAATAAATACCTTTTGTATCATTTACTCTTAATTAATTCATGAACTCATTCATTTATTCATTCATGTGATTGGCCTGAATGGTTTTTAGACTTTAAGATCAGTTAGCTAGATTTCTTTGTCCTAAAGTCTCACATTTATATCATCTGTTTGCTGTCATTTGGGAGGAAGATTGTGATGATATTTCATTTGGCTAGAGTGTTTATCCACACAATCTGTTCAGTCCTAAATAATGACAGCCCTGCACATTGAGTTTTATTTGAACAGAAACTAGTCATTTGTAGTTTTGTTTAGTGCCAAATATAGATCACTCATTTCATGAACACCATGTTTCTTTCAGTCCTCCAGCCATTCTGAGAATTTTCTTCTTTTCCACTAAGCTCACTTATGGTTTCCATAAGAAATGGGATTATGGCAGTAGGGAGTGAAAAATTCAATGTGAATTGGAGGAATTTAAATAATTAATAAAATATAACCATAGAGACTATTCAGCAATTGCTTTATTCTTCATTTAATATAGTTTATGTTTTCATAACACCATTTTCATCAATTTATCCAGTTCATTCAGTAAGAAAAAAAATCAAGAATGTTGATGATTTGATCTCTAGTACACCAAGCAATAGTTTTGTTGATTGAAGTTGTTGATGCTTAGTAGATATGACCAAATATATTTTATTCTTAAAAATAATCTACTTATTCAACAAACATTTATTTAGCTCTGAATATATGCAATACTTTACTGGACAGTGAGGGAGTTTTAGAGTTAAATTATGACCTATACTTACCCTCAAGAAGCTGAGAATTGAAGAGGTGTGATACCTACAATATAGATTAGTATATGCTAAAGACATAGGAAGGAAACCTTAGAGTCAGAAAGACTGAGATTCAGTTCCCCTATCTGACACATTCTAGGCATGTGATCAGAACAACTAAGTGGTTCAGTAGATAGAACGCTGGTCCTAGTGTCAGGAGTTCAAATTCAGCCTCAGAGGTTTGCTATGTGACCTTGAGCAAGTCACTTAACCCTGTTTGGCTCAATTCTTCATGAGTAAAATGACCTGAAGAAGGAAATGGTAAACCACTCCAGTATCTTTGCCATGAAAGCCCCTAACAGGATCATAAAGAGCAGACGTTACTTGAATGATTCAACATTTCAGCTGTGTGATTATGGGCAAGTCACTAAACTAATATCTCCCTGTTCTTGGGCCTCCAGGAATATATGAAAGAGATAAATTAGTGATCAGAATTAGTAGCCAAAAGCTTCCATTTCAGGAGTTTCTTCTAACAATGTATACGCAGATTTAGGCTTCCTCAAAAATATGTAGAAATACTGAAGTACCTAGACAGGCATTGAAAGAGGGATACCAGGGGCGGCTAGGTGGCGCAGTGAATAGAGCACCGGCCCTGGAATCAGAAGGACCTGAGTTCGGAGCCAGCCTCCGACACTTAATCCACACAAACAAAAACCTAGCCCTGTAACCCTGGGCAAGTTACTTAACTCCAATTTCCCTAAAGGGGTGGCTAGGTGGCGCAGTGAGTAACAGTGTCGGCCTCGGAGTTGGGATGACCCGAGATCAGATCCGGCCTCAGAAAATGAGCACCCACGCATAAATAATAATGACTAGCCATGTAACCTTGAGCAAGTTACTTAACCCCAATCGCTTTAAAAAAAAAAAAAAAGAAAGATGGATACCAACCCCTTCTCCATAAGTATAAATGAGGTGACAGTGTAGAAGAATATTTCTGGTATAGAGAATGGTGTGAGGGAAAAAAAAAAAAACAGAAGGAGGAAAGCATGAGATGTGCTGGGTGGTGGGGAACAGAACAGGTTGAGTGAAGGGTGGAATATATAAAGGGTAAGATGCATGAAATATGACTAAGAGGGTGAGGCAGAGTTCAAATGTAAGGCACTTAAATCCATGCTCTCCATTCTCCATTTTTTAACCTACGGAGTGTATGAGAAAGCCAAGAGACACATAATCTTGTGTACAAACAAAAAATACTTGGAGACACACTTAGGAAAGGCCTAATCAATGAAAGAAGATCACTAGGTCCACATGTTTCAGCAGTTAAACCATCAAAGGTTTTCAGAGAAAGAAACAAAAAAAATAAAATAAACACAGAATCAGTGGAACTCTGTGGTAATGGTGAATATACAGTTCTTTCCAATAATATCTTGCTCCCTACATTTTGCTTCTTTAGTCTTGTTTTTATTTAAATTTTCTTTCTTTTTTTTCAATTGTATCATCTCCCATCTGAAGTGGCTATTTTCTGTTTCCTCACTCCCTCCATCTCTCCCTTTGCATCTCAGTTCCTTTCATCTTCAGTTATTATCTGATAACTCAGTAACTGTTAATAAAGATGCAGCATTCTGAGGTGAAGTTCAAAAAATATGAAAAAGCATTACAAGGTATTGAATTGTGCTTATGATCAATACATTATGAATTTCACAGTCAATGTCTCTTCAATTTGTTCTGGTTCCCTGGTCATCCTGTTCTTTGTTGCATATAATACACATTTCAGGAGTGTAGGAAATGTACAACTGTATATGTAGACTTGAATCTGCTTCCCCATGTGGGCTTTTAGAGCTTTTTTCTTCAGTCAATATTTTTCTTTTGTGTGTGTGTGTGTATGTGTATGTGTGTGTGTGTGTGTGTGTGTGTGTTTAAATGGAGCTTTTAGTGGACATACAGACTGATCCTTTATGTTCTAAATGAATTATGTTTAAATTAGGAAAGCAGAAAAATAGAAATGTAGAAACATTTCTCTAGTTGTATTTGCTTTTTTTGGTTCTATTTTTTGTTTTTTGTTTTTGTATTTTTAGTCTTGGATCCATTAAAGTAAGTGGTTCTTGCTGAATGAAGAAGATATTATGGCAGGGTGATTCCAGATATACGTGGTCCCCAGCAGGAGTATTAATTATGCTATTATAGGAGGCTGTAATGTATTTTTTTTCTTTTTCAGCAGGAAATTATTTCTAACAATTCACAACAGCACCTTTTCTACAACTATTGTGTTGACACAGTGGACAGAGCTCTGCTCCTAGAGTTAGGAAAACTTGAATACAAATCTGGCCTCAGAAACTTACCAGTTATGTCAGCCTGGACAAGTCACTTCATCTCTGTTTGACTAAGTTTCTCGATCTGTAAAATGAGGGTAATAATAGCATCTAAATCTCAGTGTTGTGAGGATGAAATGAGATATTTGTAAAATACTTAACACAGCGCCTGGCCCATAATAGGCTTTAGATAAAACTTCCTCCCTCCTCCTCTTCCTCCCCTTCCTCTTCCTCTCCTCCTCTTCCCCCTCCTTCTCCTTCTCCTCTTTCTCCTCTTCTTCCTCCTCCCCCTCCTCCTTTTCCTCTTCCTCTGCTTACTGTTTAGTAGCTGTGTGACTAAGTCAGAGTACCATCCATTCCCTCATCTATAAAATTAATATAATTGTATCTAAACTGTTTACCTAACAGAATGATTTTAAGGCAACCTCCACCTAAGCACTTACTTCACAAATTTGATTTGATGATCAACTGAAATATATGTAAAGTGCCGAGCTCATAGCAGTGCTTAATAAATGCTTGTGCCCTTTCCCCTTCCATTTCCTCAAACATGATATTCCATGTTCCACCTCTGGGCATTTTCATTGGTATTCCTCTTCAAATCTCAGCTAAAGTCTCCTATGCAAGGAGGCTTTCTTATTCCAACTTAAATCTACTACCTCACCTTTGTTGCTTATCTTCAGTTTATTCTGAACATAAATTGGTTGTATATAATTGTTTTTGTGGTGTCTACTCCACTAGATTCTGAGAACAGGGTCTGCCTTTTGCCTTTCTTTACATGTCCAGTAATTAGCACAGTTCCTGGCACCATAAACTTCCAGACTTGAAGATGAACAGAGTGGGGCCATGTTGCTTTTCATATAGTGTATGTAACATAAGCTAAGTATAATAATATCTTTATTTGGGACTTTAGTACTTCAAAATATCTGTTTTGACTAGGTAGAGATACCACTCTCTGCCTCATTTCTGGCTTACCATTAATCAATGAATGAGTGTTGCCTATGACCTGTTAAATACTTTAGCTTAGAAAGGTTAAGGTTTGCCACTCCTCTAGGGTCATCTCCAATTTTACGGATCCATATCTCGCCACTGGACTCAGATGGTTGCAGTGAGGCTGGTGACTCTGCATAGTCCTCTATAAATCCAATAGATTTTCATGTCATGACATCATCTTCCTGATGTCATGATACTCTTCAAGAATGAAGGACAAAAAACAATAGTAACTTCAGAAAGGATGCCTCCTCCACCCTTGACAATGATAATCTCTTTACAACATGGTAGAAAGAAATTCTTATTATTGGTAATGTTATTATTATTACAACAATGATGATGATGTACAGAAAATAAATCATCACCATCATTTGATTGACAACTACCTGGTGATGAATTTTTTTTTAAGTGTTTAGTTTGTCTGGGTCTCAGGCACAATACCCATCTTCTGGTCTACATTTGAAGCCTGGATATGTTGGTAAATTCTTACTAGAGTGAGGCAAAATGTATATAAGAACATACATTGAATTGGAAAACAAAAATCCTGGATTCAAATCCTAGCTTTACCACTTGCTGTTCATGTGACCTTGGATAAGTCATTTTAATCCTATGGGCCTTTGTTTCCATATCCATAAAATGAAGATGTTGAACTAGATGACCTTTCCCCATGCCCTAATTCAATAATCTTGTAAATTTGTGCTTTAATTGCAAAGCCTTTGTAAGCCCAGAGGCCCAGATCCATCTGCGCAGCTACATGAGATATCAGAGGAAAATTTAATGGGTGTAGAGAGATACTTTTGGACGATGGATATAAGGGACACAATTATTTTAATAAAACCCACAAAGTAATGATAATAGAGAGAATTTAATTAATGCATTTTAAAAGGTGTTATCTGTAATAAATCTTAAGGTTCATTTCTTATATATATTTTTAAAATCTCATTCTACTTCCTAAGTGCTAAAGTAACCCAAGCGTTCTTAAGGTAGAAGAAAGGGGCTTGATAGAAATGAAAAACAAATTAATAAACAATTGTACATTTTGGTATCTTTCACTTCTACCAACACCATCTCTTCTACTTTAATAATCCTGAAGCTTACACACACACACACACACACACACACACACACACACACATGCACATACAGAGTATGTATATAATTTGTTTTTCATGTTTTGTCACTCATTTCTTCCTTCATTAAATATTTGATGACTTCCAACTACTAGGTACCGTATTACCATCTATCAGACAAATGAAGATAGTTTTTTTTCCTCTAAAGTAGATTACAATTGAGTTTATTATTCTCATAGCAATTAATTGTAATTATTCCAGTACTACAAGAATAAATGACCACAGAGTGAAAGAAAAAACAGTGTTTATGTTTTGAATGGCTACAAAATACACCAGTTTCTAAAGTATAAATTTCAAATTATACACACATTTGCTACTGTACAACATACATGTCTCAGCAATGTTCAAAATATTCCTGATGGCGGGAGGAGTCATTTATGGAAAAAAAGGTCAAACTGTAGGGATCTTAAAGGTCATCTGCCATAGGCTCATAGGGGACTCCTCCATTGTGTGGAAGAATGAGCTTAGATGACTTGTGAGATATTTACCAATTTCTATGCATTTATTTATTTAAAAAAAAAACAAGAAACTATTGGCCTGTTATCATATGCAAATGAGAGATGAGTATAGCTATGGCAATATGTGGGTGAAAACATATATTGATTCTTGTAGCAGAATGCAATAATGAATAGAACATGGAAATTGTATTTAGAATGATCATAGTTCCAGCCTGGACTCTGACACTTGCCATCTATATGCCTATAGTCAAGTCATGGAACTACTCTGACCCTCAGGTAACTCTATGAGACTTATCTACTGTTTTATAGATGTGTTATCTGGCATTAATCCGATGTTGTTGAGTAATTTTTCAGTCATATTCAACTCTTTGCAGCTTCATTTAAGTTTTTCTTGACAAAGATACTGGAATGCTATATATATATATCTCTACATCTATCTATAGATATTTGTTATTCCTTCTCCAGTTTATTTTATATATGAGGAAACTGAAGCAAACAGGTATAAGTGACTTTCCCAGGGTTACATACCTTATGCCTAACAACAGGTTTAAATTCAGGAAAATGAATCTTTCTAATTCCAGGCCTCTATTCAATTGACTACCAAAATCATTGTCTATTCATCTGCACTGACAAATGTGAATTCACCTTTACATCTTCTGAAATACTTTTGTTTCTCTTATCTTAGTTAAGGCTCAGACTAACTGTGAAAAAAACTAATAAAGCTATTACTGCCTTCATATTTACAAATTAGAAAACTGAGATTAAGAGAGGTTAATGACTTTCCCACTCCACAAATTTGACAAGGGGCATATATTTTAAATATTGTTTTGGCTACCCTGTATTATTGTTAATTAATATTATTAATAATCTCATTCAGAATAAGTATCAGGAAAATATATATTGTTATGTATTTTGGTGTAGGTTCTGAGATATTTTAGTGACAATACTTAGAGTGATCTATTTTTCATAGGTTTTGATTATTTTCTTTTAGTTGAATGAATAATTCTCAGACAGAATTATCCAGCAAAACCAAATTTTTCCAATTAATCAATGTCTTAGTTTTTAGGGACTTAGATAAGGGTAAAGCTTGTCATTTGAATCATTATAATCCAGTTGTTCTTGTTCTCTGTCATTTCAGTCATGCCTGACTCTTCATGACCCCATTTGGTGTTTCCTTGACAAAGATACTGAAGTGGTTTGCTTCTTCCTTCTCCAGCTATACACCAGTAACTTGTAAAATTTACATTCCTCCAAAACTGACACTGGTCCAAAAAGATTCCTGTTGCTATAGACAACTGGAAATTCTTATACTAAAAGAATGTAGTAAAGTATAACAATGGGTCTTAAAACATTAGCAATTCAGTTACAATGAGTATGCTTCCAAGCTACATTATCAATAATCTTGTGCCCTTCAGTGTAACTTCCAGATGACGTGGCTGAAACAGGAATGCTGTTGTCACTGGTACAGAAGCTGAACATGTGATTCGGGTCGAATTAAAATTAATCTACAGTATTAAAATTTTAAATGCAAGAGATAATTGTCGATGGGGATTTTAAAACTTCTTTGTCATGTGGATGGGGCCATGTTTCATATGTGTTTTTATGATAGATGAACATAACTAGATGATAATAAAGATATATTATATCCTCTAAAATACCAAAAAGGGGTGATAAGCTATGTCTATTTTTTTCAATGGTGGCAGCTGTATTTTCCACCCTGTGAGTATTCTTGGTGGTTAGTAGGAGGATGTAAAACAAGAGTTCTCAGCTAATCTCCATAGTGGAAATGTTTTGATGTACTGTCAGCATTCAAATGGAACAGTCAACTCTGAATTACCCATTCTATGAGAAATGGTGTAATAATGAAATAATCTAAAGCAGAAGAAGGTAAAAAAAATAACTTGCTGAGATCAGGGTGCTTGGTGTGAACACCCTCATCTCTCTTGCACACCTCAAAACCTCTCAGTTTCAATCTATTCTTTCCTCATGAAGACATGACCTCTTTACACTACCTATGATCTTAATAAATATAGGCAGTTTAATGAAGATCTTTAGAAATCATTGTATAAAAATCATTCCTGAAATGATCAACCATGGTATAGTTTGCTCCTGAAGCAGGTGAAAGATAAAATGACTGAGGAAACAAATGTTTGAACTCCCAAGCATATTGATTTATAAAACAATGCATGCCAATTGCCTAACAAATTGGGACCATGCCTTTAACCAGTTTAGGGTTGGGTTCTGCATACAGGGAGAGACAGACATTTATAAGTAAAAACCAGTTACTCAAATGCGGCCAATTAATTAAAAGGAAATGGTACAGCATTTAGCAATCTGATTTCTAATTAGGTGAAGTATTAGGAATTTTCCACATTGGGACAGAGAGAGTGAACAGGTGCAGTTCCTCAAAATCAGAAAAAGAGATGTCCCACTTACCACAAATGTTCATAAATTATCAAAGGAACATGGAAACAATAATTGATTGAGCAGTATGGGGCCAGTTTTCAGATAAGACACATAGGTTTTGTGATAAACAATTGTGAGAAAACTCTCATATCAATCTTTGGATCTGCCAGGGTTTCTGGTTGGCATAACCCGTGTCCTTGATTAAAAGTCTCTCAGTAGTAGGTTTAGGTGGTCCAGCTTCCTTGGAGTTAGATTCTGGCTGCTACCATCTCTTCCTCTGAATTCTGTAAATCTGTCCTCTGAGATGCTTATTCTTGATCCAGAAATAATAATATAGGGAAAAAAAAAAACCTCATCCATGTCTGACTCTCATATATAGCTTTTTACCACGGGTTCCCAATTTACCTTCCTTGGTGTTTTCTAACATTCTGCAGATACCACTAAAGGACAAAAGTTTTCCAAGTCTACTTTGCCTTTGCCACTTGACCAACCAGCAACCAACAATTTATTTTTCAATCATATATTTCTTTAATAAAGACTTTTACAGTTTTGTCTTCTTAATTCCTTAAAATTCTTTACAGATTATATCATTCCATAACTCACATTCTTGTCACCATTAATAGAATATTGGTATTAAAATATGGCCCTTCAGTTCTGGAAGAAGTTAAGTATTTTTAAAGGAGCTTTACAATTTCTCAAAAGTAACCTTTCAGTTCTCCTCCTCCTTTTATCTAATTCTCTCTGGCCTCATCACATTGTCAATTTTCACAGTCTATACAAAATATGCTATGAGTTATTCACTTATAAAACAGTATTTGCAAAAATTATTTCATTTTGCAATTGGAAAAAAAGTTGAAATTTGATCAGAAGTCTCACAATTTTTCCCTGCCAAGAATTAATTCTTTTTTTTTTAGTTTAATTTATTTAGTTACTTATTTTTAGTTTACAACATTCCATTCCACAAGCTTTTGAGCTCCAAATATTTTCCCCTCCCTTTCCTTCTCCTTCACCCCCAATGGTGGCATGCAACCCGATATAGGTTCTACAAATACTTTCACATTAAACTTTAGTCAGGTTGTAAAGGAGGATTATAACCAATGGATTGAACAACAAGAAAAAAGGAACAAAACAAGAGAGAGAGAGAAAGAGCAAGTAGTTTGCTTCAATCTGTATTTAGACTCCATAAATATTTCTCTGGATGTGGATAGCCTTTTCCATCAGGAGTCCTTTGGAGTTGTCTTATAACCTGGCATTGCTGAGATGAGTCCAGTCTATCAAAGTCAGTTATCACAGATACATTACTCTGTAATTGTTTACAATATTCTCCTGGTTCTTCTCCTCTCATTCAGCATCAGTTTATATAAGTCTCTCCAGGTTATTATGAAGTTCTTCTGTTCCTCATTTCTTATAGCAAATAATATTCCATTACATTTATATACAACAACTCATTTAATCATTCCCCAATTGATAGGCATCCCCTTGATTTCCAATTCTTTGACACCACAAAACAGAGCTAACTATAAATATTTTTGTACATACAGGTCCTTTTTCCCACTTGTATTATCTGAGCTGTTATAAACATATTTTTATATACAGGCCCTTTCCTCATTTTTATGATCTCTTTGGGATACAGTCCTAGAAGTGGTATTGCTGGTTCAAAAGGTATACACATTTTTATAGCCCTTTGGACACAGTTCCAAATTGCTTTCCAGAATAGCTGTATCAGTTCACAACTCCACCATCAATGCCTAAGTGTGTCAATTTCCCCACAACTTTTCCAACATTTCTAATTTTTTTTGTTTTTTCATGTTAGCAAGTCTGACAGGTGAGATGTGGTACCTGTATTGTTTGATTTGCATTTATCTAATCAATAATGATTTAGAGCATTTTTTCACACAATTACAGATAGCTTTTGATTTATTTTTTTTTTTTTGAAAACTGCCTATTCATATCATTTGAGCATTTATCAACTGGGGAATGACTTGTATTCTTATAAATTTTATTCAGTTCTCTGTATATTTTAGAAATGAAGGCTTTATCAGAGATACCGGTTGTAAAAATTCTTTCCCAATTTTCAGTTTCCCTCCTAATCTTGATTATATTGGCTTTTCCTTTATGAGAAATTTTACATTTAACGGAATAAAATTTATCCATTTTCCATTTCATTCCAAGTCTAAATAATTTGAGCATTAACTTTTCCCATCAAATTTAAGTCCCCTATAATACCTCTGTTATTCAATATTTTTAGGGGACCAATCATTGGGCAACAAAATAGAATTCATTAATTTTTCTCCAAAGCCCCCTCCTAATTTTCCTAATACTCTTAAGGGTACCATCATTCTCCCAGTCAATCAGGCTCACAAACTAGGTGTCATCTTCAACTTCTCACTCTCTCCTTTCAATTCAAATCCAATCTGTTGCCAGGTCTAGTCATTCCACAGTCATAACAACTCTGTCATATATTATCCCTTCCCTCTTCTGATATTGCCATTGCCAACATAGTGCAAGCCTTCATCATCTCATGCATGGACTATTGCAAAAGCCTTCTGCTTAGTCGACCTCCTCAAATCTCTCTCTACTCCAGTACATCCTTCACGCAGTTGCTAAGTCGATCTTTCTACCATGAAGATCTGACCGTGTCATGCCCCTATACAATAAACTCCAATGACACCCTATCACCTCCAGGAGCAAATATAAAATCCTTTGGCTTTTAAAACCTTCCATAACCTGTCCCCTCCTACCTTACATATTAAACCATGCCCCAGATTTTTGGGGCAACTAGGTTGCAAAGTAGATATAATGCCAGGTCTGGAGTTTGGAGACCGTTTTAATCTGTCCCCAGAAACTTATTAGCTGTTTGACTATGGACAAATCACTTAACTCTGTCTGCCTCAGTTTCCTCATCTGTAAAAGGAGCTGGAGAAGGGTATGACAAACTACTTCAGTATCTTTGTCAAGAAAACCCCCAATATGCTCAGTCACAGCTGAGAACAACTGAATGATCAAAATCAGGTACTTTGTCATCCAGTGATCCTTACATCTTTGCTGTTTCACTGAATAAAACACTCCATGTCTTAACTGCATCACTGATAGTTCCCTACTTCTTCTTCTTTTTAAATTTTTTTTTTGCTTTTTGGAAGGCAATTGGGGTTAAGTGACTTGCCCAAGGTCACATGACTAGTAAATGTGTCAAGTGTCTGAGGCCGGATTTGAACTCAGGTCCTCCTGACTCAGGGCCGGTGCCCTATTCACTGCAGCACCTAGTCACGTCAACAGTTCCCTACTTCTGAAATGTTCTCTCTCTTCATCTCCACCTCCTGGTTTCCCTGAATTCCTCCAAATCTTAACTAAAATCCTGCCTTCTATAAAACGCCTAAATTCCATTGCCTCCCCTTAGATGATTATTTTGAATTTATCTTGTATATTGCTTGTTTATTCATATTTGTTTCATACTATCTGTTCCAGTAGAATATAAACTCCATGAGAGACTATATTTTGCCTTTCTCTGTATCCCTGGGGGTTAGCACAGTGCCTAGTTCATAGTAGGTCTACTTAATAAATGTGTATGTGCGTTTTTTTAACTGATTGACATATATGAGACTTGCTGCAAAGTTAGCAAAGACACGATTTAACAACAGATCTGTAATATGGAGTTAGCGTTCATAAAATTTTGAGAAGGACGCTGAAGTAGCAAGGATGTTTGACTGGGAGAATTGTGATACCCTTGACAATAATTATGAAGTTGGGAGCATGGGATTTAGGGGTAAAGTCTATGAGTTTTAGTTTTAACTTGTAAAATTTGAGATATCTGTGAGACATCCATATCCAAAAAACAATTTTTATTAGATGGTAGAACTTCAGGAAAGATATTAGACTTAGGAAGTATCTTTGCTTAATGTATTGCACTTTCCTAGTGTGATCAATTCTCAAATTGCTGGAAGAAGTGTTTCCTACTGGATGAGTAAACCTACATTTACATGCCATGGGCAAAGGTAGGAAGAGAAGAGAAAATTCTCTTCCCAGCCCTGTGCTTTTCTAATATGGACAAGATCATCTCATCTACATAGCAGCTTCCAGCCTGGACTGCCTTAAAATATGTTTATATTAATTGACTTTTGAGGGAAATTGGGAGATGTGCCCATCTTCCTTTAGGTAATGGGAGCTGGCTATCTTATTCAATCAAAATCTTCCTACTTTCTAAGGTGTTAACATCTTTTTAACATCTCATCATAGTGTGATTACATTATTCTGAAAATCAACTCCTATACTTTTTTGCTATATAATACCAGATTCAAGAACATCTTCCACAGATTTGATGGATAGATTTATTATTATCTTTAAGAGAATGTAAAATTTTGGAGACTGTCAGTTCAGGTACCATTCTGAAGAGACTGTTAATAGTGATTATTTGAGAGAAACTTTAAGAAGACAGAGGGTGAAGTGTTGTTTTTTCACCATTGTGAGAGGATTGTTTTAACTCTTATCTTATGATAAAGCATTTTAAGGAGAATTCCTTGAAGAGTCTGAAAGGAGGCTAGAGAATTTTATCTGTTATTCTCAAAAGTACTTGTCATGTTGAAAAGATGAGGTGAAAGGTCAGAAAGAAAGATCTCATTCCCTCTGAGAACTGAGTTTAGTACTATATTACAAATAGATAAAAAGAAGATTGTAGAGAGACTTTGGCAACTATCCTGGACCTGAATGGCAAAACTGTGTCCCATAAGTGAGGAGAAGAAAAACATCCAAGTAATGGTTAGAGGTGACTTTGATCTTTCTTATAGTCAATGCATTGTAAAAACTATTTATTTCTTTACTTTATTATTTATTACACAGTAAATAAATTCTATCATCAGTTATTTTGATGCTTAATTAATGCTAGGGAAATAGGTTTTGGTATTTAAGAGACATGAACAAGGTTTTTTTTTCACATTTTAATTTTCTTTGTTATTCAAAAAACATATACTTTTTAATTTACTTTTTTGACTCTGTGCTTGTGCCTTCAACACCTTCACAACAATTTTCTGCTCCTCAATCAGGAAAGCATGCTTGATCCAGTCACAGACACATTTAGCACACATGGAGCCACCATAAGCCCTGCTGACATGCTTTTTTGTCTTTGATAGCCTCATAAGAACTTTAGGTCTCACCAAACGAACACCTCGAAGTCTTCCTGGGCACAACCACAGGCTAATTTTGGTGCTTTTCCAACTTTCTTGGTATAAAGGTAAACAATTCTGTTACCTGGGGTTCGTGACAGTTTAGT
The DNA here is from genome assembly GCA_011680675.1 of Gymnobelideus leadbeateri. Taxonomy (NCBI): domain Eukaryota; kingdom Metazoa; phylum Chordata; class Mammalia; order Diprotodontia; family Petauridae; genus Gymnobelideus; species Gymnobelideus leadbeateri. The sequence continues at coordinate 154,701 of WOXC01007807.1, read as the reverse complement.
TTTGTTGGAAGCTGTAATGTAGGACAGCCTCCGGCGGTATGTCAGACTCTGAACCGTTTTTAATTTCTGTCAGGTCCGTCACCGGAAGAGGGAAGAGCGACATGAATAAGTTTTAATGAAAAAAAGAGATTTCTCTATTTATGAAATAGTGAGGGATTGGAGCTCACACCTATTGAGTGAATAATAGAGATGTTTCAATATTATTAATTAATGTGTCATATCCAATCTTACCATTGGGTTATTTTAGAACTCAAGATGATATGAATGAATAGGATGACAAGTAGCAGACAAGTGACTAAACACTTGACCATAAACCCACAACAAGTGAGTGTGGCAACCCCACAAATCTTGTTATATTTACAAACATATTTAAGAATACTTAAGGGTGCTTAAACCTCTTAAACCTTAGGAATACTTAAACTATTACTACTATTACTTCTTCTTCTTCTTCTTCTTTTTCTTCTTCTTCTTCTCCTCCTCCTCCTCCTCAAGCTCCTCCTCCTCCTCCTCCTCCTCCTCCACATTATTTACATAGAGTCTGATGCATTTTGATATCTTCTAAGACAAATGTTTGCTCATTGGAAGTAAAAAGCCTCTCTATTGATTTTGTATATGATGAATTATACCAGATAGTCCAGGATAGTCATACATATTTTAACTACTTTAATAAATACACACCCCCACACTCATAGCACCTAAACTTAAAAGGGCCAAGGAAGGCAGAGTTCTGCTCTCTCCTCCTTATACATGTGTGGTTCATTCTAAATTACAGCAATGTTTCATTATCACCGAAATGTTCAAGATAAAATTCATAGCACAACTGCTTGCTAAGCAAAAGAAACCCCATAAATTGTGTCTGTGCTGAGTTAATGGATTTTGAAACTAACTTTTATTTGGCTCACTTTATTCTGTGCAGAGCAAAGGCAAAGTTTCTGCTGATTCTGTCAAGGATCTGGAACTGAGGTCACAGTAGATAATCTGATCAACAGATCTACAAATAGGAGACCCCAAAATAGACACGATTTCCTGGGCAGCTGTGAACAACAGAGCAATCCTGTACCCTTGCTCAGTCTATTACAAAATAGCTAACTGCTCACTAAGCTCTTCTGAAAATAACTTTGTGTTTACAAAGAGGACCTCACATTCTTGCTGCAATTATCTTATTGCCAATAAAAGTGTCAAAGAGAACATTGCCTTCTTATTTATACAGAAACTTTTTCTGAAAGCAATCTGCATAACTACTATATACCATACAGTGAAGTACATTTCTATCTTTGATATGTTTGTTATTTTCCCCTAAACAAAATTTTCATATTTCTTGGTTATCCAGGTTTTCATTTTCCAGATAAAATAAAGGGCTTTCTAAATGGTGAAACTGGAATTTTAAATTCCCAACATATTTTTTCCCTTTTCTTTTTCCCAATTGGATATTATTAATAAATGTGACTTTTAAATACAGGGAGATTCACAGATTAAAACAAAAGGAAAAGAAAAATAGTCCATACATTTAAGTAATTTGCATTTCATCAGGAAATATAACCTGTAAACAGATAAACAAATAGGACAGATGAAGCAGTATACTAAAGTTCAAAGAAGAGAGGCTTTGGATTTAGAGGACCTGGGTTTAAATCTGAATTCTGGTATTTACTACTGAGAAAAAAATATTTCTCTCCTGCATTTATAACTAATTATTGATATAGGACCAAGGCATTTCTCCCTTTTGACTTCCTTATCCAGAAAAAAAAAAAACAACTAGTGTGGGAAATTTTGAAAAAAAAAGGCTATGAATTCCTGCTCATAATATTTACTCAAACAGGTCTGGGAAAATATGGGTCCTCCCTTTTGTCAGACAAATGATTTGGAAATGGATAAGACTCTTTGACCAAGACATGGGTTATCCAAGTCATATATACCTCAAGATCCCTATTGGAATATAGTCCAGTCTTTCATTATAGTATTCATTTTCTCATTAATTGTTAGCAATTCAGAGATGATTGCCACAGTCAGGAAAACCCACTCTTCCAAGAGCATATAGACTGTGACCTCATCACCAGAGGAGTCTTTGCCAGAACATGCTAGCTTTATTAATAAAATGGTCAAATCATGCAGAAGTTATGTCTCTCAAACTTTTTAAACATCACACTACATTACCTTAGGCAAGCTACTCCCTAGACTTCAGTTTTATCATCTGAAAAAAAAAAAAAAAGTTTTGGACTAGATTAACTCTGAGGTTCTCGATCTATGATCCTATTGTTTCTGCCTTTTAATAGCTTTATTAAATTTCCCATTTTCTCCTCTGGTGCTCTCAGCAACAATAGGGAAGTTTGGAAAGAAGGAAAAAAAGGTCCTGGGAAAAGATACTGAGTGCAGTTTTGGATATGTTGAGTTTAAGATGTATGTAATGTCCAATTTGAGATGTTGGAGATGAGAAATTGTAGTTGGACAGACGATAATTGAAATCATATGAGTTGATGTTATCATCAAGTGAAATAAAATAGAGAAAAGTTCCCAGAACAGAGTCCCATGTAATGCTCATCTTTTCATAAATGACCTGGATCAGAAGTTCCCAAACTTATTTAGTCTACTGCCCAATTTTCGAAAAAAGTGTTCCCATGAAATCTACTTTCTTTAATTCTTTAATGTTTTTTTTTAATTTGTATCATTTCTAAAAAAAAAAAGTATAAATATTTTAAAATAAAATGACAACAAATTTAATAATTTATTGTAAATTTGAGGGATTTTTTCTTCATTGAAATTTTGATGACATAATATTGTGTCATTTAGCCATATAGAATTTTATTGTAAACAAGTCATTACATACACTTATTCTTGTCAATGCACGATGAACTTATTGACAATGCTCAACACACTTGCCTGACAACACTTGCCTATTAAGATCTATCAGTAGACTTGACCACTGTTCAGTTATAACTTTCATTTTGTGTGTTTCTTTGGACAATAATGTAATCACTAGGACTTTAACTGTTACATAACAGATGAAACATGTACAAATGGATTTTCAAAATTTCCTTCTCTTCCTTACTTAAGCTTCCACAAATCCCTTATTTTTATTCAATGCCCTCCAATTGAACCTGAGGCTGCTACTGCCCCCTGGATTGTTCCAGTGCCCTCCCCCCAAAGAGATGGTATCACCTACTTTGGAGCATCTGAAATATATAGCAAAAGAGATTAAAAGGTGGTCAGATAGGCAGAAGAAGACCAGGAAGGAGAGATGTCATAAAAACCTAGAGCAGAAGTTATATCAAGAATAAGTGTATGATCAACAGTATCAAAGGCTACAGAGAGGTCAATAAGAATGAGGATAGAAAAAAAATCATAGAATTTCACAAGTACCAGACTGTAGAGAATTAGAGAGAAAGCATGTGGAAATATTTATTACAGATTCACTTTTAAGGAGTTTTGATACAAAGAGATAGTATAATAGCTAAGGTGCTTGTATGGCTAAATTAAGGTTTTTTTTTATTTTTAAAGAAATAATTTAATAGTCTCATTTTCCCTCATTATTTGAAATATTTTATAATATTATTAATTCATCTGTCTCTTTTAAAATATTTATTTTATTCTGAATTTAAAAATGAATATTGTATTTTAAAATTTTACAGTTTTATTTAAATAATATAGTAGAATAAAAAAAGGTAATTATACATGGAACTGCAAATCTATTAAGTAAAACTTGCTATTCCTTTTACAAATACAGTAGTTATATAGTCAGTCTTTTACAATATAACTACTAGAGTAATGTTTTGCATAGCTATACATGTACAACATATACTGAATTGCTTAGCTTCCCAACGGGAGTGTGTGACAGGGGCAAAGGAAATGGACCTGGGATTCGAAGTTTTAAAATTAAATGTTTCAAATACAAAAAAAAAAAAATACAGTAGTTAACATGTGATTCCCCCCGAACCACCACCATTTTCCTTCCCTCCCTCACCCCTGGCCCTAGAGACTATGGAGACCCTTAGACAGAAATATGTATATATGCATGTATATGTATGTGTATACACACAATCATACATATGGATATGTGTATATACAAACACACAAAATCATTCTATAAGTACTTTATTTATCAATTCTTTCTATGGGTGCAGATAGTTGGTTCCTTCATAAGCCCTGTGTAGTAAGTTTGAGTATTTATAATAGCAGGATAGTCACTCAAAACTGTTTTTAAAACAATATTGTTTTCCTTCAACCACTACTGATAACATCCTTGCTTTCAGAAAATAACACAGTCCATAAACGTTCCCTTCCCATTTCTATCCTCATGAATACTTCATGTCATTTCTCCCTCCTCATTGGAGAAAATAATTTTTAAGAAAGGGGTTGGGGATGGAGGGGTAGCTTGTAGTTTTGAATGTGTCTCAACTTAAGTGCTTCCATCTTTCTATGTGATTGTATTGCCTTGGGAAGCTGTACTTGACACTAAATGAACTTTCTGATTGCATCCTCCCTATGCCCCCTTCTTTAACACTATCCTTTATTCTGTCCTTTGGGGAAGCAGGACAGCTGGTTCAGACTTTTAGAGCTTGTTCTTTTGATTTATGTGAGCTTTGGTTTTCTCTCCAGTGAAGTTTGTTTTAGCTACAAACTGCTTTATTCCTCTGTTTCCATTTTAAAATAAAAAGAAACTAAATGGACCAAAAAATGAACAGCCCCCCAAACAAACATTGCTATTATTATATGCAACATTTTCTTGATACTGCTCATTTTGCTTTTCATTATTTTGTGCAAGTCTATCCATGTTGTTGTTGTTGTTTTATTCCCTGGTACCATCAAGCTCATCATTTCTTATAGCATGGTAGTATTCTATCACAATCATATACAACAACTTGTTTTGCCATTCTCCAATTGATGGGCATACCTTCTACTTCCAGTTCTTTGCCACCACAAAGAAACTGCTATAAATATTTTAGAACATATAGGTTCTTTTCCTTTTTCTTAATCATCTTTGGAACCAGACTTAGTAGTGGTATGTTGGGTCAAAGGGTATAAGCAATTTAAGAACTCTTTGGGCATAATTCCAGATTGCTCTCCAAAATGATTGGATCAGTTCATATTTCTACCAATAGCGAATTAGTGTCTTGGTTTTTTACATATCCTTTCGAACATTTGTTATTTTCCCCATCAGTAATTTAGCCAATCTGATAAGTGTAAAATGATATCTCAAGGTTATTTTAATTTGCATTTCTATAGTCAAGAATAATTTAGAGCATTTTTTCTTTTTTTAATTCATTTATTAGTTTAGTTTCAGTTAACAAGATTCAATTCCATAGTTCCTTGATTTTCAAATTTCCTTTACTTCCCTCTCCCCTCCCCACACGACAGCATATAGTCTAGTATAGGATCTGCAAATGCATTCATATTAGACATTATTCCAATTACAAAGGCGTATTGTACTAGGTGGGATGAAAGATGGTAAGAAAGAAATAGAAGCAAGCAATGAAAAGAAAAAGATCATTTAGTTTGTTTCCATCAGGATTCAGTCTCAGTTCTTTCTAGTTATATCCCTGGATGGCACATTTCTCACTTTCTTGAGTCTTTCAGGATTAACTTATATCACTGCATTGCTGAAAAGAGTCCAGTCTGTCATAGTTGGTCATCACAGATATGGTATGTCTGTGATTGTATACAAATTTCTTCTGATTCTACTCTTCTCGCTGAGCATCAGTTTGTATAAGTATCTCCAGGTAATGATGAAATCCGTCACCTCCTCGTTTCTTATACCACAATAATATTCCATTACATTCATATACCACCACTTGTTTAGCCATTCCCCAATTGATGGGCACCCCTTTAGTTTCCAATTCTTTGCAACCACAAAAAGGGCTGCTAAAATATTTTTGTACATATGGGTCTTCCTCCATCTTCAAAGATCTCTTTGGGATATAACCCTAGAAGTGGTATTGTTGGGTCAAAGGGTATGAAGTTATTTATAATCCTTTGGGCATAATTCCAGATTGCTCTCCAGAATGGTTGGATAAGTTCACAACTCCACCGGCAATGTATTAGTGTTCTAATTTGTCCACATCCTCTGCAGCATTTGTCACTCTCTTGTTTTGTCATCTTAGCCAATCTGACTGGAGGGATGTGGTATTTCAGAGTTGTTTTGATTTGCATTTCTCTAATTAATAGTGATTTAGAGCATTTCTTCATATGCTTATAGATATCTTTAATTTCTTTCTCTGAAAACTTCCTGTTCATAACATTTGACCATTTATCAATTGGGGAATGACTTGTATTCATACAGATTTGGCTCAAGTCTCTATAAATTTTAGAAATGAGTCCTTTATCAGAGACACAAGTTGTAAAAAATTCTTTCCCAATTTTCCACCTCCCTCTTGATCTTGGTTGCATTGGCTTTGTTTGTACAGAAGCTTTTCAATTTAATGTAATCAAAATTATCCATTTTGCATTTTATAAGGCTCTCTAATTCTTGTTCGGTCCTAAAGTCTTCCCCTCTCCAGTCAGGTAAACTATTCCTTGCTTTCCCAAATTGCTTACAGTATCATCCTTTACACCTAGATCATGCACCCATTTAGACTTGATTTTTGTTTATGGTGTTAGATAATGGTCTATGCCCAGTTTCTGCCATACCGTATTCCAGTTTTCCCAGCAGTTTTTGTCAAATAGTGCATTCTTACCCACAAAACTGGGGTCTTTGGGTTTATCGAACAATAGATTGCTATATTCATTAACTGCTGGGTCTCCTGCACCTAATCTATTCCATTGATTCCCTACTCTACACCTCTGCCAGTACCAAGCAGTTTTGATGACTGCTGCTGTATAATACAGATTAAGATCTGGCATAGCTAGTCCACCTTCCCTAGCATTTCTTTTCATTAATTCCCTTGATATTCTAGACCGTTTGTTTTTCCAAATGAATTTTGTTATTATTTTGTCTAACTCTAGAAAGTAGTTTTTTGGAAAATTGATTGGTATGGCACTAACTACATAGTTTAGTTTGGGTAAAATTGTCATCTTTATTATATTAGCTCGACCCAGATAAGAGCAATGGATATTTTTCCAACTATTTAGATCTGCTTTTATTTCTGTGAGAAGTGTTTTGTAGTTGTGATCATATAGAGCCTGGGTTTGTTTTGGCAAGTAGATTCCCAAATATTTTATAATGTCTACAGTGACTTTAAATGGGATTTCTCTTTCCATCTCTTGCTGTTGAGTTTCATTAGATATGTACAGGAATGCTGAGGATTTATGTGGGTTTATTTTATATCCTGCAAATTTGCCAAATTTATTTATTGTCTCAAATAGTTTTTTACTTGATTCTCTAGGATTCTCTAAGTATATCATCATATCATCTTCGAAGAGTGATAGCTTGGTCACTTCTTCACCTAATTTGATTCCTTCGATTCCTTTTTCTTCTCTAATTGCTACTTGCTAGTGTTTCTAGTACCAGATTGAATAAGAGGGGTGATAGTGAACACCCTTGTTTCACTCCTGATCTTATTGGAAAGGCTTCTAGTTTATCCCCATTGCATATAATACTTGCTGATGGTTTTAAATAGATGCTATGAACTATTTTAAGGAAGGCTCCATTTATTCCTATACTTTCTAGTGTTGTTTTTTTTTTTTTTTTTAAAGCAATTGGGGTTAAGTAACTTGCTCAAGGTTACATGGCTAGTCATTTGATTTATGCGTGGGTGCTCATTTTCTGAGGCCGGATCTGATCTCGGGTCATCCAAACTCCGAGGCCGGCGCTCTTACTCACTGCGCCACCTAGCCGCCCCTTTAGGGCAATTGGGGTTAAGTAACTTGCCCAAGGTTACACGACTAGGTTTTTGTTCGTGCGGATTAGGTGTTGGAGGCCGGCTCCGAACTCAGGTCCTTCTGATTCCAGGGCCAGCGCTCTATTCACTGCGCCACCTAGCCGCCCCATCTAGTGTTTTTAATAGTAATGGGTGTTGTCCTTTGTCAAAAGCCTTTTCTGCATCTATTGAGATGATCATGAGGTTTCTGCTAGTTTTATTTTTGATGTGCTCAATTATACTGATGGTTTTCCTAATATTAAACCATCCTTGCATTCCTGGAATTAATCCTACCTGATCAGAGTGTATTATTTTTCTGATAAGTTGTTGGAGTCTTTTGGCTAATATTTTATTTAGAATTTTTGCGTCTAAATTCATGAGGGAAATTGGTCTATAATTTTCTTTCTCTGTTTTATCTCTTCCTGATTTAGGAATCAGTACCATATTTGTGTCATAGAAAGAGTTTGGTAGGACTCCTTCGCTAATTTTCCCAAATAGTTTGTAGAGTATTGGAATCAATTGTTCTTTAAATGTTTGATAGAATTCACTAGTAAACCCACCTGGCCATGGAGATTTTTTCCTAGGGAGTTCATTGATGGCTTGTTTGATTTCTTTTTCTGAGATGGGGTTATTTAGGTAATTCACTTCCTCTTCAGTTAATCTGGGCAGCTTGTGATTTTGTAAATATTCATCCATTTCACTAAGATTGTCATATTTATGTGCATACAATTGGGAAAAATAATTCCTCATTATTTTTTTGATTTCCTCTTCATTGGAGGTAGATTCGCCCTTTTTATTTTTGATACTCATAATTTGGTTTTCTTCTTTCTTTTTTTTATCATACTGACTAAGGGTCTATCAATTTTGTTGATTTTTTCATAAAACCAGCTCTTAGTTTTATTTATTAATTCAATGATTTTCTTAATTTCAATTTTATTAATCTCACCTTTGGTTTTCCATATTTCTAATTTAGTACTAAATTGGGGATTTTCGATTTGTTCTTTTTTTAGCTTTTTCAATTGCATGTCCAATTCATTGACCTCCCTTCTCTCTGCTTTAATTAAGTATGCACTCAGGGATATAAAACTTCCCCTGAGAACTGCCTTTAGTGCATCCCACAGATTTTGGTATGTTGTTTCGTTATTATCATTCTCTTGAATGAAATTATTGATTGTTTCTATAATTTCTTGTTTGACCCACCAATTTTTTAGGATTAAATTTTTTAATTTCCAATTAGTTATTAGTCTATCTTTCCATGGCCCTTTATTGCATATAATTTTTATTGCATCATGATCTGAGAATGATGCGCTTAATATTTCTGCCTTTCTGCACTGGATTGTGAGGTTTTTATGCCCTAGTACATGGTCTATTTTTGAGTATGCACCATGCACTGCTGAAAAGCAAGTAAATTCCTTTTTATCCCCATTCAGTTTTCTCCAGAGATCCATCATATCTAGTCTCTCTAAGATTCTATTCACCTCCTTCTCTTCTTTTTTGTTTATTTTGAGGTTAGATTTATCGAGTTCAGAGAGGGGGAGATTAAGGTCCCCCACTAGTATAGTTTTGCTATCTATTTCTTCCTCTAATCCCTTTAATTTCTCCTCTAGGAATTTAGATGCTATACCACTTGGTTCATATATATTAAGTAGTGATATTGCTTCATTCTCGATGTTGCCTTTTAGTAGGATATAGTTTCCTTCCTTATCTCTTTTAATTAGATCTATTTTTGCTTTTGCTTTATCTGAGATAAGTATTGCTACTCCTGCTTTTTTACTTTAGCTGAGGCATAATAAATTTTACTCCAACCTTTTACCTTTACCCTGTGGGTATCTCTTTGTTTCAAATGTGTTTCTAGTAGACAGCATATTGTGGGATTATGGTTTTTTATCCATTCTGCTATCTGCCTCTGTTTTATGGGAGAGTTCATCCCATTCACATTCACAGTAATAATGACTATCTGTCTATTCCCCTCCATCCTATTCCCTCCTCTGTTTATGGTTTTGTTTCTTCCTTTTCCCTTCCCCTCCTTGAAATTTTCCCTTTTGACCACCCCCTCCCTCAGTGTTCCCACCCAGTGATCCCTCTTCTTATCCTACCCTCTCCCCTTACTACTGTTTCGCTCCTGTCTATTCCCCCCCACCTTTAGTCTCCTCTTTTTCACCTCCCCTTACCCTTCTGCTTTCTATAGGATGCAATAAGTTTTTATACTTATCAGTGTTAATTACTCCCCGTTTGATTCCAAACCAATGAGAGTGAATTTCAAACATTGCTCCTCTCCCTCCCTCCTTTTCCTCTATTCAATGAATTTATGTGACTATTCACATTAAAATCTTAAACTTCCCTGATTTAAGTTGATCCCTCTTTGAACCAGAACCAGTGAGAATAGTGTTTAAATGATGTTCCACTCCCTCTTTCTTTCCCCTCTTCTATAGTGTGTTTTAATCCCTCTTCAGATGGCATATTTTACCTTTTCCTATCTAATCCTTTCCTTTTTCCCATTACCATCTCTTTGATCCCCTTAATAGTTTTTTTTTTTAGACATCAGGTTAGTGCAATCATACCCACACCTTGTATCTAAGTATAACCCTTTTGAAGGTCATGATAATCATAAAGATTTTGAATATTGACAGTTTTCAGCTCCACATATAGGGATGTGAACATTTTGCTTTTGTTGCATCCCAAGTAATGAGCGTGTGTTTGTGGGTGTGGGTGTGGGTGTGTGCACTTATGTATGTGTGAGTCTGTGTTTCTCTTGTTTACCTTTTTATGTCTTTCTTGAGTCTTGTAATTGGAGATCAAATTTTCCATTGAGCTCTGACTTTTTCATTAAGAACATCTGGAAGTCCCTTATTTCATTAAACGACCATCTCCTTGCTTGGAAGATTATGCTCAGTTTTGCCGGGTAGTTAATCCTTGGTTTTAGTCCTAGCTCTCTTGCCCTACAAAATATCAAATTCCAGTCCCTCTGCTCTTTTAATGTAGAAGCTGCTAGGTCCTGTGTGATCCTAACTGTAGTTCCTCGATATTTGAATTGTTTCTTTTTGGCTTCTTGTAAAATTTTTTCTTTAATCTTGTAATTCTGGAATTTGGCAAGATTTTTCTTAGAGTTTTCAGTTTGGGAGCTCTCTCAGGAGGAGTCCGGTGAATTCTATCGATAGCTATTTTATATTCTGATTCCAGGATCTCAGGACAGTTTTCTTTGACAATCTCTTGGAGGATGTTGTCTAGGCTGCTTTTTTCATCATGGCTTTCTGGTAGACCAATAATTCTTAGGTTGTGTCTCCTGGATCTGTTCTCTAGGTCAGTTATTTTTCCAGTGAGATATTTTAAATTTTTTTCCAATTTTTTGATCATCTTGTTTGTTTGGTTGACTCTTGCTGCATCAGAGTTCTGAGCTTCAATTTGATTGTTTCTAATTTTTATCGAATTACGGTCTTCGGTTATTTTTTGAAGTTCCTTTTTTAGGGAGGTATTTTCTCCAATTACTTCATTGAGACGTTTTTCCAAGTTGGTCACTGCCTCCCTGATTTGGTCTTTAAAATTTTTCTTGAGCTCCTCCAGTAATGCTATTTGGGCTTGAGACCAGATCATGTTTCCTTCTGTGGTCTCAGGTGTGGGTAGAGAGTCTATATTGCCCTGTGTATTTTGTTGTTCTTGCCCTGCATAGTATGCTCAAATAGACTTTTTGTCTTCCCCTTCTCCTTCTCAGCTTCTTTTTTTCCCATTGTGACTTCCTGTTTCTTAGTTTCTCAGGCTATGAGGTTAGGGCCTGATCCTTGACTTTGAATACCTCTGGGTGGCTAGTTTATGGCTAAGTCAGGTAAGTCAATGAGGGATGTAGATGCATAGTTGTGGGTGCCTCTGACCACTTCAGATTTCTGCCTCTATACCCCTGGGTTAAAAGTAGGCTTTTGTTGGTGAGGTGAGGTGGGGTTTGTTGGGACCCCACCCTCTCTTCTCTTCAGACTCCTGGCTGTCTCAGTTACACCCCTTCTTGGAGACTCTCAAGCCTGGGGCTATTTCCATTTTTTCTATGACTAAATATTTTTTTCAATTTCTTCATGGAAAAACTGCCTGTCCTTTGACCATTTATCAATTGGGAAATGATTCATATTCTTAAAAAATTGACCAACTTCTTTAGATATTTGAGATGTGAATCCTTTGTCTGAGATTCTGTCAATAAATTCCCCTTCCTTCCAGTTTTTTCTTCTTATCTTGGCTACATTCAGTTGTACAAAACTTTTTAATTTAAAGTAATCTGAATTATCCATTTTAACCTTCATGCTGCACTCTATCTCATGTTTATTTTCAGCCTATCTATAAGTCTGATAGGTAATATATTCCATAGTTTTCAAAATTCTTGTAATACATCTCTTTATATCTAGAATATATATCCATTGATCTTATCTTCACAAATAGTATATGATATCAGTCTATGCTCAATTTTTGCCAGATTGATTTTCAGTTTTCCCAAAAAAGTTTACCCAACAATGCAGTCTTATCCCCCAAACTTAAGTGCATCATAATATGGTTTGTAACCCCTTGTGACAGTTAAATTATGTATTGTTCTATTTCACTTTCTATAATTGGATTCTTTAGGATTTATATTGCCTTGATGATTTGAGCATTTTGCCTTATTAGAAGTATCTACCATTCTCTTTAAGTTCTTTGTTTTGCTAAAATATAATTTTACATGATATACTTTTAATTGTGATTGATTTTGCTCCCTGCTTCCTTTCAAAAGCATTTTAACTTAATTTTTATTTTTAATTTATTTTAAAAGAAGTTTTTAGTTTTATTTTTCTCTGTGGCCATTTGTTTTCTAATCTATCTTTTTCCTTCTCTAAATGTTAAGATTCATTTTTTATCTTATTTTTGTTTTTTCTCGAGTTTTTGTTTTTTAACTCACAATCAATTCAATTATCCTCTACTTAAAAATATTGTGTTTAAAAAAATAAGAAAAATATTCCCTTGAGGATTGGTTTAACTACATATGCAAAATTTGGGTATGTATACTTATTATTACTATTATCTTTTATATATAACATGTTTAGTATATATTAATGCTTCTATAATACGTCCTTTAAAACATTTATAATGCCATATTTTTTTAAACAAATACTTTATTGACTTCTGTTTTACATCACTCATTTTTGTCAGATTTTGAGTTACAATATTTTTCCCCCTGTTTTTCCCCTACCCACCCTCCCAGAATAGCAGTCCCACAAGATAGCGCTTCCTTCAATCTGCTCTCTCCCATATCTTCTCCCATACCCCCTTCGACTTTTCCATTAGAGGAAGGTGAATCTCTGTGCCCCAATGCCTGCACATCTTATCTCCCAATTACATGCAAAATAGTATTAATAAAAGTATATATATATATATATATATATATATATATATATATATATATATATATATATATATGTGTGTGTGTGTGTGTGTGTGTGTGTGTGTGTGTGTGTGTGTGTGTGTGTGTGTGTGTGTATTTGAATCATTTAATTTTAAAACTTTGAATTTCAGATACATTCCCTTCCTCCCTTGTCACTCACTCCCTCTGGGAAGATAAGCAATTCAGTATGTGTTGTACATGTATAGCTATGCAAAAAGTTACCATAGTAGATATATTGTAAAAGACTGCTTATATTTCCCATCCTCCCTTCCCCACCCCCAACCTGTTCCATTCCCTACTTTGATCCTATCTCTTTTCAAAAGTGGGTGCTTCCAACCTCTCCTCCCCCCTGAATGCCCTCCCCTCCATCATATGCCCTCTTGTCCTCCTCTCCCCTACTGTCCTGCAGGGTGAGAAAACCTATTTAGTGTGTATGTCATTCTCTCCCTGACTCAAATTAAATGAGAATATGGTTTTGCCTTTTTGCCTTCCTGTTCTTCCCCTCCCCTGCACCCACTTCCCCTGGCCTCTTCTACATGAGGTGACCTTTGCATTCATTCCCAGCTCTTTTGCCCTCTGGAATATCGTATTCCATGCCCTTCAATCCCTCAGTGTAGAAGCTGCCAGGTCCTGTGCTATTCTGATTGTGTTTCCACAATATTGAAATTGTTTCTTCCTGGCTGTTTGGAGTATTTTCTCCTTGATCTGGGGATTCTGGAACCTGGCTATAATATTCCCAGGAGTTTTCTTTTTGGGATCCTTTTCAGGGGGTGATCAGTGGATCCTTTCAACCTCTATTTCCCCCACTAGTTCTAAAACATCAGAGAAATTTTCCTTGAGAATTTCTTGAAGGATGATTTCTAGGTTCTTTCTTTGATCATGGCTTTCAGGTAGTCCAATAAATTTTAGATGATCTCTCCTGGATCTGTTTTCCATGTCAGTGGTTTTTCCCATGTTTTCCATATTTCACATTGCCTTCTATTCTTTCATTAGTTTCGATCTGTTTACCAGCATCTTGATTTCTCATAAAGTCAATAGCTTCCATTTGCTCTAGTCTACCTCTGAAGGAATGAATCTCCTCAGTGAACTTTTGAGATTCTTTTTCCATCTGGCAAATTCAGCTTTTTAAGGCATTCTTCTCCTCATTGCCCTTTTGAGCCTCCTTTGCCATTTGAGTTAGTCTATTTTTTAAGGTGTTATTTTCCTCAGTCAGACTGTTGACTCTCATTTCATACTTTCCCTGCATCCTTCTCATTTCTCTTCCCAGTTTTTCTCTACTTTCCTTATTTGGTTTTTAAAATCTTTCTTAAGGTCCTCTATGGCCTGTAGCCCACTCATATTTTCATTTGGGGCTTTTGGTGCAGGGTTTCTGACCTCACAGTCCTTCTTCTGTTCCATGCTTTGATCCTCTTTGCTGCCAAAATAGGAGTCTAATGTTGAATTTTTCTGTTTATTTTGTTTCCTTTGCCTAGGCATGTTGCCACTTAATTATTTGACTTTTGGGCTTGTTACCACAGTAGGACTCTGCCACCAGACAGGGGAACTTCTGTCCCAAACACTGGGGTCTTTACAACTTCCAGAGGTATTATTTGGGTGTTCTCTGTGAAGCCTCCACACACTCTGGCAAACTCGATACCCATCCCAAGACCTCCACCCCAAACCACAATCCAGATCCAGGGAGGTTAAAGCAAGAGGTATTGCCCCCCAAAACTGAACTCTGCATCCCCCTACAGTCTGCAGTCCAGGAGATGAAGCAGCAACTGAAGCTGCAAAATGGCCTCTGTGCACATCTCCTCAGCTGCTTCTGGCTCCTGGGGGAAGAAGCCTGACATGTTCCCCAAATAGTGGTTCCAATGTCTGTAGGGCACAAAACTCTCATTTTGTCCTAGGCATATCTGTGTTGATAATTTTGGAATTGCCACAGCTGCTGGTGTTCTGGGGTCCCTCCAGCTGGCTGCTGGCCCAGCAGCCTTCGGGCTAAAACCACAACTCAGGTGGCCTGGGCTCTGCTCCCAGAGTGCTGGGCTGTCAGCTCCCAGAGCATGGTGCTGGCTGCTACCGGAAGGGCTGCTGGGCTGTCCTCAGAGGGAGGTTAGCTTCTCTATGTTATTCTCTTGGTGCTGGAGCTCCAGAAGTTGTTCAGAGTCCACTTTTACATGATTTTGAAGTGCTGTAGGGAAGAACACCTTGGAAGTGCTGTTTCTACTACCTCATCTTGGTTCCACCCCCCCCAAAGCTTAGGTCTTTCAAATCTAATGTCAACAGTTTAAGTAAAAACGTACCTTATTTTTTTCTTTTATTAAATTTTTTCATTTCTGAAAATGGAATATTCAAGTCTCCCACAACAATCATGTTTATGTATATGATTTTATGCACATCAGTTAACTTTTCCTTTATTAATTTAGATTATATCACATTTGTTGCATGTATGTTTAAAATTTTATCTGTACTTTTAAATAATATGTAGTTCACCTGTTTGACTCTCCCAATATTATAAACTTTAAAAAATCGTATGATAGCATAATCACAATAACTAGATTAATGGTGAATTTTGCTTCAGTCTCTCATTTTTTTCTTCCTTTTACAAATATCTTCATTTTTATTTACTTTTTTCTATATGGTATACACAGTTCTTTGATATTATTTAATTTAGCTATTTATTTTTTATTTAGTTATGATATATAATTTGAACTTTCTCTTTTAGTTCTTTCCTTTTGTCACCCAGAGAAACATCTTATTCAAAATCTCCCTCCCCATATCCAACCACTTACCTTAAGTAGCCTTATTTTATATTACCCTTTTCCAAGAAATTTACATTTCTGCATTATTCCTAACTCCTTCTAGTCTAGTCAGGATCCTAGTCTCTTATTTATGGGTTATACTCTTAGTCATAAATGTGAGCTTCTTACTCTTTTCCATTTCTTTTTCTAGTGCATTTGTAGATCTACCTTCTAACTCTTTTTCCTTTATGTTTATATTAATGCATTAATGGATTTATTTAATTTGACATGGCTATCAAGTATACTTCACTCTTCTGAAACATTGATTCATTAAGGGAGTGGAGACTTATAATGGGAGTAATTTTATAATTTGGGTAATATACTCTTGTTCCTAATCTTGCCCTTTTTATTTGCCACTCCCAAATGTGCTATTTCTTTATACTCTCACCCCCAACTCTAGGGGCTGGCTGTACTGGGGGAAGTAAATATTCTCTCTTCTTGTTTGAAATGCAAAAGTTAGTCTTGTATCCTATTGTCTGCCAAGACAAAACACATTATAAAACCCTTGTCTCTCATTATAAATATAGACTTACCCTCCCCAACCTGATCAGTGTTTTCATACATATCTAAACCTATGCACAACTAAAATAATTCATTAGAACTGAAGTTTTCATACTAAATACATCACTGCTTAGAGCAAGAATTCTGAAACTGGGGTCAGGATTGAGAAGGGGGTCTATATTATGTTTTCAATGGGCCCATCAACCTAGTTGGGAAAAGTACATCTATATTTTTAGTAACTTTGAACTGAAAATTATAATTTTGTTCAATTCTGAATTTCATTTAAATAATATTCTGATAAGGGGTTCAGTACAACACACACACACACACACACACACAAACTAATAACTCCTAGCTTAGAGTTAAGAACAAGAAGAAACATGAGAAACTGAATTAAAAAGTTATTCAAGTCTATGGACATGAAAATAGGATATATTTCACTTTCATTTTGTCAGTCAGGCATCAGTTGGTCTCCTGACCAACATGACAGACTAAGTTTACCTTGGGGACCTCTCTCATTAGTAATCTTTATGACTCAATTTGTGAACTATTATTTCTTTTACGAAAATCAGAATCCAAATCATGTCTCACAGGGGTTTTCAACCTATGGTCTGTGAACTTAAAATAAAATATGACAGCTGTTTAAATATAATTGGTTTCCTATGCAGTCTTATACATTTAATTTAACGCATATAAAATATTACTCAAAGAAATAGTACAGAATATTTATCAGGGGTCCATAAAAAAAAGAATCAAAAATCCCCTGTGAGGGCTACCTTAAATCTATCACAAACATTCATTCTAACAAGACTACACACACGAAATATTTTATTTCACACACACACACACACACACACACACACACACACACTTGAACTACTCAAAAGTAAAATAAAAAATTCCCTCCCATTTCTGGAAAGCATCAAACCAATCTTTTTTTAAATGATGATTTGAACTTTTCCTCTGTACTTCCACAATCCACATGACTCATCATTTCAGGGAGTATAATTGATTCAAGCTGTTATCCTCAAAACATTTTTCCCCTGTTGTACCTATCCTGTTTGCACTATGAGTCTATAGAGATGGTGTGGCTCTTAGGCCTCACTTCAGATCCTAGAGTGATTAAGTGGTTTTTTTTCTCTCCTTTTTCACATCTTATAGAAACTCCAGCTACTTTTACCCCCCACTCTAAATATTTCTTTCAGTCTCTACATAAGTATCTGTCTTGCTCTTTCTTATCAAGGCACTGGCTCTCCTTCCATGACTCTATCTGATGTCTGGCCTCTAGGAATACATGATTCACAGAAGAGGTCACGTAGATAAACAGGCTAGTGTTCTTTGTCAAATTGTCAAAATTCCCTTCTCAGTCTCAATTTCAATTGAAAGTCCAAGCCCAAGGTTAGGCAAGTGTATGAACCCTGTCATTAATGCAGTGTGAACTCAGTAAATAATTCTTACTTTTGTTTTCTGAATTAAGGTCATTGTCTTTGGGGCAATAGGGACCCTGGGCATAGCAAATTTGATGCTCCCTTATCTAGGGAATTTAAATCTTCCTAAAAAGACAGTAGAGGGGAAAGAGGCACAGTGAATTCCTTTGGACACATGACTGGATATATGCCTTACAATATAAGCTGATTTTAAAAGAAAGATAATTTTAAAGGAAAGTTAAAAAACAGAAGTGGTATAAAGGGGGGATTTCACTGGGTACATTCATATGACCCTTTTGAGGTTGCCATCACCAGATGTAAGCAATTCCCTTTAGATTAATCTCCCCAAACTTCATTTTGACATTTACTTAGTTCTATTAAAGATGAGAAATGTTTGATCTTGAATTATTCTGGAGGACTAGCTAGAAGGAGTAAGCTCTCAATTTATTTGACATGCGATAAGATTTCTTTAGTGAAGATAACAATTTAGGCTCAAACTTGAATTCCCTATCCTGCCTAGATTCCAAGGTAGAATTCTGGAAACCTAACCTGGGGAGTGGCAGCAGGAAGCCACCTCTAGTCAAAAATGAACATCTATGTCCATTTAAATTAACATTTTATCATGATTCTAAAAAATATCACCTTCATAGTGCAATGTTATCAAATTGATTCTTGCCAAGGCCACTACAAAGGGTGATTCACTTTATAATAACTAACTTTCAGACTGCAAACAGTAGTGGGATTGTATGAGAAGGTGTGCCCCCCAGTGAAATGATCATTCTGAAAAGAAGCAATAATTAACAGTCTTTCAGAGAGGTAGTTGGATAGTGATTTCATTTTTTAATAGCAGCAGGTGAAAGTATTTAGAGTACCTCCTCCTTTTTATCTGCCTACAGCAGTACTCTTTGTACATTTAATGAAGTGGCCTGTGGTGGCCAATGATTATGTTATATTGTGTATATGGAGGAAGGGGTAGCAGAGTGAAGAATCAATTGGGAAGAAAGGAAAAGGGTTTTAAAGCCCAGACAATAAAAGATATAATAAAAAAGAATAAAAACTAACTATAATATCTAGAGAAACTTTCAAGGAGATACCACCACCAATAAGTTTTGCCCAATCTAGTCTCAATGTTTTTGTGCACCCCAGTTTATAAATAATTTTTCTGATAATGTTCTATACTTGTACTTGGCATATTGATTTCTTCTCTATTTGCTTGACAGTACAGATTACTACAGTTCTACTTTGGACAGTATGAGATAGCAAAGTGGAAAAGGGAATATTTTCTCTACTATACACATGCACACTCTCAATGTGAAAAGGACAGTTGATCAAACTTACTGGGCATCTACAATATGTCTGGTTATAAGATACTGAAACAGAATGGACTTTCTAGTAAAATTTTCTCACTTTAAATACAAGCAAATTGGGGGCAGCTAGGTGGCGAAGTGAGTAGAGCATCTGCCCTGGAGTCAGAAGGACCTGAGTTCAGATCCGACCTCTGACACTTAACACACACAAATAAAAACCCTAGCCATGTGACCTTGGGTAAGTTATTTAACCCCAATTGCCCTCCAAAAGGCAAAACAAAACAAAACAAAACAAACAAAAAGAAAAAAAAACCAACCAAATTGAGGCCTATAGAGATAAAATGATTTGACAAAGTTTACCCAGAGAGCAAGAGGTTGAGCCAAGATTCAAACTCAGACTACTTGAATATTAAGATATTGTTAAAAGAATACAAAACAATGTGTTTTTTGTTTGTTTTGTTTTGTTTTTACACTGACTGACACCACTTCTTACCAAGTAACTATGGATGACATTGGATTTTATGAACTGTCCTAAAAATTCTACAACTAGGAAAGTACAGGGAGCATATGAGAAGAAGGAGGTCCACCTACTAGAGGATTCAAGATTAATCTCCATGTGGTGCTGCTGGACGGTTATCAGTTCCTATTCAAAAGGCAAGACCAAGAATTGACCAGTCATCCACTCATCCTGGTAGTATGACATTGTGCTCAGCTTTTATAAGAAGTGCTAAGGAAATTCTAGCTTTATATAATCTTCAGAGAAGGAATTATTTGCAAACTCACAATTCTACCTCTTTCTAAATGGTAATGTTGACTCAATGTCTAGAGCAGGGATTCTTAACCTGGGATCTGTGGATACATTTTAGAAGATCTACAATGGATGAGAAAAAATATTTTCATTAACCTCCAAATATAATAGCACTTTCTTTAACTACCTAAAATATCATACTAGAAGAGATCCATAGGCTTCCCCTTACTGCTAAAGGGGTTTATGACACTAAAATAGGTTAAGAACCCCTGATCTAGAAGGTATTATTAGTGTGAATTTACTCAACCAGAATCAACTCAGAATTTCCAACGGGAAACCTGTCTCTTCCCTGTATTTTCATTATTTAATGAAGATGTAATAACATGACCTTGATGTGATTGGGTGGATTTCCCACAGGAATGAATAGGCATGCTTGGGTATTGTATTCAGTTATTTTTTTCTTGGCAAAGAATCAGTGAAAAAAAAAAACACTACATAATAAAACACTGACCATCGCTAAGACCTAGCTAGTTTCCAAATAGACTGCTCTGTACCCTGGAGGCATAAGAAATGTACAATTCAGTTTCCTTAACTCCCATAGTTATTTCTCTTGAGAATGGAGAATAAACATAGATTGCAACTGATGTCCAACTTACATATGCCATAGGGCCAATCATTTGGATGAAGGCTCAAGAACGCATTCTAACTCTGAGTTAAATTTGTTATTCAATTATTCAGCCCTACTCGTTGTGACTCTAAGGACCATACTGTCCATGGGGTTTTCTTGGCAAAGGTACTGGAGTGGTTTGCCATTTCTTTCTCTCATTGAGTTAGATTTACCCTTTTGAAAAAAAATGGTATTTGTGGATACTTTTAAGGTCACTAAAGTTTCTAAAATTGCATCAGTCAATTCCATATCTCTTGATGACTTCATAATCCATTTGCCTCATTTTCATTGTTACTCACTATGAGAACCTCATACTTATGGAGGGTCTCTGTGTAAGAATAATTCTGAAACCAGAGAAGTAGTCAACCCTCTATTTCCCTTCTATACAATCATGCCTCTAAATCTGCCTCCTTACCCTCAGATCAGCTATGGAAGATTCTGGAAAGGTTTTGTTCCAGATGGCACCACTGTCAGGTAGAATAAAACTCAAATGGTATGATGCCATATTTTAATTAATTTAGTCTGATCATTTTAGATAAGATATTCTTCTTTGGTCTGATTCCTGTATTTAATATGTACCCCCCTATCCCAAAGTGCACTGTGCTGAAACTCTCTCCTTATTGGTGGAGTTGAAGGCCCTGCCCCATACCAATGGGCTTAAAGACAGCAGTTACAAATAAAATATCTAATAGTATAGGGGATAAATCAATTTGAATAAGAAAAGATGATAAGTGGGAAGAAGTTAGTTAAGAAAAAGGGAACATAATTAATCAATAAAATTTCCCATGTAGAAAAAGGGAAATGGTACCTTTCTTATTATTCGCTCTTCCCACTCTCCCTAATTATAACTCTCTCTGCCTCTTGATTTGGTGACTCTCTTTTTCTCTTCTGTCTGTCTCAATCTCTATCTCTATATCTTCTGGTTTTCTTTCTGATTTTCTCTTTCTGTTTCTGTCTCAGTGTCTCTTTTTTAAATATAGATTTCAATGAAAATTAGAGGTAAATGTGTCCAACTTCTTCGTTTTACAGATGAGGAGATAGGCCAAGAGGTTAAATGACTTATTGAGTCATACAGCTAGAAAAGATCTGAGGTTGTATTTAAACAGTGCAGGTTTCCTTGATTTCAAGTCTGTTTCTCTGTTCATTACATCAAGCTCTCTCTCTCTCTCTCTCTCTCTCTCTCTCTCTCTCTCTCTCTCTCTCTCTCTCACCCCTCCACTCCTCCAGCTCTCTGTCTTTTTGCTTTATCTCAAAGGAATTTTGCTTTATTGACATACTTCTGAGTGAATCAGATTATCATTTCAGTGAGATGGCAAGTAAGTGACACAGGATTCCCCTGGCCATTGAAAATGTGGTTCCAAACCTAACAAAACACTGGAGTCAATCTCAAGCAATTTTAGAGGCCTCTATCTAGAGGTGAGAATCCTTGCCCCATGTCAGATGGAGAAAATAAACAATGTTGCTGTTGACTTACACATCTCGTCACACTTCAAAGAGAGGTTAACATTCATGAACTTTTAAGTTCCCAGTGGTCTTTTGATCCTTCACACTAAGTTAGGAAGAATAAAGGATTCAAAAAGCGTGAGTTGTCATGCTACCATCCTTTCCAACTGCCTAATCATATGGCCTTATTCCATTACTTAGATGCTATTCAATACATATATGTATATAAGACATATATGCATATGTAAAATTTATAAATACAAACATATGCATATAAATCTATGTATCTATCTAATTTCCCCCCTAATTACATGTTGAAATACTTTTTGACATTTTAAAAAAGTTTTTGAGTTGCAAATTCTCTCAGTCCTTTCCCTCCCCCTTTCCCGAGGTGTAAGGAATTAGATATAGGTTATATATGTGCAATCATACAAAACTTTTCCATATTAGTCATTTTATAGAAGAAAACTCAAATAAAAGAAAGTGAATAAAAGAAAGAAAGTAAAAAATAGCATGTTCTAGTTTATATTGAAGCAATATCAGTTCTTCCCCTGGATGTGGATAGAATGCTTCATCATGAGTCCCTTGGGATCATCTTGGATCATTGTATTGCTGAGTATAGCTAAGTCATTCACAGCTCTTCTTCAAACAATATTTTTTTCTTCTGTGACTGTTCTCCTGGTTCTTCACAATTCACTTTGCATTTATTGACACTGTGTATTACTTTTTGTTGGCATATCATCTGGGATTCACAACTGGACCTTCAATTTCTGTGCTATCCAGTACACCTCTATGGTGAAACTCTCTCTGCCAATGCAGGCTTAACTTTCTGTAACTTAGAGTCTTCTCAGCATAGAAGAAAGGAAATGGGAAATATGACTCTTTTCTTCTTTCACTACTAACCCCATCAATGTTTTATTAATCCAGTTCTACGTAAAGTATATGACAAGGATCGCTATTTTTTTAACTTCACTTATAACTTGAACCTCTCAATTCCAATTAATTCAGAAAACATTTATTATAGACCTAGTAAGTACAAGGCACAATACAAATCAATGGGGATGGAAAGACAAAACATATTCCTAATTCAAACAACTTTAATGACCTTCCTGTACCACCTCAGCTGCACAAAAGTACAGCACCAATTCAATCTGTTCTGGATACATTTTAAGGAGGGAACCAGTGGAAAGGGCTGTAGTGTAGGCAAATCTGAACACATTCCATGGGTTGGCCATTGGAGACCTTAGGCTAGGAGATGGGAGAGTTTGGTTCCTGATTATAATCATAACAGTCTAACCACTATTACATATTTGTAGTCATCAGGAAAGCAATGGGAATGCATTTGGCAAAGTTATCTGTAACTACTAATTCTGAAAGTTTGTGGGGAGAGGGTGGAGTTCCTGTTTTCCTTGTACCTCAGTGCATTTATGTTACATAACTCAATTGCTCAGTTGTGTCTGACTCTTCAAAACCACATTTGGGGCTTTCTAAACAGAGATACTAGAATGGTTTTCCATTTTCTTCTCCAATTCATTTTACAGATAAGGAGCTAAGGTAAAGAAGGTTAAATGATTTGCCCAGGGTCACATAGTTAACATATCTAAGGTGAGATTTGAACTCATGAAGCTGGGTCTTCTTGGTTTCAGGTCAGTACTTTATCCACAGCATCATCTAGTTGCTCATGTTACATGACAGCTGTACTCCTATGTTTGGAAACAAAGAGCCTGTGTTAGTTTTAGAAGATTAGAAGAAAAATAAAACAGTTTTAGACACATTGGATCCCATGATGCTCATTATAGTATTTATGCATATTTTTATGTAATGCATTTAGCAGATGATAGGAGTATCTGATTCTGGTAGATCACAGATGATAAATAATGTATTTGAGGGGGTGACCATTCATTGAACCAATGTATTGACAGCATTTAGGGGAAATTTGTCTGTATTACTGGCAGTCATGCTGTCAATTTAATAGGTTCTGTGGAGCAGTGAGGGGTATATACTGTGAATTCATATGAATGGTAATTCCCATTTACATGTGACAAATTCATAAGAGCAAATGTGTGGGGAAAATACTGCCAAAGAGAAAATGGTAGGCATTCAGTTTATCCTTTCAAAATGCAAATGTAAAAATGTTAACGATTTTACCCCTATAATAGAACAATAAAAGACTACATTTAACTACTACTCACTATTATTGGAGTCATCTGTGTATTGTAGACATACACTATATATACATGATAAACAAAGATTTTAAAGAATAGAATGGAAGATACCACATGAACTTGTTTATGTGAATTGACAAGATCAGTTTTGAAAGCTATGAAAGGAAAATCAGGTAGGCCATATAGCAACAGTGTGGGATAACAGATGTATAACATAAATGTTGCAGCATTCTCAATAAAATATTAGAAAACCTAGATGGAAACTATAATTATTCAGAGACATTTATGGTACAGTAGAAGGAGCACTGCTTCTGGAGTCAGAGGGCATAGGTCCAAATATTGCCTCAGTTGCTTTGTGATTCTGGGCAAGGCATTTTATCTCCATAGAGCTCAGTTTCCTAATCTGTTAACTGAGAAAAAAAGGTACTGGATACCTCTGAAGTCCCTACCCACACTAGATTTATAATCTTATTATCCTTTGTGGCAGCTTATGGTAGGGTATGGACAGCTGTTGCACAGGACAGAAAGATGCTGGTGGAGAGACTCCCCATATGAATGAGACAAAACCACTGAAGCCTTGAGGTATAAGTGCCAATGCTTATTTTTGTATCCCCAGCTCTTGGCACAGGGTCTGGCACATAATAGATACTTAATAAATATTCATTGGCTCAATAAAAGGTGTTCATTGCTCACTTTCAAATATCTCTATGCATATTCTTAAGGAATAGTTTAGCTCTTAAATAATGTAATTTCATAGAATCATAATTAAAAGTATAAAAAGAAAATTTTATAAAGAACAGCTATTTTTTGAATGGCATGCTCAAAGCATTGCCATTCTTCTCAGTCTCAACATAAAGGCAACTACCTATTGAGATCAATTTTAAATGTACTTACCATGCATCTATTACATGAACTATAGTAGACTACGTACTGTGGATACCAAGATCAATATGTCACAGATTCTGCTGACAAAGAGCATAGGATGTCAGGGGTAGTTTTGGAAATCACATCTACAAAAATAACTATTATAAGTATAAAGGAGAGGTCCAGGCAAAGTGCCATGAGAATTTTCGGACAGAGAAATCACTTTCACCTAGTTGGGGAGGAGGAGAGATGTCAGGTTCTTATCTATCTTCATGGAAGAAATAACATTTGAGTAGAGACTTGAAGAAAATGTATTATTTACAACTAGAAAAGAAGGCAAATGGAGAGAATCCATTCTGGGGCTGGGCACAGACAGAGACAGAAGACAATGGGGGAGAGAGAATAGCTAGTTCAATTTAATTTAATTTTTTTTTAGCATAGAAGTAAGAAATTAGGTTGGAAGTGTGGGTTGGAGTCTGATTGAGAAAACTGGACTAGAAACCCAGGAAATCCCTCCTGGTCTATGACTAGGGGACTTACATGATCAGATTAGGAGCTTTTCTCAGGCAGAATTATAAAGAGCAAACTACAGAGGAACAAACTGAAGGAGAACAATTGGAAAGGAATTCTATGAAGATGTAAGAGTCTGAGCCATGGTGTTTGCATTGGGAGTGGAAAGAGGGTAGCAGATTCATCAGATATTGTGGAGATAGAATTGACAATAGAAGAAATCTAAAAAGGGGAAGGAGAGAGGGAGGGAGGGACAGAGAGAAAGAGAGAAGGTAACTGAAATTTTAATTCTGGGTTTGGGGGATGGTGGCAATGTTGGGGGAGCAGGAAAGGCATAAAAATGTGAAATTAGACTGAGTTCATAGAGAAGGAAATTTTGTTATTATTATTGCTTTTATTAGTATATCCAAAGCTTAGAACACTATTTCATAACACTGTTTGCTTAATAAATAACAGTTAACTGAAATGTCTACTTAAACACCAGCTATGTATTTCCAATGCTCTCTCTCAACAACCAATAAAATATATTGCTTTCACTATGAAACATGGGATGTGGTTTTACCAGAAGTCTTCTTAAATTTTATCTGTGGTCATCAGCCAAAGTAATGATAAAGTCCATGGGAGTTACAGGTATCTTCTTCCCATATAGAAATGTATATGTTTTAAATTTATAGGGTTCCTTATGTTTCGTCTTTCATGTTTACATTTTTATACTTCTGAATACTTGAATGTCAGATTTTTTATTTAGCTCTCGTCTTTTTCATCAGGGATGCTCTATTTCATTAAAAATAGAAAACTATACATTCATTGAATATCCATTTTTCCCCTGAATAATTATACTCAGCTTTGCTGGGTTGGTTATTCTTGGTTGTAATTCTAGCTCTTTTGCCTTCCAGAACATCGTATTCTAAGCCCATTTGTCATTTAACATGGATCCTACTACATCCCAGAATTACTATGTCAGAATTACTATGACTCCATAATATTTGAATTGTTTCTTTCTGGCTTGCAATGCTTTCTCCTTGACCTTGGAGCTCTGAAATTTGGCTATAATATTCCTGTGAGTTTTCATTAGATCATCTTTTATTGTATGACTGATGGAGTCTTTTAATTTCCGTTTTACCCTCTGGATGTAAGACATCAGGACAGTTTTCCTTGATAATTTCTTGAAATATAATGTCTAGGCTCCTTTTTCTGGTAATGGTCTACAGGTGGCTTAATGATTCTTAACTTCTCTCTCCTCATTATGTTTTCCAGGACATTTTTTTCTGATCAGATATATCTCATGTTTTCCTATTTTTTCATTCTTTTGATTTTATTTTATTGTGTCTTGATGTCTCATGGAGTTATTTGCTTCCACTTGACCAATTCTAATTTTTAAGGAAGGGTTTTCTTTAGTGAACGTCTGTGCCACTTTTTCCATTTTGCCAATTCTACTCTTTTAAAAGTTCTTTTCTTGGGGGCGGAGCCAAGATGGCGGAGTAGAAACAGCTCGTCCAAGCCTCTCTGCCCCCAGATTCTCCACAAACTATGTAAAAAAGGACTCTGAAAAACTTCTGGAGCCCCAGCACCCACAGAACGACACAGAGAAGCTAACCTACCGCTGAGGACAGCCCAGCACCCTGCAGGAAGGACCAGCGCAGTGGTCTGGGAGCCGGCAGCGCGCAGAGCACAGGAGCCGAGCCGAGCCCAGGTCCACGTGAGCCAAGGTTTTAGCCCCAGGGCGGCAGGGCCAGCAGCCGGCTGGAGGAACCCCAGAACACCAGGAGCTGTGGAGATTCCAGAATTATCAACATAGACTTGCCTAGGACAAAGTAAGAGGTTAGTGTCCTATGGACTTTGGGACCTGTGTTTGGGGAATGCGTCAGCTCCCTCCCCTGGGGGCTAGAAGCCGCTGAGGAGACACGCCATTTTGTAGTTTTCATAGGCATTTCCGGCTCCCAGCCTACAAATGGTGGGGAGATCCAGCGATCAGTCTTGGGGGGTAATCGCTCTTGCTTTAACCTCCTGGATCTGGATTGTGATCTAGGGTGGAAGTTGTGGGTGGGTTTATAGCTTGCCAGAAACGGAAGTTGCCCCCCACACGTTCGGGACGAAAATTCCTCTATCTGGCCTTAAAGCCATAGTGTGGCAACAAGCCCAGAAGTCAAGCAATTAAGTGGCAACATGCCAAGGCAAAGGAAACAGAAAAATGAAACCCTAGACTCCTATTTTGGGGGCATAGAGCGGGAAAAGGACTGTGAGGTCAGAAGTCCTGCTCCAAAAGCCCCAGGGGAAAACATGAGCGGGTTGCAGGCCATAGAAGACCTTAAGAAGGACTTTAAAAATCAAATAAGAGAAGTGGAGGAAAAATTAGAAAGAGAAATGAGAAGGATGCAGGAAAAGTATGAAATGAGGGTCAACAGCCTGACTGAGGAAAACAACACCTTAAAAAATTGACTAGCTCAAATGGCAAAGGAGGCCCAAAAGGGCAATGAGGAGAAGAATGCCTTAAAAAGTCGAATTTGTCAGATGGAAAAAGAATCTCAGAAGTTCACTGAGGAGATTCATTCCTTCAGAGTTAGACTGGAGCAAATGGAAGCTAATGACTTTATGAGAAATCAAGATGCTGTTAAGCAGATCCAAACAAATGAAGATTAGAAGGCAATGTGAAATATCTCATGGGAAAAACCACTGACCTGGAAAATAGATCCAGGAGAGACAATTTAAAAATTATTGGACTACCTGAAAGCCATGATCAAAGAAAGAACCTAGAAATCACCCTTCAAGAAATTCTCAAGGAAAACTGCCCTGATGTTTTAGATCCAGAGGGCAAAATAGAGGTTGAAAGAATCCACCGATCACCTCCTGAAAAAGATCCCAAAAAGAAAACTCCCAGAAATATTATAGCCAGGTTCCAGAATCCCCAGATCAAGGAGAAAATACTACAAGCGGCCAGGAAGAAACATCAATATTGTGGAAACACAATCAGAATAGCCCAGGACCTGGCAGCTTCTACACTGAGGGATCGAAGGGCATGGAATATGATATTCCAGAGGGCAAAAGAACTGGGAATGAACCCAAGGGTCACCTACCCAGCAAAACTGAGTATTTTGTTTCAGGGGAAAGTATGGTCATTCAGTGGAATAGAGGACTTTCAAGCATTCTTGAGGAAAAACCAGAGTTGAATAGAAAATTTGACATCCAGACGCAAGAAGTAAGAGATGCCTGAGAAGGTAATCAGGGAAAAGAAATCAAAAGGAACTTATCAAAGTTGAACTATTTACATTCCTATATGGAAAAGCAATATCTGTGACTGATGATATCTTTCTCACTATGAAAATAATGGAAGAAGTGGGTGTGGTCATACGAATACATATGTGAATGTGTGTGTATATGGTTACAGTTATATATGGATAGAGGGCATAGGTTGATTTTGTTGGGAAGGGAGAGTACTCAAGGGATGAAATTATGAGGTGAGAGAGGAAAGTGGCAAGAGGAGATGGGGAGAGACATGGTAGGGTAAACTATCTCATGTAGGGGAAGTGGTTGCAAAGGATGGGGAGAATAAGGAAGGCTAAAAAGGTAAAACCACATTCACATTGAATTTGGTTCAGGGAGAAAATGACATACATACTAAATGGGATATCTCAACCTGCAGCAGGATAAGGGGAAGGGGGATGAGAGGAGGGATGATGGATGGGAGGGCATCCTTGGGGTGAGGGGAGGTTGGAAGTACCCACTATAGAAGAGGGAGAGGACCATGTAGGGAATGGACCAGGTGGGGGGTGGGATGAGTGGGAGGGAATTATAAGCAGCCTTGTATAATATATCTACTATGATAATGTTTTGCATAGCTAGACATGTACAACATATACTGAATTACTTATATCCCAAGAAGGAATGGGTGACAAGGGAGGAAGGAAATGGATCTGAAATTAAAGGTTGTAACATTAAATGTTTCAAATATATATATAAATACTATTATTAATACTCTTTTGCCTATAATTGGGAGATAAGATGTGCAGGCATTGGGACACAAAGATTTATCTTCCTCTAATGGAAAATTCGATGGGGGTATGGGAGAAGGTATGGGAGAGAGCAGATTGGAGGAAGCGATATCTTGTGGGACTGCTATTCTGGGAGGTTGGGTAGGGGAATAATGGGGGGAAAATGATTGTAACTCAAAATCTGGCGGAAATGAATGATGTAAAACAGAAGTTAATAAAGTATTTGTTTAAAAAAAAAAAGTTCTTTTCTTCAGTGACTTTTATATCTCCTCTTTTATTTGGCCTCCTCTGCTTTTAAATGAGTTCTTCAGTGAATTTTTGTACCTCTTCTGCCATTAGGACAATTCTGTTTTGTAAAGTGTTATTTTCTTCAAGACTTTTTGTACCTCTTTTTCCAAGTTGTTAATTCTCTTTTCATAATATTCTTGCATCATTTTATTTCTTTTCCCAAATTTCCCCCTACTACTCTTTTCTCTTTCTTAACCCTTCCAGAAAATTCTTGATGATCTTCTATCCAAATAGCATTTTTCTTTAAAGATTTGCTTGTAGTTATTTTCATATTGTTGTTTTCTGAGTCTGAATGTTGCTCTTACATTCCACTATGGTATTTTTTTCTGGTCAAGTATTTCTTTTTTGTTTGCACATTTTTTCCAGCCCTTTTCTTCACTTTGAACTTTATGTTAAAGTTGTGCTTTGCTGACCTGGGAGTGGAGAGGCACTGCCTCTAGCTTGTTTTTTTCCCTGCTGCTTTTAAGGCTAATCTGGGGTTTCTGAATTTTTTTCATGCTTCCAGGGTGGTTTGATCTGGGGGAAGGGCAGCTACTGCTCTTGGTCTATACTCTGGCATTTTCCCAGGAAGGGGCCCTGTTTCCCTGCAGCCACAAATGCTAGAGCTCCTCTTGGCCCTGGATCTCTGACAAGATTTTTTGCCTTTCTCTTGTAGTTGCAAACTCCAGTGCGTCTCTCTGCCTTAGAACTGTGACCAGGGACCCTATATGCTTCTGACTGATCACAAGTACTCCTCTCTAACCTGATACTGCAACCTGAAACCATATATAGTAACACAGCTGCCAATCAATACCAACTCTACCCAGTGCCAGCAAAGAGTTCCCTGTAATCTCTTTCTGACCAGGGGTTTGATTCTTCTTCTGTCTCTGGTCTGATAGCTTCTGAAGCTGCCATTGCCACTCTAGCAGCTATCTATAAGGCACAACACTGCTGCTGTACCATTTGTGCTCCTGGCTTGTCCCCAAACTGGTGTCATTGATCTCTCTGGAATGTTTCTTAAGTTGTCTTGGACTGGAAAATATCTTACTTTGAACCTTTGATGGCTCTACTACTCCAAAATTGGATTTTGGAGGGAAATATTGACTGGGTTCCTACCTGTATTTGACACCTTGACCTAAGTTAGATAAAAAAAAAAGATCACTGGTAACTTTGTAACGTGTAGGATTAATTGAGAGTAAGGTGAGATGTTAGATTATAAAGAGTTTAGTAGTGAGAGGAAATGAGGTGGAGTTAACAAGAATAAATTATTTTCCTCCAAGAGTTTGAATACAAAAGGGAATAGAGACAATTACGATTATGTGTAGAAATCTGAAGAAGAATCCATTTGGGGGGACAAAAGATGCAGTCAAGGGAGGGATTTTAAAGACAGTAGAGTCTGTAGGCAAAAGAAATAGATCAATCAGTTGGAAGAAACTGAAGATCAGGCTTGTGAGATGCAGCCAAACTGTAGGAGATGAGAGAGACTGGGATATAAGATCTACTAAAAAATGAGAAGGACTAACTCTTCATCAGAAACTAGAGAGAAAGATAAGATCATGGGGGGGTGATATTCAGAGGTTTTAAAATGAAGAAAAAAGGGAAAAGGGGGAGAGAGAAAGACAGAGACAAAGACAGAGAGACATCTGGGAAGGGAAGGTCCTTAGGGTTTCTGGCCAAAAAATGAAACAATTGCTATATGACATACAAACACACATCACATATATACATGATATATACATATATACATACACACATATATGTGTCTATGTGTGTATATCTATAGGTAGATATTTATATCTTTATCTCTATATATGTATATATCTATACATCAATCCATCCATCTGTCTGTCCATCCATTCATCAATCCTCCCACCTGTCTATTTTTATCTATCCAACTGTCTATCTATATGTGTAGTTAGATGACTTAGTGAACATAGCACTGGACCTGGAGTCAGCAAGACCTCAGTTGAAATCTGACCTAAGATATGTACTAACTGTGTGACTCTAGGCAAGTCATTTAACCTCTGTTTGCCTTAATCCCCTAGAGAAGAAAATGACAAACCACTCTAGTATCTTTGCCAAGAAAACTCCATAGACAGTATAGTTCATGAAGAGAGCTATGGGTCATGAAGAATCCAACACAACTGAATAACTGAACAACAACAAAATAACATGTGCATATGTATATGAATATATGTATATATGTATATATACGAGTATACAGATATGCATATATCTCTATCATCTATGTATATATCCATCTATTTAAATTTATATTTATCTCTATCTATCTATCTATTTATCTATCATCTATCTATCCATATGTGTGTGTGTTTCACCTGTGATCTTTCTTGCAGTTGTCACTGTTCATTGCTGGTGTTTTCTTTGAATGTCTGCTGTCATTTTGAGTATAATTTGATTGATTCCAATGAGAAAAAATAATCTGTTTCTGTGTTTCATTGATAAATGCCTTCAATCTATCAACTGGGTCTCTATTTGATTGGGATCTTAGTTCTATTGAAATTAATGGAAATTTTGAAGACAGCCAATATAAAGCTATCTATCTTATTGGTCTACATTCAAGCTTTTCCTAGTCATATGGCTTTTGTATAGTTATCATGAAATATCACAAAGCACACTGAGAGAATTTTGCTGTAAGCAAAATAACACATCATCAGTCACATATGTGAATGAAAAATTTTGCAATCAGACTGCTGAACACTTAAGTTGTAAGTCAATTTTCATATTTTCCAAATTGTGTTTGTTTAGTCTTATTTCACTCTTTTGAATCCCAAAGGGCAGCAACAATTTCACTCATTCATTCACTCACTAATCATTTATGAGACAGAGAAGAAGCTGTGTTAGATACTTAGGGAGACAGACATATCTCTGAGACATCATCTTTGCCCTGATGGAGATTATAGTCTAGTAAAGAAAATATAGTAGAAATGTAACAGAATTAAGTCACTATTCAATAGTCATAATGTTGATTAGAATATAATGAACTTGAGAGGCACTAAGGTGTTGTATTTGGCAGAGAGAAGAAAAGCTCAGTAGTGTTTCTATGGAGGTTACCACATTTGAACTGAAGTAAAATGTTTGTAAAATAGGCAGAATTTTCAAAAGCCAGAGATGAAGCTCTGGACTTGGGAGACCTCTGTGTAAGAATTACTAGGGCTAAAACTAAGCAATTCATTTGTCGTTTTATAGATAGAACATCAATGATTTTCAGTAATCTTAGAAAAGCTTCAACACAGTAAATATTCTTATGTTTCATAAGGATTAAACTAATAAATATTTGCTAATATATAAAATATTTTGGAATAAAATGTAAAACTAGGGACATAAATTCTAATCGGAACTTGGTTTATCACAATTACAAACTTTAAAGACATCTGTGGGTAATTTCTGAATCACATCACATCTTTTCTTTTTCCTTTTAAATAAGTTTCAGTTAAATTTTCCCTATACATTGAAAAGTAAGCCTATCAAATTTCATTGATATATTTTAAATGTCTGTGTTTCTCTTCTATACAGTGGTGTGTACATACTTAGGGTCATATAACTTTAGATTTGGATATTTGATTCTGAGACAATAGGAAGTAATTAAGTTGTTCAAGAAGGGGAGTTGAATCTCTGTATCTATATCTATATCTATCTATAGCTACACATGCTCTATCTCCACCTATAAAATCAGTTGTAATAATTATACATTTATGGTAATACTACTATGTGTTAAATAGCTTTTTTTTTGAGGGGGGAAGGCAAGGCAATTGGGGTTGACTTGCCCAAGATCACACAGCTAGTTGTATCAAGTGTCTGAGGCTGAATTTGAACTCAGGTTCTCCTGACTTCAAGGCCACTATTCTATTCACAGTACCTACTAGCTGCCCCCAGTAAAATAGTTTTAATGATTACTTCTTTGTGGTATACTGTGATACCAAGGAATACTAGATCCCTTCATTCAAATTAAAAAAGAAAAATCACAAACATGATTTCCCTTGAGATTCTTGATCTTTTATTCATTCAGATGAATTTTGTATTTATACATACATATACACCCAGCCATATGTATGTATATACACATGTATGTATGTATACACGCATATATGTACACATATATGTTTACCTTCTTCCTCCTATCAAGTGTTTTTTTTTTCCTATCCTTAATTAACCCACCCCCTACCCCCGCCAAGTAAAAAACACTGACACCTGAGCTCTACATTTGCCTACCTTTGATCCCTGGGTGACTTTTAAAAACTAATATTCTGGGAAGATAGTTGTATTTTTCCCTTCGGAACATAAACTTTAGTTTCGTTTAGTTCCTTAATATTGCCCAAAAGTAATCATTTTCCTAAGTTTCTCTTTTTGCTGTGTTAGCATTTAGCTTTAGTTTTTTTCATCAGAAAGGTTTGATGTTCTATTAAAAATCTTCTTTTTCGGGGTGGCTAGGTGGCGCAGTAAGTAGAGCGTCGGCCCCGGAGTCGGAAGGACCTGAGTTCAGACCCGGCCTCAGACACTTAACCCACACAAACAAAAGCCTAACAGTGAGACCTTGGGCAAGTTACTTAACCCCAATTGCCCTCCAAAAAACAAAACAAAAAACCTTCTTTTTCTACCTTGTATGTTTTGTCAGACAAATGTTTGCTTTTGTTTTTTTTGGAATATTGTATTCTAATACTGTCTCTGCTTTATTTATTTGCATCATACATCTTTGCATAACCCCCATTGTGATTCCTTAACATGTGAATCCTTTATTTCTAGCTACTTATAATTTCTTTTTCTTTCTAGAGTCTGAATAGGCTATTCCTATGTGATTTTAGTTTATGGTTCTTTACAGAAGGTGAACATTGGCTTCAATTTTGTCTGTATTTGCTGATTCTGATAGATTTGAACAGTATTATTGTATGATTTCATCAAATATATTGCTGAGAAACTTTGCTTTTGTCATGTTTTTCAGGGAGTACTATACTTGTTAAAGTATCTACTTTTACTTATTATGTTATTCTATTCGTTTGCGGATAGCTCTTGGCC
This sequence comes from Gymnobelideus leadbeateri, assembly GCA_011680675.1. Taxonomy (NCBI): domain Eukaryota; kingdom Metazoa; phylum Chordata; class Mammalia; order Diprotodontia; family Petauridae; genus Gymnobelideus; species Gymnobelideus leadbeateri. The sequence continues at coordinate 119,820 of WOXC01007807.1, read as the reverse complement.
TTCTATTATCCTATCGAATATCTTCATTGAATTAGTTTTCCTTTCTTTGCTCATATCTCCAGGCTCATAGTTTGCATAGTTTATACTTTTGTTGTTCAGTCATTTCAGTCTTGTATGGTACTTTATGGTCCCATTTGGGGATTTCTTGGCTAAAATATTGGAATGATCTGCCATTTATTTCTCCATCTCATTTTTACAGATGAGGAAATTGAAGCAAATAGGGTTAACTGCCTTGCCCAGGGTCACAAGTGTCTGATGCTAGGATCAGTTAGCTTTTCTTGTCCCTTTTTCATTCTAGATGCTACTGTTATTCTGCCACAATTTTACTTGGTTGGCTCATTTATTTTCCATGTTTCCTTATACTGAGGAGTTTCCTAGGGAAAGTAAACTAAGCTAAAACATTTCATGAAAGCATTTTTACTAGAGGTGTTTATGTATATTTTTGATGATATGCTATTTCTATTGAGTAGTTCTCTACCAGTAATATTTCACAGCATACTCACACCCACCATGCAAATCTTTATCATGTTGTGGAGAGCTTGCAATTTAGTTTAGAGGCTGTTGTATTACAAAAAACCTGATGAATATTATTGTTAAAATAATGGGCCTTTGTTGCAAAGAGAAGCTTGGGGTTAATAAAAGAATTGCATAGTTTCTCTATGATGATCCAGGCTTTGGAATTCTGACAGGCTATCAATATCTATAACTAGGACAGGCATTATAGATGGATCATGAACTGAGCCTAAATGTTAAGTTTAAAAGAATGAGGAAGCATAATGGATCAACACAGGATAATATGGTATAGAAGGGGAAAGAAATGTAATAATAAAGTACCATTGATGGTAACATTATAATTCAATTTAAGAATACAAGTCTATAATTAGTTGTATGTCATGTTGATTGTAAAATATCAAACAGACCAAAATCTGTCATAAGCAAATTTATTTCTATATAAATCCATTTAGATTCTATGGGAAAACAAACAGACAAACTTTAGCTTGAGAAAGCATGCTTAAAAAGTCAAATAAAATAAATAAAAAAAACAACAACAATAAAAGAAAGCATGCTTAAACAAGAAAGGTGATCATATGTTAACTATGTCACTGGGTAGTAGATTCTATCATCTATCTATCTATCTATCTATCTATCTATCTATCTATCTATCTATCTATCTATCTATCTATCTGCCTCCCTGTCTGTCAGTCTATATGTTTATCTGTCTGTCTGTGTATATTGTCACCAAACTAAGAAATTGCTTCCTTGGGTGATTATAAGTGAAGGCATTTTTGCTTTTCCCATCTTTATATTTTCTACAACATCATTTTGATACTGAAAATGATCCCTAACATTTATTTACTATGTAGATGTTATTGTATAAATGACATAATGTTGCAATTGTATGCTAGATTCAGAGTCAGAAGAAACTGAATTAAAATACCAGTTTTATCACTTAATACCTGTGTGAGCTTGGACAAATGATTCTTATCTCTTCAGAACTTATTTTTTTCATCTTCTTCCTCTTCTTTTAATTACTAAAACTTAAATGTACAATAAGAAGAGAAAAAGGAACATGTCATAAACTTAAATATTAAAAAAAATCAAAATAAGAAAAGAAAAAAAAATCCCATGTGCACAGAACATTAGAAAGGGTTCAATATATATTGCAATACATTTCCATTTCAAGAAAACCTATATAATAAATACTTTGCATTGTGTTCAGACCAATCTATATTTCCTTTTCTTCCTTGTAGATTTTCTTTTTTTTCCTGCTGTGAATTTTTGACTTTGTTCTCCTGTCTCCCCCACCCCCCGAAGGCTACAATTAAGCAAGGATATATCTCTATCTCTAGATATACCTATATCTAGATATGTGGATATCTATATATCATTATATATCTATAGATATATAGATCTAGATATAGCTAGATACAGATCTATATATCTAAGATATATAGATATTTACATGCACATAAGCATATATCATACATACATATGTATGTAGACATAGTTTCTCTTCCATTTTTTTTTCTTTTTAGCTTTTTAGAGGGGGAAAGGCAGGGCAATTGGGTTAAGTGACTTACCCAATGTCGCATGGCTAGTAAGGGTTAAGTATCTGAGGCTGAATTTGAACTCAGGTCCTCGTGGGCCATTGTTCTATTCACTGTGCCACCTAGCTACCCCTATACTTTCCTTTTCAAATTCTACTGTTAATCTTCATTTTTATCTTTGTACACAACTCTTATTTTCTATGCCTCCTAACTCCTCTACTTTATGTCTTCCTGTTTCCTTGCTTAACCTATCCCCTCTCCAAGTATCCCTCTTCTGTCCTTTTAGTTTCATTAATCTAAACACTTCTATAGATTCCCTTTAGCCTATCCCCTCTCCTTCCCCTCTAGAGATCCCTCCCTTTTACTTCCCTCCCTCCCTATCTCTTCAGTGTTTTATTTCTTTCTGAATTTAGAAGATTTTTATACTCTTCTCAATATCTATATTTTGTTCCCTCTTGAAACCATTTCTGATGAAAGTATGTTTTCAGAACTACTGGCCCTCCTCGCCATCTAATTATTCTCTGTTGGTCCTTCCTTTTACTCCTCATTTGTATAAGATAATTACTTTTTTTTGGGGGGGTAGAAGAGACTTGCTTTGCTTCAATATACTTTCGTGAAGACAAACCCTGGTCTTTTCTATTTACATAATACTTCTTTATGGTTGAATTTTTCTTTACCTGTGCATTTCTTTCCTTCTTTCCTTTCCTTTTTTCCTTCCTTCCTTCCTTGCTTCCTTTCTCTCCTTCGTTCCTTCGTTCGTTCCTTCCTTCCTTCCTCTGTTCCTTCCTCTCTCCCTCCCTTCCTCTCTTTCTTTCTTCCTCTCTTTCTTTCTTTCTCTTCTTTCTTTCTTTCTCTCTTTCTTTCTTTCTTTCTTTCTTTCTTTCTTTCTTTCTTTCTTTCTTTCTTTCATTCTTTCTTCCTTTCTATAGGTTATTTTTTTTGCAATTACCTCTATTTCTGATTTATGAAGTATGGTGCCTCTAGCTTCATATCCTCCTTCATTTCTCCCCTCTGTTTTGGAACTTGAATCATGTATGTGTGGGAGATTCCTTGAAATTTTAGTTTTTTAGAGATTATTATATTCCATAACAGCCTTACATGATAAATATTGATGCTAAAAAGATAGACCTTTGTTGAAAAGAGAGAAGCAGCTAGTGACCTTCCTCTTTCTGACTCTCACTCTTATGGGGGCAGTGCCAATCTTTGCCACCTATTTTCTAGAAAGGTATTCTATCTAATCAACTCTCTTGACTCTGTACCTCAGAGGGAATAGTGTTTTTTTTCCCAAATGATTTAGTAACTTCTGGTTTACATTATTCATTTCTGCCACATTTTGAGTAACATTTTCCCCCCATTTTCCCCCTATCTATCAGCCCAGAATAGCAGTCCCACAGGATATCCCCTCATCCAATCTGCTCTCTCCCATATCTTCTCCCATACCCCCTTTGACTTTTCCAGGAGGGCAAGGTGAATCTCTGTGCCCCAATGCCAGCATATCTTATTTCCCAATTATATGTAAAATAGTATTAATAATCGTATATATATATATATATATATATATATATATATATATATATATATATATATATATATATAACATTTTATTTTAACACTTCAAAACCAGATTCATTCCCTTCCTACTTTGTCACCCACTCTTACATGGAAGATAGACAATTCAGTATATGTTGTACATGTATAGCCATGCAAAACATTACCATAGTAGATATATTGTAAGGACTGACTATATTTCCCTCCCTCCTATCCCACCTCCCACTTGATCTTTTCCCTACTTTGATCCTGTCCCTTTACAAAAGTGGGTGCTTCCAACTTCCCTCCCCCTCAGGTTGCCCTCCCCTCCATCATCCTCTCCATCCTCCTCCCCCCCACTATCCTGCAGGGTGAGACACCCCATCCAGTATGTATGTCATTCTCTCCCTAAGCCAAATTCAGTGAGCATAATGTTTGGCTTTTTGCCTTCCTGTTCTGCCCCTCCATTGTAACAATTTTTCTTGCCTCTTCTATATGAGAGAGTTTACCACATACTGTCTCTCCCCATCCCCTCCTGTCACATTCCTCTCTCACCTCTCAACTTCACCCCTTAAGTATCATCCCTTCCTATTAAATTTGACCTGTATCTTCTATCTATGTCTACCTGTAAAAATATATACACACATTTAAATGCATATTCATATGCCCATAAACCCTTCTTCAATTATTTTCATACTGATAAAAGTTTCATCAATTTCAATTATTGTTTTTTCATGTAGGAATGTAAGTAGTTCAACTTTGATAAGTTCCTTTTGATTTCTTTTTCCTGCTTACCTTCTCAAGCATCTCTTGCTTCTTGTGTCTGAATGTCAAATTTTCTATTCAACTCTGATTTTTTCATCAAGAATGCTTGAAAGTCCTCTATTCCACTGAATAACCATATTTTCCCCTGAAACATGATACTCAGTTTTGCTGGGTAGGTGATTCTTCGTTTTAATTGTAGGTCCTTTGCCCTCTGGAATATCATATTCCATGCCCTTCAGTCCCTCAGTACAGAAGCTGCCAGATACTGCACTATACTGATTGTGGTTCCACAATATTCAAATTGTTTCTTCCTGGCTGCTTGTAATATTTCCTCCTTGATCTAGGTATTCTGGAACCCTGCTATAATATTCCTAAGAGTTTTCTTTTTGGGATCTTTTTCAGGAGGTGACCAGTGGATTCTTTCAACCTCTATTTTGCCCTCTGGATCTAAAACATCAGGGCAAATTTCCTTGAGAATTTCTTGAAGGATGATTTCTAGATTCTTTCTTTGATCATGGTTTTCACATAGTTCAATAATTTTTAGATTATCTCCCCTGGATCTATTTTCCATGTCAGTGGTTTTTCCCATGAGATATTTCACATTGCCTTCTATTCTTTTGTTTGTTTGGATCTGTTTAACAGCATCTTGATTTCTCATAAAGTCACTAGCTTCCATTTGCTCCAGTCTAATTCTGAAGTAATGATTCTCCTCAGTGTGCTTTTGATATTCTTTTTCCATCTGGCAAATTCAGCTTTTTAAGACATTCCTCTCCTCATTGCCTTTTTGAGCCTCTTTTGCCATTTGAGTTAGTCTATTTTTAAGGTCTTATTTTCCTCAGTAATGCTGTTGACTCTCATTTCATACTTTTCTTGAATCTTTCTCATTTCTCTTCCCAATTTTCCCCCCTTCTCTTATCTGCTTCTTTAGGTCCCCTATGGCCTGTAACCAGCTTGCATTTTCATTTGGAGCTTTTGGTGCAGGAGTTCTGACCTCCCAATTCTCCATCTGTACCATCCTTTGGTCCTCTTTGCCCCCCAAATAGGAGTCTAATGTTGAATTTTTCTGTTTATTTTGTTTCTTTTGCCTAGGCACGTTGCCACTCAATTACTTGAGTTTGGGGCTTGTTGCCACAGTAGGACTCTGCCACCAGCCAGGGGAGCTCCCTTCCCAAATGCTGAGGTTTTCTCAACTGCCGGAGGTATTAGTTGGGTACTCTCTCTGGAGCCTCCACATGCTCTGGCAAGCTGGTCACACACCCCAAGACTTCTACCCCAGACCACAATCCAGATCTAAGAAGGTTAAAGCAAGAGTAATTAACCCCCTTCCCCTCCCCCGACTGATTGCCAGATCCCCCTACAGTTCACAGGCCAGGAACTGAAGCTGTAACATGGCGGGCTGCAACATTGCAGCCTGTGCTGTGCAGCTACTCAGAGGCTTTTTGCCCTCAGGGGAAAGAGGTTGACTCTCTCCTAAATACTGGTCCCAAAGTCCATAGGGCACTGACCTCTCACTTTTTCCTTGGCATCTATGGGTTGGTAATACTTGAAATGCCACAGCTGCTGGTATTCTGGAGTTCCTCCAGCCAGTTGTTTGTTTGGCCACCCTGGGGCTAAAACCTCTGACACAAGTTGTGCTTGCTTCTCCCTGCTGGGCTCCTGGGCTGTCATCAGCAGGAGTTTAGCTTCTCCATTTCATTTTGTGGGTTCTGTAGTTCCAGAGGTTGTTTAGAGTCCCCTTTTACATAAATTTGTAAGTGGTGAGAGCAGGAGCTGTGTAGAAGTGCTGTTTCTACTCTGACATCTTGGCCCTGCCCCCAATAGTGTTCTTTTTTAGACCATGTTAGGGAAGGCATTGGGATAAAGAAGTGCCTGAGGTAACTGTTTCAGCTATGCTAGCTCCAAGTTTGTTCATTATATAGCCACTAAAGTTTACTAAATTCATTTATTTAAGACATATCCAGATCCATATTTTTCCTCTTATTTTAGGAAATTCTTAAAAATATGAATCAATAAAATATCTTTTGTTCTGCTCTGTGACCCCATTTTGCTGGGATAATTTCCAACAGTTAAAAAAGAAAAAAACAAATCTCTCTCTCTCTCTCTCATCTTTCTGTCTTCTTCCTGTTCATTTTACCATTTATTATTTCTTTCTCATATAAGTTTGAAAAACATAAGAAATACAAAACAGTGATACAACGCAAAACCGCAGCTTCATCTTAATTATTGAGCTTAAAGAGTATCTAAAGAAGAATTTAAATAATCTTTAAAGAACCACAAGTCAGTTTTTTAAACCAATGGATGTTTTCCTTGGGGGCAGGGAAGAATAGGGAAGAGGGGAGTTGCAACTGTTCCTTTGAAACTGCTATCAAGGATGAACTCATCAAAACAAAATTCTCCTGGAAACACTGGGTGGCTTCCATGACTTCATCAATACAGTGTTGCTCCTGCTTCCAAGGTTGTTCTGACATCTTCTATCCTAGCTCAAACCTCTTCCAGGCTCCATCTCTATTGATGTTGGTGTTGGGGTTAAAATATCTCCTCTGTCAATTTATACATACATATACATACACTCACACACACACACACACACACACACACACATACATATATATACTGCTGTCACATCTCTAAAAACTGCTTCCAGATTGCTATTTATCCTTAATTTCCTCCTTGGTCCTGTTTATCTCATAAGGTTTCACCCTTTCCTCCTTTTTATTATAGGGAGGCTAGGTGGCAGAGTGGATAGAGTGCTAGTCCTGGAGTTAAGAAATCTGCATTCTGGGGTGGCTAGGTGGCACAGTGAGTAGAGCACTGGCACTGGAGTCAGGAGGACCTATGTTCAAATCTGGCCTTAGACATTTAACGCTTAGTAGCCATGTGGCCTTGGACAAGTCACAACCCCAATTGCCCTCCAAAAAACCACAAAAAAGAGAAAAATCTGGCCTCAGATATTTACTAGCTATTTGACTCTGGGAAAGTCACTTAACACTGTTTGCCTCCATTTCCTCCTCTATAAAATTAGCTGGAGAAGGAAATGACAAGCTATGCCAGTATCTTTGCCAAGAAAACACCAAATTCCATCATGAAGAGTCAAACAGGACTGGAATGATTGAACAACAACAATTCCTGCAGAATTTCTATGGAATGGTAATATTGGATTCCAAAGATCTACCTCACTCTCTACTTGAGGTGAAAAGCATGCCTTCATATATTCTATCTAGGCTTACTTCAGAAGATGCTTGACTTCCCCTTGGTTGCACTATATTTCTGTTTTCTCTCCATCCTCAGCAAGCCAGACTTTTATTTTGGAGGGCAGTTGGGGTTAAGTGACTTGACCAAGGTCACAGAGCTAGTTTTTGTGTTAAGTGTCTGAGGTCAGATTTGAACTTATGTCCTCCTGACTCTATGGCCAACACTATTCACTGCACCACTTAGCCACCCCCGGACTTCTTTGTAAGCATTTAGAAATGACTGTCTGAAAAGTACCATAGCTTCCATTCCTTCATATAGTTTATGAGCTAGTTAGGCATTGATTGTTTAAATTCACAGGTTGCTGCTGTTCACTTCAAAAGTTCCATGCACAGCCTGGTGGGTATGTACTCCACTGAAATGCAGAAGGTGCTCTGAGGAAATAACAAGCTCTGGTTGTCATTCAGGTGGTTACTTGTCTCTTTAAAAGGTGTCATGCTTGACTTATTGGTCTATTGGCAAGAGCTATGCAAATATATTCAATTAAACTCAAGCCTCAAGTTCCATACACTAGGAAAATTCCATCTTTTTTCCTTCTTGCTTTGTTTCAACTCAGTCATACTATCATAGTATAATAGAGTCAGGCCCACTAGGTCGCATGACCTAACTCCATGTGGTTCTTTACCCATAATCATAACAGAAAAAAAGGAAGAGAAAAATAGTAGGAGATATGCTTAAATATGTCTTAGTCTACCCCCAGACCCAGGAAGCCAAAGATCAATCTTTAGGCACATTCCTGAAACCCTGGGGTTCCAGATATGTAGTCTAGGCACTTGTATTCAGATCTCCTCATCCTACTGTGTTTGGGGAAAACAATTAATAAACAAATAAGCATTAGCTTTTCACAGCTTCCTGGATGTCTAGGTGCTATAGTTCTCCAGTGGTTCCTAACTCTTCTGCCTTTCTGTCTAAAATTCCCCTTTACTCCAGTCAATGCAGCAGAACTTTTATCACCACAGGGCATGACTGGTTTACATTTCAAATATCCCAGGGCCACCAACCTGTGCTCCTTTTTCTCTGCAATTGCTACTTTATTTCCCAAAGTTTATGTGCTGACAATAGCTTATGTCATATTTTCTACCCTGGATCTCAATGTGTAGGTAGATTCTTGAGAGGGAGAGACTATTTATAATTAAGGAATATTAAGAAGACTGAGGTGATATAAACTGAATTTTTAAGGAAGGAAATAATTCTAAGAGTTGAAAGTTGGTATATTTCAGGAAGAGAAAGGTAAGAACATGTTTTGGGAAAGAGTACACAGTCACAAAGTGACTGCAAATAAAAAATGAATCTTAATAATTTAACTTGGTTGTTGCCCTTTGTAATCAAACAGGACCAAAATGATGTCACAACATCAGGATCAATGTATCCTTATCAGAGCTTTGGAAGATTCTACGACAAGTCAGGAAGAAATAGTTCATATGAAATTAGTTAACTTTATTTCCTTAAAAATACTCAGAGAAGCTTCTATGGTTCTGAAAACACTGATTATTTTTTAAAATTCAATTTTTGTTACTGTTGTTGTTCTAAATTTGTGATTTCATTGAGATAAGCCTTCTTTTGTAGTGTAAACTCTATGGTTAAGTTCTCTGTTACTTAACAGTTTGTTTGTTTGTTTGTTTTTGCTTTTTGGAGGGCAGTTGGGGTTAAGCAACTTGCCCAAGGTCACACTGCTAGTTTTTTTGAGTTAAGTGTCTGAGCTCTCATTTGAACTCAAGTCCTTCTGACTCCAGGGACAGTGCTCTATTCACTTTGCCACCTAGCTGCCCCATTACTTAATAGTTTTAAAGATTTGCCTTGTGTACCAAGAGGTTAAATGTCTTGCCATGGTCACATGGCCAGTGTATATTAGATTCAGGATTTAAACCTATGACTTCTTGACTCTGAGGCCAGCCCTCTAGCTGCTGTTAGGCTACCTCTTGTAAAACTTTCATACTGTGCATTTAACAGGGGCATTGTGTCTCAAACTGGGCAGGAGGGTCACTGTTTTATAGTCCAATCACTGCTGAATCCCTTGGATAAGTGAATAATTACTCCAGACCATGTGCAATTTACAAGCTTTTTCCAAATTCCTCTCTTTTATGCCATGTCAGAGAAATAATAATTAAATCTCTCTGCACGCTTTGTCACTGACTGAAGCAAAATGCTCATACATCTCTCAGCAAAATATCGCCTGAATTAAACACCATCTGTTTTCTCCAGTTTGGCTTATAATCTACACACATGAGTCCGTGGGTGACCTTTCCATCACAAGCACTCAGGGTCCTCACACTTCTTGTTAGATGCATAGTTAATCATTTGGCAAATGGCAATAAAAATATCAGCTTGGCTGGAAACAAAACAAGGGTTCGATTTTTCCATTCAGGTCTTGGAGAGCACAGAGGAGTGGAAACCCTCTCTATGCTCTACCTCCCCCCTCCCTCTCCCCTCCTCCCAGCTTTTTAGCTTGGATGAAGGAAAAATAGCTTGGTAACTAATGGCAGCCTACACAGACACTAACAGTAGAACTTTGTTTGGACTGTTCAAAAGTCAATTCAACACAATGTTAGCTCTGTGAAGCAGAACAGCAGTTCAGAACTCATGGAGCCACCATCTCCAACCTGGGGCCTGCTCTCTGTTTGGAACAGTGTAGCCGGTACTGCAGAAGAGCAGGGGCTTTTGTATACAACCACTCTACTCACATCTCGTGGGGAAGAAAGGCCTTCCATGGGCTTTTAAGAGCTTGCTTCTATTACCTCATTTGGTACTAGCAGTGAGGCTAACAGTTAAGAAAGGGATTTATTCTAAGTCTGGTATTCTCTATTAGGGAAGGAGGGGAAATAAGCATTATACCGAAGGCCTGCAAAAGTGTAGGGTTAATGAAAACAATTTTGGTCATGTTTAAAAAAATATTTGATTGAAATTGTAATAAATGCTTCTTCCAGAACATACATACACATGCAAGCATGCACACACCTATGTATACATGTATATATGTATATGTACAATGCACACACAAGCACACATATATACACATGTATGCACATACATACATATACACATTCATATGCTTATACATGCATACAGATGTATATACACAAATATGTACTAATTTGAAGAAATGTGGTATAGATGAAACATCTCAAGGGAAATTCTGCTTTTCACAGTCTTTAGGACTGCAACCCTGAAAAGTCAAAGAATTTATTGGGGGTCAACTCCCCACATTTCTGAAGCTTGAAAAACTCCCAGTAACCATCAGAAAGTCTAAATTTGCCTCTCTTGACCTCATTTCCCTCTGTTCCTTGTTCCCATGGTGAATTAGCATTGTCTCACCCTATTAGGAGTCATGCCTCCTTCTGAATATTTAGCAAACACTGCCAGAAAGTTGTTCCTCATGAAACTAGCATTGGGAAGAAGCAGGATTACACAGGTAGAGGCAAGAAGACATTCAAAGGAATGAAGATGGAAGGTAGACGTCATATTCAAAGAATAGAAAGTAGACCCATTTAGCTAGATTGTAAGCTCTATTGAGGGGAGCAAAGTATAAGAAGACTGAAAAGATTGTCAGGGTCCAGATTGTGAAGAGCTTAAATGCCAAAGACAAGAGTTTATATTTGATTTTTATGTTTAACTCCACAAGCTCATGTATGTTAATTCTTAGTAGGAGTGTTAAGTTAAAATTTAAAATCATTCCTCAAACATTAAAGTTAAAGATATTTACAATTTACCTTCTTTTTGGAGTTTTATTCAGAATTCCTATGACCTTCCTTTTTTAAGAGAGATTTTGCTAGTATGATGTCCGTGAAATAATAAATGCAATTTTTCTCCTACAATGTCTTTCCTCTCAGAATCAAGCTTGGGAGTAGAGTCCTCAAAAGGTCAAAGACATATAGCTCACCAAATGATCTGTGTGCAGATGGGGGCACAGAAGGAAACAGACAGGTGAGAGGATGCTTGTGACAGGCTTTTGTAAGGCTCATCACTTTGCCTTGTAAAGAAAAAGGAAGAAACACCATCTGCACCCTCTAAATGGAAAAGCTGATAGCCTATTCCCTGCAAACAAATTAATGGGCATAAAACAAGAGGGGGGCATGCATCAGAACTTATAATGAATTAGACTCAAGATAAGTCATACGTTTCTGATAGCCACATATTGACTTGTACGTCTGATGTACTTTGTTCCTGGTAACTGCTTTATGCAGCCATTCAAACATTAAAGCTCTCAGATTCAATGTAAAACTACATTTTTTCATCCCATTGTAAGGCACATCTTGATTCTTCTACTATTTGATTCTTTCTTATAATTATTTGATAACATTCTTATATAATTTGATTTTTATTGAATTTAATCCTTTGTGTACTGCTGATCAGACCTAAGCCTTGAGAAAGATATTTTGACATCTGTGTGAAGGACATACTGGTGAATGAGGAAATGAGAATTAAAGAGAATGAATAAAGAGCTATAATAATCCAGGAGAATGGTGAGGGACTAAGAAAAAATTTGGTCATATGTAGAAAGCAATGAAAACATGGGGAGCTCCTATAGAGGTAGAATTGACAATTTGCAACTCATTTGATTTTGTGGTGGGTGGGGAGTAGGAAGAAAACCAAAAGATGATTTTAGGGTTACAAACTTAGGTAACTGAAAGGATGATGATGCTTATGCCAATAGAAGAACATTTGTAAAAAGAAAGCAAAAAAACCAAAACAAAACAAAACATTTGTTAAACCTTTGCTATGCATTAGGCATTGTGCTAAGCACTAGAAATACAAACATAAGTCAAAATAAAATACAGTCCTTTACCTCAGGGAGCTTACAGTTTAATGGGGATGGTGAAGATAACATGTAAAAGGGACCTGAAAAGTAGAGGGGATAGGGAATGATGGTACTCAGGAAGGAAGTGTGGTTTTGAAATTTGGAAACCAGACACGTGGACAGGATAATGATGTTTGTCCTTCCTTCTTGTAAAAGATCAATGACATCAGTAGGGTGATCACTTTTAGGTAAATTGGGTTTAAGTGAAGCAGATTTGTGCAAAGTCATGATCCTCACTTTCTCCTCCAGAGTCATCTGAGACCAGTGGCAAGAAATAGTTCAAGATGGATGGAAAGGGCTCTAGATGCAATGGGAGACTTTGGTCTTTTTAAGTTAAGGTCTTTCCTATGTCTGTTTGTCTAAGGCAATGCCCACTCAGTAATTAAAGGCTAAGAAAGAATTTAGGAAAAAAAAGATTCCCTAAATCACCAACACAAAAGAATCAATCTGGGAGGGGAAGACTCTCAGAGTTTCTGGCCAGAAAAAAAAAGCAAAACCAAAATGAAATAATATTGCTATTTATATTCACTCTGAGTCAACAAAACTCTAAAAATGAGGAAGTGAGGCTTGATCTAGGATTTACTGTGGGCCAATCACTGAAAGCCAGAGTGATTTGAGTTTAAAGACATGGTCAAATAATTTTATTTGAATCATAATAGGTTAAGAATGGATTGTCAGATCCTTATTTCAAGAAATCATAAAAGAAAATCACATAAGACAAAGGAGTTAATTATCCTAGTTTTTAAAAAACAAAACAATGATAAAATAAATACATAGGGAAGGAAAAAAATCTAGCCTGTAAACCCCAAGATCCCTTGCAAAGTATAAGTGAATACACACACACACACACACACACACACACACACATTCTTTTGGACAGGCATGGTATGATTCTCTATGTGAGAGAGAGAGAGAGAGAGAGAGAGAGAGAGAGAGAGAGAGAGAGAGAGAGAAGAAGAAGAAGAAGAAGAAGAAGAAGAAGAAGAAGAAGAAGAAGAAGAAGAAGAAAGAAGAAGAAGAAGAAGAAGAAGAAGAGGTGGAGGAGGAGGAGGAGGAGAAAGAAATAGCAGTATAGCCTAACTAGAACTGACATTTGGGGACCCAGGGGCAGGTACTGCTGCTCCTAGATTTTTGTTCATTTTTCATTCATTCTAGAATAGGACCAAAGATACACACACACACACACACACACACACACACACACACACATCTAATGTTAAAACAAATATATATTCGCTTTAACATTTGATTTTAAAATGTTGGATTCCAGATTCTTTCCTTTCCTTCCTCATCATCCACCCTTACTGGGAAGATAAGCATTTCAATACAGGTTGTACATGTGTAGCTACACAAAACATTTCCATAGTGAATATATTGTGAAAGATGACTATATTTCCCTCCATCCTATTCCACCCCAGAATTGTTCTATTCTCTACTTTGACCCTGTCCCTTTTGAAAAGTGTGTGCTTCTAACTTCCCTCCCCTCTCATCCAATTCCCCCTACTCTCCTGTAGGGTGAGATACCCTATTTAGTGCATATGTCATTCCCTCCTTAAGCCAAACTCAGTTAGAGTAAGGCTGACCCATTCCCTTTTGGCTTCCTGTTCTTCTGCTCCATTGTAGCAGTTTTCAATTGCCTCTTTTATATGAGATAATTTACCCCCATTCTGTCTCTCCCTGTATCCTCTCATTATATTCCTCTCTCACCTCTAAATTTCACCTTTTAAGTATCACCCCTTCCTATTCAACTGGTCCTGTGCCCTCTATCTATATATACCCATACACATATATACACACACTCAAATATGAATTCATATGCCCATACACCCTCCTATATAGATATATGTATGTATGTATGTATATATGCATATATATAGATATATAGATATATGTATATATCTATATATATGTGTGTGTGTGTGTGTGTGTGTGTGTACACATACATACATTTATACTCCCTTCAACTATTTTCATATTGAGAAAAGTTTCAAAAGTTACAGTTATCATTCTTCCATGTGGGGATGTAAATGGTTTGACTTTGATAAGTGCCTTGTGATTTCTTTTCTATGTTTACCTTCTCATGAGGCAATGACCACTTGCTTCTGTATCTGAATGTTAAATTTTCTATTCACCTCTGTTTTTTTTTCATCAAGAATGCTTGACAGTCCTCTATTTCGTTGAATTACTATATTTTACCCTGAAACATGATACTCAGTTTTGCTGGCTAGGGGAATTCTTGGTTTTAATCATAACTCCTTTGACCTCTGTAATATATTCTAAGCCCTTCAATCCCTCATTGTAGAAGCTGCTAGATCCTGTGTTATCCTGATTGTGTTTCCACAATATTCAAATAATTTCTTTTTGGCTACTTGTAATAGTTACTCCATGATCTGGGAATTCTGGAATATTCCTAGGAGTTTTCTTTTGGCTATCTTTTTCAAAAAATGATCAGTGGATTCTTTCAACCTCTATTTTGCCTTTTGGTTCTAAAATATCTGGGAAATTTTCCTTGAGAATTTATTGAAGGATGATTTCTAGGTTTTTTATTTTTTTATTTTTTATTTTTTTTGTTTTTTTGATCATGGCTTTCAGGTAGTCCAATAATTTTTAAATTATCTCTCCTTGATCTATTTTCCAGGTCAGTGGTTTTTGCAATGAGATATTTCACATTGCCTTCTATTGTTTCATTCTTTTGGATCTGTTTAATAGTATCTTGCTTTCTCATAAAGTCACTAGCTTCCATTTGTTCTAATCTGATTCTGAAGGAATTATTCTCTTCAGTGAGTTTTTGTGATTCATTTTCCATTTGGCAAATTTGGTTTTTTAAGGCATTCTTCTCCTCATTGCCTTTTTGAGCCTCTTTTGCCATCTGAGTTAGTCTATTTTTTTCCTTTTTGGAGGGCAATTGGGGTTAAGTAACTTGCCCAAGGTCACACAGCTAGGTTTTTGTTTGTGTGTGCATTAAGTGTCTGAGGCGGGATCCGAACTCAGGTCATTCTGACTCCAGGGCTGACACTCTACTCACTTCGCCACCTAGCCGCCCCTGAGTTAGTCTATTTTTAAGGTGTTTTTTTATTCAGTCAGGTTGTTGACTCTCTTTTCATGATTTTCTTGCATCTTTCTCATTTCTCTTCCCAATTTTCCTCTACTTCTCTTATTTGGTTTTTATAACCCTTCTTAAGATTCTCTATAGCCTGTAACCAGCTCATATTTTTCTTGGAAGCTTTTGGTGCAGGAGTTCTGACTTTATTGTCTTCCTCCTGTTCCATGCTTTGATCCTTTTTGTCCCCCCAAAAGGAATCTAATGCCAGATTGTTTTTTTTGCTTTACTTCCTTTGCTTGCTCATGTTGCCACTCAATTATTTGACTTTTGAGCTTTTTGCCACAACAAAACTCTGCTTCCAGAAAGGAGAGCTTTGTCCCAAATCGCTGGGGTTTTCAGAGCTGCCAGAGCTATTAACCTCTGGCACAGTGGTCATGCACCCCAGGACCTCCACCCTAGAGAGCAATCCAGATCAAAACAGGTTAAAGAAAGAGCAATTACCCTTAGATTGGTTGTTTGGTCCCCCTACAATCTGCAGGCCAGGAGCAGTGAAGCAGCCATCTGGTAGCAGCTGCCACACCTCAGCTACTTCTCCATCCAGGGGCAGAGGCCAGACTGCACTCCCAGACTCCCTGTTCCCACTATGTCCACAATGAAGTCTCACTTTGTCTTTTGAATTTATGGGTTGGTAATTCTGGAAACCTCCACAGCTGCTGGTGATCCACTCTCCTGAAGTCCCTTCAGCCAGGGCTGGTTGTGACTGCCCTGAGGCTAAAACCAAAGACTCACCTGGGGTTGCCCTCTGCTCCCAGCAGGCTGTAATGAACCCTTCCTGTTGGCCTGCCTGGTTGTCTTCAGTGGGATGTTTGTTTCTCTCTGTCACTTTGTGGGTTCTATAGTCCTAAAATTTGTTTAGAGTCATTTTTATAGTTATTTGAGGTGGTCATGGAGGGGGCATTCAGGATTTTCCTGCTTCTATGCTGCCATCTTGGCTACTCCCATGAATTGGATTTAAGTGAAGCAGAATCTGTATTTAAGTGCAGAATCATCAGTCTCTCTCTCTCCTGCATCATCAGTGGAGTCCAACTACAAAACATAGATCAAGACCAGTAAAGATGAAGTCCTGAATGACTCATTTTGCAAAATGGTGTCTCTAGGAAGAACTCAACTATGAGAAAAAGGGGACAACCTTACATAGAGATATTACAGGTTGAGAAGTCCAAAAAGGTAGTTGGATATTACAGGGCAGAAGTCTCAGGCAATGAAGGAAGTTCCAGGATGAGACAATGGCAAGGACATTGTTTTAAATTATTGAACCAATGGCCAAAAGGGAAATTACTAGATTAACTTCACCAGTTACAGATCACAGGATCTCAGGTTTTGAGACTTGTAGGGAAATTCAGAGGCTATTTAATCCAATCAATACCTGATAGGAATATTTACAATAAAATGCCTGAAAAAGAGGTGTCTAGCTGTTTGGAAGATAGAACTTATCATCTCTTGAGGCAGTACATTTAACTTTTATATAGCTTTAATTTCTAAGAAGATTTTTTTCCTATTTCTTTTATTTTTGATAATAATAGAAATCTCAAAATGATGGACTCCATCTGATTGTACTATCGATAGCCTACATATATTTGTTTCTCAACAAGAAATTAGGGAAACTGAAGGTTAAAGAGAAGTGACATGAATGAATATGTAAGTGAAGTTTCCAGACCAATTCCACTGTGATTAATTTTTCAATAAGTTGCATATAAATGATCAATTGAGTGAATGACAAGAATAAACTATCATTTTGAACCACTCATAACCCTAAATATGTTTATTACATATTATAAATGTAGAAGGGATTGGGGCAACTAGGTGGCGCAGTGAGTAGAGCATCAGCCCTGGAGTCAGAAGGACCTGAGTTCGGATTTGACCTCAGACACTTAACGCACACACAAATAAAAACCTAGCAGAGTGGCCTTGGGCAAGTTACTTAACCCCAATTGCCCTCCAAAAACCAAAGAAAAAAAATAAATGTAGAAGGGAATCGACATATTCCAAGAATACCTAAAATGAATATAATAGGCATTTGGTGGTATGTCCAGTCTACAAAATGTAGTCACTGATGTCACAAACTCCATTTTAGGTGGTCTGAGCATGTCTCAAACTTTTTACAAGAGTATTTCCATATCTATCTTCTTTAAAAGAATTGAAACATACCACATCTACTAGGTAATATAGTGGATAAAGATGGGTTTGGAGTCAGGAAGACCTGGGTTCAAATGCTACATCAAATACTAACTCTGTGTTTCTGAGCAAGTTATGTAGCCTCCATTTATATCTGTTTCCTCATCATTAAAATGTGTTTGGAATCAATGACATTTAAGGTGCCTTAAAGGAATTCTAAATCTTTGATTACAAGGATCTTGTCTGAGGGGGCAGTGTTGTGTGTTGGAAAGGTTAGTTGATTTGAAATCCTGAAAACCTGAGTTTTCGATATTTGGGACCTTTCTTTGATAGCGCATGTAGCCACTGCCCAGACAAATCACTTACCCTTCTAAGACTCAGTTTTCTAACCTGCAAAATGAAAGCATTATTTGTTTTTATCATCTTCTATTATTCCTAGGGCTAAATATAACAAAATCAGTCAACACATACTGTGGCTGTTTCTGTGAACAATGTTCTCCTGATTCTGATCACTTCACTCAGCATCAGTTCATATAAGTCTTTGCAGGTTTTTCTGAAATCCATCTGTTCATCATTATAATAGTATTCCATTACATTCAAACATTAAAACTTGTTCAGTCATTCTTCAATTGATAGGCATCACCTTATTTTCCAGTTCTTGGTCACCAAAAAAAAAAAGAGACGATAGAAATATGATTTTGCACGTGGGTACTTTCCCCATTTTTATGATTGCTTTGAAATATATATTTAGAAGTGGTATTGCTGTGTCAAATGGAAAAATCACATGATTCTTATATTTATCTTTGCATTTTCTCAGTAGTTAAAACATTCTTTCACACATAATAGGTTTTTAAAAGATACTACTCCAACATTATCCAAAGTCACAAAGTTAGTGGCAAAGTCTAGAAAACAGATCTTCTAATTTGATTTCTTTCCACTTTCAAATTGCCTCCCTGTTTATGTTTTATGTAATTTGGCACCATATTTTCTTTCTTAGAAGCATTTTTATTATAAGTCTTGTTTCTAGTTAAGGAAGGAAGGAATGTTATACCCTGTGTTAAGAGAATTTTGAACCATTAGGAAAAGTTGGTGTTTGGGATATATTCAATACCTTTCAGTCAATCCTGAAATCTACTTCATGGTAGATTATCTAATAGAGAGAGAAAGTGAGGCATAAGGAATATAGGTGTACAATGGAAGTCTTGGGACTTAAGACTTCCCCTCCAAAAAATAAATTAATCTGAAATCTCAGATTGAACTTATTATCTTTTCCCCAAATACTCCCATTTCCTCAACTTTCCTATTATTGCCAAAGGCACTGCTACACTCACCAAAGATTCTAACCTAGATGTTTCACCCCCATTCCCCTCATCTCCAATCTGTTGACAAGTCTTTTCAATTATACTTTAAATCATCTCTTATATACTCCATTTTCTCTTCTTTGACACTACTTTCACATTCATGCAGTCTCTATAATAGCAAGCACCCTAGCATACCAAGGCTGGGTGCTAGCACAGATTCTTTGATATGCTTTTCTAAAGGGAAGCAAAAAGGGTTAGAAATCTTACTTTAATCAAATATATACATACATATGTATATGTATATATGTGTGTATTTAGTTCAGGGGAAGAAGTCAGTGCCCTGAACTTCAGAAGATATAAACAGAAATTACAAGCAGACAAAAAATAGGGACAGAAAAGATGATACAATTCAACAGACCAATAGAAAGGACTTCTAGCTATTTGGCCATTACATACACACAATGTGAACTACCAGAGAGAAGCACCAACATCTGGATTTTCAAAGTCGGGGGCCTTAACCACTACCCAGAGTGTCATCTGACCAAATCACACAACTCTTCCCATAAGTGAGCCCCAAAGCAAAACCTCCCCTCAGGGAGTATATATAGCCTTCTCCAGGGTCAGAGAACAGTCACAACCTTTGTGATCCACTGCCTGAAAAATAAGCCTCCCTTAAGCAAGCTTCTCTTTTTGGGCTCCAAGTGAGGCCCATTAAGAGGCAGGGAAGATCTTCAAATTCTCTTAGCATTACAGTGTCCTACATCTCATGCCTGGTCTTTTGCTATTATCTTCTGGATGGTATTTGTGCTTCAAATTTCCCCTCTTCAGTCCACCCTCCACTCTTCTGTCAAAGTAATCTTCCTAAGCTCTTCTGACTATGTAACCCCTCTACCCCTAATTCAACAAACCTATGTGCCTTCATATTACCCCCAGGATCAAGATCCAGTTAGATAATAATTGTAAAATACTCACTACAGTGTGTGGTATATAGTAAGTACTATATAAATATAAATGTTTTATGATGATGATAATGATGAAATATAAAATTATCTCTCTTTTAAAGACCTTCATAACCTGCTTCACTTTATGTTACCAATTTTCTTAAATCTTATTTTACCCCCTGAGTTCTCTGATTCAGTGACAGTTATTTTTGCTCCTTCTCACACAAGGCCCTTCATCTCCAAGGGAAGTTCTATTGTGTAGTGAATAGGGCACTGGGAGCAAGAAATACCTGAGTTCAAATCCAGCTTCAGACACTCTTTGTCTTAGTACCCTCATCTGTAAAATGAGGAAAACAATAGTACCTACCTCCCAGGGTTGTTGTAATAATAAAATGACACAATAATTTTAAAGTATTTAGCACAGTACCTGGAGCACTGGTGTTATGATAATGCTATCATCATTATCATTGGTGTTAATTATTTATCATTATCGCCATCATCAGCTTCTTCATTATCATAATTATCATCATCATACTCATTATGATTTAATGACTTTGGTCATTGTCATTGACTGTCCTCTACCCTGAAATATTTTTTTTTCTATACCTTCACCCTGGCCTCCCTTGCTTTCTTCAAGTTTTAGCTAAAATCTGATTTTCTGCAACTAGCCCTTTCAAGTCCCCTTTAATGTTAGAGCTTTTCTCTGTCAATTATCCTAAATTTATCACACACACACACACACACACACACACATATATTTTGTATGTAGTTTTTTTACATATATGAATCTCCCTTTAGATTTAAACTCTCTGAGTTCAATGCCTATTATTGCTTATGATTAATAAATACAAGTTTTCTTGACTTCATAATGGTCATCAAGTACTTTTTTTTGTAAATTTCTGAGACTCATTTTTTTTCATTTGAAAAAATGAAAATATTGGAATAGTTGAGATCTAAGGTGACATCTGTCCCTAAAAATCCCATCATTTCCTAGCCTTTTCTTTCCTAGGCACATTGGTCAAGGAGAAGGATGGTAGATGATGTACAATGAACTAAAATGGAGAGATCAGGCAAAGCAACTCCTGATAAATTGTATCAGTTTTTTAAATTAGAAAATGAAAAGAAGTAAATATGGGTAAATTAAGGAAAGAAGATAATGTTTAGAATAACCTCTATAAGGACTGACTATGATAGAGAAGAATGAAAAAAAAATTGTCATGTGACAGAGTCCAGTTGGGGATAGGTAATAAAACTTTGTAAGACACACTATCAACAGGATTGTTATGCTTTCTTCCATTGGTTATATAAGAAAAAGGCACAGAATATATTCTGAAACTTCATTTTCCTGGTATTTGGTACCCATAAATTCTATTGATCTATTATGCATTAGAGACCTTCTTCATCTTTGTTATAGAAAACATATAACTATCATTTACTTGATGTTCTTTATAATCTCTACCTTCATATATTTATCTAGAAAGCAAACTCCCAAGTGTATAAGTTATCTTTACATAGCTGAAACTTTAATTCTCTGTGTTTGAAATGGGTATTTATTATAAAACTTATTTATATTTATGTCCAAAATTATTAAATACCAAGAAGTATTGTGCAGGCAGAGCAAGTTTCTGCCAGGGTTTTGTCAGAGGCCGTTAGTAAATCAGGCTTTGCTACTCTAATAATTAGAATTGAGATAATGACACTAAATATTATTCCTCTCCACTAATGGGATACATTTCCTTTTGTCCAAGGAATTGAGCCTAGATTGGGCTCAGTCCTGAAAGAACCTAGTTTGTAATGAAAGAGCTTAGGCACATTTTTCTCAAATTTTGATCTCCCTTTCCTTGGGCTGCAAGGGAAGACTTACTTAAAGCTTAGATTTTGGCTCATATCTAGAATCTCCCCAAATGAGTAAGAGAAAGGTATTCAATATATACTATGAATCAGATATAAGGCAGGCAATTGTTCCCAACACACAAAAGAGATGTTAAACAGAAAATACAAATGTGAATTGACAGAAGGACTTAAACAGGATAACTTATAACTACTGTTAAATTCTCCCAGGAAGTTAGAACTTAAACCTCATCAGAACACAAAGAAATTTGTGAAAAATCTAAATAGTCAATGTTTCATTTTCCTTTAGCTCCCCATAGTCCCCTCAAATACATGTTTTCTGATCCATCAAGTCAGGGCTAGGCTTCCTCTTCTTGATCATCATGATGATAATCATCACCACCACCAGCACCACCACCACCACCACCACCAGCACCACCACCAGCACCACCATCACCACCATCATCATCATCATCATCATCATCATCATCATCATCATCATCATCATCATCTCAGGTATAGAAATTATCTTTTAACAAAACAACTATACTTGATAATAGTCCAATCAATGGAGTTCTAGATTATTATCACATATAAGGTCACCTCTATCCATGACCAAGTCCATATCACTATCATTGATGGTCACCTTGAATCAAGCAAAGAAACATACAAAAAAGATAAAAGAATCAGAGGCCAAGGCTTAAGCTTGACTAGTGCTACCCCTCCACTTAGATGTTACATGGGACCATTCTTAATACTCCTGGGGTAGAGATGGGCTCTCCCTTCCCCATATGTCATAAATTACTTGATTCCACTTGGAAAAACAAAGAAAGAGAGAATGAGGATATAATCAATGAATTCTAAAAGATCAATGTATCACTGATTCTTTTTGGCCAAAAAAGATTCTTTTGGGGGATTTTTTCATTATCCCCAAAGCAACTAAGTACTAAGCTAGCACACGTGGTCAGCCAGAAATAAAAGCAGATGTCCTACATGTTATTTGTCAAGCTTCTGGTAATAGACATAAAAGTAGGAAAGTAAATAGGTGTTCTATCTTTCAAGTTACACATAAATTATGGCAACTGCTTTACTGAAAAGGAAATTTTTATTCTTGAAAGAATAGATTGAAAATATTCTCCTTAAGATAGTGATATGAGTGAAAGCAGAACAATATATCTTTCTCATAAATGCTTCATCAAGGAGTTAGGAAAATAACTTTGAACATATTAATGATCTGGAATTCTGCCTTTATAGTTTCTTAAAATATGGTATCGAGGTTTTTAATGATGGTGGACGTTTTCAGGTAGTCTACTTATTCTTAGATTGTTTCCCTCTTCAGCCTATCTTCCAGGGTAGTGTTTGTTGTTGTTGTTGTTGTTGTTGTTGTTGTTGTTGTTGTTGTTGTTGTTAGGAGATACCTTTTATTTTCTAATGTTTTTTCAAATTTTCTATTTTTATGCTTATAACAATTCTTCTTGTCTAATGCATTTACCAGCTTCTATTCTGTTCTAAGTGCCAAGGAATATATTTCTTAAATAAACTATTGGAGAGGATTCTGGGAAGATGGTAGAGTGGGTCAAAAAATTCCAAGCTCTCTATATTCTCCCCCCAACAAAAAAAGAGTTAAAACATCACCTTAGGGCAAACAAAGTGTGGGTGGAGATAAACAAGAATAGGGGCGCAACCAGGATCTTCCTGGGACAATTTGAGAAGATCTGAAGAAAAATCCCATTACAAGACTTGGTCCCCTGAAGAATAAACACCTCCAGGCTAAGGTCCACTTCAACAACAAGAGGCAAGCCTCTTAAACAACAAGGGGTCAAGTCCTGGGGTTAGTAGGTTTGAGAGGCTGCCTTGGCCCAGGAGACAGGAACTTATGCCCCAGAGATAGTGAGGGGAGTTGGGCACTTTAACCCGGGAAGATTGAGAGAATCTCTGCTGACCAGGAACACCAGACCCAGCTCTACTGCCAAGAGTGGTAGAGGTGAGAAGGGAGCAGTACACATCTGGGTGCAGAAGCAATGGAGCAGAAAGCCTCTGGCTGTGGGCACTTACAGGAGGTTGGAAATGCCTTTGGTTTCAGGCTAGAGGGGAGAAGTGAAGATCTGGGGTAAGAGGCACCATTTCCCACATCCCAGGGCTAGAGGTGAATACAAAAAAATTAAGCTACCACAAAAAATGCAGAGGCAAAGGCGGAACTCTAACCACAGAAAACTATAATGGGAATAGAAATGATTGGAATTCATCTTCAGAGGAGGATATTGAAGTAAAGACATCCCCAAAGAGTAATTTCAAATGGTCAATTGCCCAAAAAGAATGCATAGAAGATATTTAAAATGGACTTTAAAAATCAAATGACACAAATGAAGGGAAAAAAAAACAAATAATAATAAAAAACAAACAAACAAAAAGGTTATGAAAGGAAAGTCAGTCAATTAGAAAAGAAAATCCAGAATCTTAAGGAAGAAAATGAAACCACGAAAATTAGAATTGAAGGAAGGGGGCAGAGCCAAGATGGCAGAGTAGAACAACACTTCCCCAGCACTCCTGTCCACAACACTTCAAAATTATGTAAAAGGGGACTCTGAACAACCTCTGGAGCTCCAGCACCCACAGAATGACACAGAGAAGCTAAACTCCCGATGAGGACAGCCAGGCCACCTGGCAGGGAGCGGCCAACACAGTGCTCTGGGAGCTGAGCCCAGGACCTTGTGAGTCAGAGGTTTTAGCCCCAGGTTGGCTGGACCAGCAGCTGGCTGGAGGGAACCTAGAATACCAGCAGCTGTGGCTTTTCCAGAATTACCAACACATAGATGCCTAGGACAAAATGAGAAGTTAATGCCCTATGGATTTTGGGACCAGTATTTGGGAACGTGTCAGCTTCTTGCCCTGGGGGCGAGAAGCACTGAAGAGAAGTGGCACAGCCTCCATTTTGCAGCTTCAGTTGCAGCTTCAGCTCCTGGCCTCCAGACAGGCGGATCAGGAGATCAGTCTGGGGGGGAGGGGGTGTTAATTGCTCTTGCTTTAACCATCTTAGATCTGAATTGTGGTCAGGGTGGAGCTCTTGGGGTGTGTGTCCAGCTTGCCAGAGTATGAGGGGGCTTCAGGTCGGGCACCCCACTAATACCTCTGGCAGTTGAGAAGACCCCAACTTTTGGGATGGAAGCTCCCATGACTGGTGGCAGAGTCTTACTGTTAGCAACAAGCCTAAAAGTCAAGTAATTAAGTGGCAACATGCCTAGGCAAAAGAAACAAAATAAACAGAAAAATTCAACATTAGATTCCTATTTTGGGGGCAAAGAGGATGGAAGCATGGAATAGGAGGAGGACTGTGAGGTCAGAAATCCTGCACCAAAAGCCACGAATAAAAACACACATTGGTTACAGGACATAGAGGACCTTAAGAAGGATTTAATAGCCAAATAAGAGAAGTGGAAGAAAAATTGGAAATAGAAATGAGAAAGATGAAAGAAAAGTATGAAATGAGAGTCAAAAGCCTGAGGAAAATAACTCCTTAAAAAAAAAAAAAACTAAAATGGCAAAAGAGGCTCAAAAAGGCAATGAGGAGAATAATGCCTTAAAAAGCTGAATTTGCCAAATGGAAAAAGAACCTCAAAATCACAATGAGGAGATTCATTCCTTCAGAATTAGACTAGAGCAAATGGAAGCTAGTGACTTTATGAGAAATCAAGATGCTGTTGACCAGATCCAAGCAACTGAAAGAATCGAAGGCAATGTGAAATATTTCATGGGAAAAACCACTGACCCGGAAAATAGATCCAGGAGAGACAATTTAAAAATTATTGGACTTTCTGAAAGCCATGATCAAAGAAAGAACCTAGAAATCATCCTTCACGAAATTCTCAAGGAAAATTGCCCTGATGTTTTAGACCCAGAGGGCAAAATAGAGGTTGAAAGAATACACTGATCACCTCCTGAAAAAAGATCCCAAAAAGAAAACTCCTAGGAATATTATAGCCAGTGTCTAGAATTCTCAAATCAAGGAGAAAATACCACAAGCAGCAAGGAAGAAACAATTTCAATATTGTAGAAACACAATCAAAATAGCACAAGATCTGGCAGCTTCGACACTGAGGGATCGAAGGTCATGGAATATGATATTCCAGAGGGCAAAGGCCCTGGGATTAAAACCAAGAATCACCTACTCAGCAAAACTGAGTATCTTGTTTCAGGGGAAAATATGGTCATTCAGTGGAATAGAAGACTTTCAAGAATCTTTGAGGAAAAAGCCATAGTTGGATAGAAAATCTGACATTCAGACAGAGGAACCAAGAGATGCTTGAGAAGGTAAACACGGAAAAGAAATCAACAGGAACTTATCAAAGGTGACCTATTTACATTCCTACATGGAAAAAACAATATCTGTGACTGATGAAACCTTCCTCAGTATGAAAATAATTGAAGAATGAATATGGGCATATGAATACATATGTGAGTGTGTGTATATATATTTACAGGTATACATAGATAGAGGGCACAGGTCACATTTCATGGGAAGGGATGATACTTAAGGGGTGAAGTTAAGAGACAAGAGAGGTTTGTGGCAAGAGGAGATGGGGAGAGACAGGGTAGGGTAAATTATCTCATGCAGAAGAGGCAAGGGGAAGTGGTTGTAGGGGAGGGGAAGAACAGGAAGGCAAAAAGGCAAAATCATATTCTCATTGAATTTGGCTCAGGGAGAGAATAACATACATATTAAATGGTATATTTCACCCTGCAGGAGAGTAGGGGGCAGGGGGATAAGAGGGGGGATGATGGAGGGAAGGGCATTCTGGGGAGAAGGGAGGTTGGAAGTACCCACTTTGGAAGAGGGACAGGATCAAAGTAGGGAATGGAACAGGTGAGGGGTGGAATGGGTGGGAGGGAAATACAAGCAGTCTTTTAAATATATCTACTATGGTAATGTTTTCCATAGCTATACATGTACAACACATACTGAATTGCTTATCTTCCCTGAGGGAGTGGGTGACAAGCAGGAAGGGAATGGATCTGAAATTCAAAGTTTTAAAATTAAATGTGTCATATATATATACTGTTATTAATACTATTTTGCATGTAATTGGGAGATAAGATGTTCAGGCATTGGGGCATGGAGACTCACCTTGCCCTAATGGTGAAGTCAAAGGGGGTGTGGAAGAAGATAAGGGAGAGAGCAGATTGGATGAAGGGTTATCTTGTGGGACTGCTATTTTGGGTTGGTGGGTAGGGGAAAAATGGGGAAAAATTGTAACTCAAATTCTGACAGAAATGAATGATGTAAACCAGAAGTTAATAAAGCATTTTTTAATTAAAAAAAAGAAATAGATTACTTTTTATAAAGAAAATATTCTGTAACTACCAAAATGTTTTAGTACTTTAAAGTTGTAAAATGTTTATTAAGATAGTCAAATAAATTAGTGAGAGTCTTTAAAAAAAAGACTATGACTGATTCAAAAGAAAAATGTTCTCACTTGATAAAGGCACCACAGGAACCACAGGACTTCTCCATTTGAATAGAGAAAAAAAAATCAGAGAAAATGCTTCACCATAAATGTGAAATTGCCCCACATACTTTTCTGTCTTCCTCTATGTTACATAAAAGGAGGAAAGATGCCTTAATAATTATGAATCTGGTGGCAAATAGTATCTTTGTGAAAGCAGGCAAAGAAATGATATTGAACCTGGCAGTTGTTTGACACTATAAGGACTTTACAATCCAATAAACTTCCACAATTTGGGAGCTATGTAATATGTTTTACCACCAAAAGTAAGAGGTGAAGCTAAGGGTTTCTCTCCTTAAAAGTGAGGATGAAGAAAACAAAAAGTATAGGAACATAAATGTTAAAAGTTGAGGATGAGAAAGGAACCAAACAGCACAAAGGTCCTTTTGTTTCTGTTGTTATTGTTTCCTCTGCAAGATTATTTGTTGTAGGATTTAAAAGTCTACCATGCTTAATTGGTTTTGACAGCTTCCATTGTAATTAAAATCATATGAACTTGTGAATATACTGCCACTTGGTGGTGGTGTACATAACTGCAGCGAATTTTTTTTTTTTTAATGGTGAAGGTGGATAAGTCAAACTTGATTTTAAACAGCATAACAGAGCAGCAGTCATCAAAACTACTTGATACTCATTGAGGAACAGAGTGAAAGATCAGTACAACCTATATTATATATACAATAGAATAAGTACTCAAGACACAGTTGTCAATGACTACAGTAATCTACTTTTTGATAATCCCAAAGATTCCAGCTTCTGAGATATGAACTCACTATTTGACAAAAACTGCTGGGAAAACTGGGCATAGACCAATATCTTACACTGTATACCAAAATAAAGTCTAAATAGATTCATCATGATCTAGATATAAAGGCTGAGACTGTAAGCAATTGGGGAGAGCAAGGAATAGTTTACCTGTCAGATTTACGGAGAAGTGAAGAATTTATGACCAAACAAGGGATAGAGAGCATTACAAAATGCAAAATGGATAATTTTGACTACATTAAATTAGCATGTATTTGTACAAAAAAAAGCCAAGATTAACAGGAAACCAGAAAATTGGGAAATAATTTTTACAACTAGTGTCTCTGATAAAGGCCTCATTTCTGAAACACACAGAGAACTGAGTCAAATTCATGAGAATACAATTTATTCCCCAATTGATGAATGGTCAAAGGATATGAACAGGCAGTTTTCACAGGAAGAAATTAAAGATGTCTATAAGCATATGAAAAAATGCTCTAAATCACTATTGATTAGAGAAATGCAAATCAAAACAACTCTTAGATACCACATCTCACCAGTCAGATTGGGTAATGTGACAAAAAAAAAAAGATAAATGGTGGAGAAAATGTGGGAAAATTGAAACACTAATGCATTATTGATGGAGTTCTGAACTGATCCGACAATTCTGGAGAGCAATTTGGAACTATGCCCAAAGGGTTGTAAAAATATGCATACACTTTGACCCAGCAATACCACTTCTAGGGCTGTATCCTAAAGAGATCGTACAAGTGGAAGGAGGACCCATATGTACAAAAATATTTATAGCAGCTCTTTTTTTGTGGTGGCAAAGAATTGAATGACAAGGGGATGCTCATAAATTGGGGAATGGCTAAATAAGTTGTGGTATATGAATGTAATGGAATACTATTGTGTAATAAGAAATGAGGAGCAGATGGACTTCATAATAACCTGGAGAGACTTACATAAATTGATGCTAAGTGAGGGGAGCACAAGCAAGGAGAACATTGTACACAATTATAAACACATTTTATCTGTGATGACTAACTTTGATAGATTGGGCTTTACTAATGAATGAAAGGTTATAAGGCAAGCCCAAAGGTGTCATGATGGAAAAGGCTATCCACATCCAGAGAAAGAATTATGTAGTCTGAATACAGATCGAAACAAACTACTTTCTCTCTGTCTCTGTCTCTGTCTGTCTTTGTCTCTCTCATTTTGTTTCTTCTTCTTTGTTTATTCATTCTAGTAGTTCATAATTCTTTACAACTCAACTAATGTTCAATGTGAAGGTATATGTAGAAACTAGGACCTATATTAGATTATATGCCACCAAGGGAGGGGGAGAAAATTTGTAACTCAAAAATTTGTGGTACTGAATGTTATCAACTAGTAATGAATAAATGAAAATATATATATATATATATATATATATATATATATATATATATATATATATAAAAATAATTTTTACCATTCAAAATTTGTGTGTTCTATGAGTCCATATCTCCATATCATCTCTTTAATTCAAGTTCTAAAAAATATTAAAGAAAGACATAACTCATTTTCTTAAAGGCCTGCTACCTAAGATATAGTTATACATATATATATGTATAACTATATCTTATATCATATATATAAGTTCCATCGATTCACATATTTTTAATTGCATTCTCACAATAGTTAATATACAGATCCCACACATTCTTACTCAGTGTATCTTGAGACTCAACTGCATTAATTTGCAAAATCCTTTACCCAAATTAGGGTACATGCTTTCAAAATACAGAACAATTAACTTAAATCAGGATGGACAGATTGAATTGTGCAAACAATTTTTTCTTTGCTCCTTACTCAGAGTTCAAGAAAGAGGAATCAAAGAAACAACAGTTTCCAGGGAGAATAAAGCCATCAGTCCAAGCATGTACCCCCTGAAACATTTTTTTTTTGGTTGTAGATGGATGCTTTAAAAATTTATTCAAGCTGCAGTTCATTGTACAAATTATCATATCTATCTATCTATCTATCTATCTATCTATCTATCTATCTATAACATAGAAATGGTATTTAGAGAGTGCCTAATGTACATGGAGAGAAGTTATTCTATGTAACATTTTTTTTTACCATGCACTGGTTGCATAAAGCAAACCAATTATATGCAAATGCATGTTATTAAGACACATTAAAATTTAATTAATCTGGAGGACCCATTATGTCCTGTGCTGTGAATGCATTGTTAGAATGCACAATATGTTAAACCTGGCTCAATAGTAAATGCTTTCATTGATGTTAAATTGGCTTCAAAGTAACATCTCTTTACTCCATTTGTCAATCGAATATCACTTTCCTTTTATATGTTAATCCAATACTTAATAGGCTAGAGTCTCATTTAAGTAATGGAGAATAATATTGCCCCCTAAAGGAAAATGTTGAAAATAAACATAGTATGTATAATCTGCACTTCATTATATCTTCTGACTTTGAATCAAGTAAATTAATGAAATAAATATTTCATTGTTTAAAATTTTAAAAGATTGGGTATAATTCATTCAAGGATTTTTAATTCTATCCTTGGTGAAAGAAGGGATGAGAGGGAAGTACCCAGGTTTATGATCTATTTGAAGAAACAAGATAAACAAAAGTGAGATTTTAAATAACCAAATGATGCTTTTTACATGTAATTGGAAAATACATATAAAAAAATAAAAATCATATGAAATGAAGACACCATAGTGATAAAATATTCAAATGAATTATTTAGGTAAGCAGAGATCTAAAAATTATAAGAATGAGAAGATTAGCCTGGTCTGAAACTTTTAGGGAAATCCTCCTCAAGAAAAGTGTTACTTGAAAAATTGACCAGGCTTAGTCAATAAAGCACTGAATTAAAATAAAAAAGACCTGGGTAAAAAACCACCTCAGCTCTTTACTAGGTGCAAGATCCTGGGCCATTCATTTATATTCATTGTACCTTTGTCTCCTCATCTGCAAATTTAAAGGGACTGGATATGAAAACTCTAAGTTCCCCTCTGCCTCTAAATCAATGATCTTTTAATCAGTGGGTCAGTAAGTGAATGGAATCCCAGGAAGGTTGAACTGTATGAGCAACAACCTGAAAATATGAAAGATTGGGGTCTATTCAGATGAAAACAAATGGAATGATCTAACAAGAATGAAGAGTTCAATAAAAAAAAAAAATAAGACCAAACCACATTGGGCAGGTAGCTTGGAACCATTTTATGGAGAATACTGAAGACAGATTTGAAGAGTTGAAATTTTGTATTGTAGGCAATAGGAATCACTAAAGCTTCTTAAACAAGAGAGTGACTAAGTGAATGTGTTAGTTTAAGATTATTAATTGATTAGTTAATATACATCTTTAGTGTTTGTAGGTCAATTTTCTTTCTCTGTTGCTCTCTAAAACTTGTTTCACCCCCTTATTTTATTAATTTAAAATATCTCATTTCTATGTTGAAAATTAAAAAAAAAATTCTTCCCCTTTTCCTTTTTAGGAGTCTAATCCTTATGCCAAATATTTCCAAAGAGAGGAAATGAAAAACTGTTCAACAAAAGTAGCAAATACGTTGACTCACAGTATTTGCAGTTTTCCACATCTATAGTATTCTACTTCATCAGTGCAAGAGAGGGCCATTGTAGGGGCCCTTTAAGACTTTACCCGAGTTCTGTGTACTCACAGAGAACTCAGACAAATGACAGCGCAACTCAGGCTGGGTCCAAGAGGTGTCTGAGGTGTATTTTCTGCCCCCTGAACCATGTCCTGTTACACAGGTTGAAGGATTGGGGGTAGTGAGCACAAACAGGAGAGCACTCCCCTCCTATGAGGAGCCTGTTGCTGAGTCAAGTGATGGGGAAAGAGTTGGGAAGGAGATAAGGTGCAGGGAAGGAGGGACGAGGGGGCAAGGTGAATGGAGAGGATGTGAACCTGGGGGAGGTGAATAAAGACAGGCAGTACACTCCAACTTGGTGTCTGTCTCCTTTGTCCAATCAGGAGACCTCTAAAGGATCTTAGGGAGGTGACCAGAGAGGAGGCAACCAGAAGGGTATGTATAAGAACTAGCCTGGTATGGCCTGGTCCATACAGGCCATAATTCTCAACTCTATTCTAGAACCAAACTTGTGTATGATAAGCACACAACATTCATGTTCATGTGGCACTGAATTATAATTCTAAATATAGAAGAAACTTTAAACATCATTTAGTCTGATATCCTCATTTTACGGATGAAGAAACTAAGGTTCAAAAGATGAAACAATTTGTTGAAGATCACACAGGAAGTAAGTAGGAGAACAAGAATGTGAACACAGGTCTAGTGATTCCAAGTTTGGTGTACATTCCGTTATAACATGTTTTTTTTCCTTTTACATTGTTGTATTTTTGCATGTATTATTTTGCAGATTCTGTTGAATTATTCTAAATCAGTTCATATCTCTACTGTAATGAAACTCTGAGTTCATATTTGTCATTTGTTAATGCATTAATTTTCATTATATCCATATAACATAACTTGTTTAAGCATTCCCCAAATGACAAATAAGCACCTAATTTATTTTCAGATTATTTTTTCCCTATCAGAGAAAAAAAATCAACCAGGACCACTTTACAGTATATGAGATCTTACTTTTTGTATTTCACTGAGGCTGCTGAGGATTTCTGAGCACCAGCCAGAGCTGTTGAGACTGCTGAGGGTTTCCAAGGGCCACCTGGAGCTGCTGAAGACTGAGGAAGCATGACTGTGATGTTGGTATACTGTACAAATGTTGTAGTGGCTTTGTTAATGCATATGAATGTTCTTGTGGCTTTGTTAAGCCTTGTCTTCCCAGGAATAGAGACTATGAAGAATTTGAGATGGACTTGACACTGTGACCTCCAAAGTGGAGCAGGAACAGCACAGAAGGCTGGACAAGGAAATGGGAGCTGTGTGCCTTTGAACTCAGGTGGCAGTTGCTTAAATTTGGGAGGAAGCTGGGACCATGGAAGAGGAGCCATGGAAGCTGAAAGCCTGTCCTGAGTCAAGATGAACAGACCTCTCCATGGGTATTGAGTAGTTCCTGAAATTGTAATTTACTAGTGACCTAGGGGTGGATGGCTTGTGTATTTCCCAAAACCCCTTAAGAGGGTATTGAGTAGTGACTAATGACTGAGTAGTTACTGATGATTGAATGCTGACTGATGTCTGAATAGTGACTAATTTGAAGCTTAGTGTGTCCCATGGGTGGAGGACTTTGATCTTTTGTACTTTATGATTGAATTATTGAGTTACTAACTGATTAATTGACTTAATTTGTTCAAAACTATGTGACCACTTTGGTGAAAACTGTGTGACCATTTCAGTGATAATTTGTTGAGTTATTATGTCATTGTGAATGCTGCATTTGATTTTGTGATAAGTTGAAATATTATGTATGCTGTACCTTGATTTTTGTGAATGTTTTGCTCTGATTTGTTATTAAATAGTTTGCTATACCATGTAATTAGAACCTTGAAAGCTGCTCACAGCAGCTGTCCTCTGGGAATCCTTGCTTTACTTTGATCTTTTTGGGGAAAAAATGCCTTATTCCCATTCCAAATACTGTTTGATAATAGTTTTAGATAGATATTGCTTATCACTTTAAGGGAAACTCCATTTATTCCTATGCTCTCATGTTGTTGTTGTTGTTGTTGTTTAAAAAGTATGGGTACTATATCTTGTAAAAGATAAAAGCTTTTTTCTGCATCCATTGAGATAATAATATGAGTTTTGTTAATATTATTATTGATATGATCAGTTATGCTGATATTTTTCCTGATATTGAACCAGCACTGCATTACTGGAATAAATCCCACCTCATCATACTTTATTATCCTCATGATAAATTGCTGTAATCTTTTTAGTGAAGTTTTATTTAAATTTTTTCTATCAATATCCCTTAGGGAAATTGGTCAATGATTTTCTTTCCCTGTTTTGGTTCTTCCTGGTTTAGTAAACAACACCATATTTGTGTTGTAAAAAATAATTTGGTAGGACTCCTTCTTTAGCTATTGTTCCAAATAATTTATATAGTATTAGAAGTAATCATTCTTGGGGCAGAGCCAAGATGGCGGAGTAGAAACAGCATTTCCAATGTGCTCTGACCCACACAAAATTCAAACAATGTGAAAGGGAGCTCCGAACAACTTCTGGAGCCACAGCACCCACAGAGAGGCACAGAGAAGCTAACCTCCTACTGAGGACAGCCAAGCAGCCCTGCAGGGGCTGGGCAGCGCAGCTCTCTGAGAGCAGGCAGCACAGAGCACTGGGAACTGACAACACAGCCTGCAGAGCCGACCCCAGGGCGGCCGGGCCTTCAGCCTGCTGGTGGAACCCCAGAACACCAGCAAATGTGGCGACTCCAGAATTATCAGCACAGATATGCCTATGAAAAAGTGAGAGGTTAGTGCCCTATGGACTTTGGGACCAGTATTTAGGGAACACGTGGCTTCCTCCCCTGGGGGCAAAAAGCTGCTGAAGAAACTGCTGCACAGAAGCCATTTTGCAGCATCAGTAGTGGCTCTAGCTCCTGGTCTGTGAACTGTAGGAAGATCCAGCAATCAGTCTGGGGGTTAATCGCTCTTGCTTTAAACTGCCTGCATCTGGATTGTGGTATGGGGGGTGGGGTTGGGGGTGGGTATCCAATTTGCCAGAGTGGGTGGAGGCTTTACAGAGACCACCCAACTGGCGGAAGTTGTGAAGACCCCATGTTTGGGCAGAAGCTCCCCTGTCTGGTGGCAGAGTCCTACTGTGGCAACAAGCCCCAAAATCAAGTAATTAAGTGTCAATATGCCTAGGCAAATGAAACAAAATAAACGGAAAAGTTCAACATTGGACTCCTATTTTAGGGGAAAAGAGGCTCAAAGCATGGAGGAGGACTGTGAGATCAGAACTCCTGCACCAAAAGCCCCAAATGAAAATACAAGCTGGCTACAGGCCACAGAGGACCTTAAGAAGCAGATAAGACAAGTGGGGGAAAATTGGAAAGAGAAATGAAAAAGATGCAAGAAAAGTATGAAATGACAGTCAACAGCCTGACTGAGGAAAATAACACCTTAAAAAATAGACTAACTCAAATGGCAAAAGAGGCTCAGAAAGGCAATGAGGAGAAGAATGCCTTAAAAAGTCGAATTTGCAGGATGGAAAAAGAATCTCAAAAGCTCACTGAGGAGATTCATTCCTTTAGAGTTAGACTGGAGTAAATGGAAGCTAGTGACTTTATGAGAAATCAAGATACTATTAAACAGATTCAAACAAATGAAAGAATAGAAGGCAATGTGAAATATCTCATGGGAAAAACCACTGACCTGGAAAATAGATCCAGGAGAGATAATTTAAAAATTATTGGACTACCTGAAAGACATGATCAAAGAAAGAACCTAGAAATCATCCTTAAAGAAATTCTCAAGGAAAATTGCCCTGATGTTTTAGACCCAGAGGGCAAAATAGAGGTTGAAAGAATCCACAGATCACCTCCTGAAAAAGATCCCCAAAAGAAAACTCCCAGGAATATTATAGCCAGGTTCCAGAATCCCCAGATCAAGGAGAAAATACTACAAGCAGCCAGGAAGAAACAATTTCAATATTGTGGAAACACAATCAGAATAGCACAGGACCTGGCAGCTTCTACACTGAGGGATCGAAGAGCATGGAATATGATATTCCAGAGGGCAAAAGAGCTGGGAATGAACCCAAGGGTCACCTACCCGGCAAAACTGAGTATCTTGTTTCAGGGGAAAATATGGTCATTCAGTGGAATAGAGGACTTTCAAGCATTCTTGATGAAAAAACCAGAGCTGAATAGAAAATTTGACATTCAGACACAAGAAGCAAGAGATGCTTGAGAAGGCAATCAAGGAAAAGAAATCAAAAGGGACTTATCAAATTTGGACTATTTTCAGTCCTACATGGAAAAACAATAACCGTGTCTGATGAAACCTTTCTCATTATGAAAATAATTGAAGAAGGGTACATGGCATATGTTCACAGGTATACATGGATAGAGGGCACAGGTTGAATTTGATGGGAAGGGATTATCATTATATATATATATATTTTTTTTTTGGAGGGCAATTGGGGTTGGGTGACTTGCCCAGGTTCACGTGGCTGGGTTTTTGTTTGTGTGTTGGGTGTCTGGGGCCGGATCCAAGCTCGGGTCCTTCTGGCTCCTGGGCTGGCTCTCTGCTCTCTGCGCCTCCTAGCCCCCCCAAGGAAGGGATGATTCTTAAGGGGTGAAGTCAAGAGGTGAGAGAGGAAAGTGGTAAGAGGAGATGGAGAGAGATAGGGTAGGGCAAACTATCTCATGTAGAAGAGGCAAGGGGAAGTAGTTGCAGGGGAGGGGAAGAACAGGAAGGCAAAAAGGCAAAAGCATAATCTCATTGAAGTTGGCTCAAGGAGAGAATCACATACATACTAAATGTAATATCTTACCCTCATTCACTCTCCTGAGTAGGGGAAAGGGGGATGAGAGGGGGGATGATGGAGGGGAGGGCATTCTGGGGGGAGGGGAGGTTAGAAGTACCCACTATCAAAGAGGGACAGTATCAAAGTAGGGAATGGACCAGGTGGGAGGTGAGACAGGTGGGAGGGAAATATAAGCAGTCTTTTACAATATATCTACTATGGTAATGTTTTTCATAGCTATACATGTACAACACATAGTGAATTGCTTATCTTCTCAGAGGGAGTGGGTGACAAGGGAGAAAGGGAATGGATCTGAAAATTGAAGTTTTAAAATTAAATATTTCATAAGATGTCCAGGCAGTGGGGCTCAGAGATTCAACTTGCCCTAATAGCAAAGTTGAAGGGGGTATGGGAGAAGATATGGGAGAGAGCAGATTGGTTGAGGGGATATCTAGTGGGACTGCTATTCTGGGGTAGTGGGTAGGGAAAAAATGGGGGAAAATATAACTCATAATCTGGTGGAAATGAATGATGTAAACCAGAAATTAATAAAGCATTTGTTTAATTAAAAAAAAGAAGTAATCATTCTTTAAACATTGGTAGAATTCACTTGTAAATCCATCTGCCTCAGGAGATTTTTTTCTGAGGGTGTTCATTGAAGGCTTTTTAACTTCTTTTTCTGAAGTGGGATTAAATATTTTATTTCCTATTCTCTTAATCTGAGCAATTTATACTTATGTAAATAATCATCCATTACCTTAGACTGTCATATATATTGGCATACAGTTGGAAAAAATAGCTCCTAATTGTAACTTTAAGTTCCTCCTCATTGGTAATAGACTCATTCTTCATTTTTGACATTGGTAATTTTTTGGTAAATTTAATTGTTAATATTTTCTTTTTCTTAAATCAAATTAACTCAAAATGTTATCTTTTATTTTTACATTATTTTTATTATTTGTTTATTTATATTATCATTTATTTATATTTTATTTTTTTCATAAATACAGTTCTAAGTTTTATTTATTAGTTCAACAGTCTTCTTAATTTCAATTTTATTAATCTGTCCTTTGATTTTCAGAATTTATAATTTGATATTTAATTGGAGATCTTCAATTTGTTCTTTTCCTAGCTTTTTTTTTGTTCCATGCCCAATTTATTCATCACCTATTTCTCTATTTTATTCATGTCTTCATTTAGAGATACAAAATTTGCCCTAAAAATTGCTTTCGCTACATTCCAGAAATCCTGGTGTATGGTCTCTATTTCATCTTTGATGAAATTATAGATTGTTTCTCCAATTTGTTTCTTTGACACACTCATTCTTTAAAATTAGATTAGTTTCCAATTAATTTTAGACTTTCCACGGCCCTTTGTTACACATAATTTGTATTGTGTCATGACTTAAATAGAATGAATTTAATATTTTTTCCATTTCTATACTTTATTGTGAGTTATTAAGCTCTAATATATATTCAAATTTTTTGTAGTTCCATGTACTAGTGAGATAAAAATAGTATATCCCTTTTTGTCCCCATTTAATTTTCTCCAGGGGCCTACTTTATTTAACTTCTCTAAAATTCTATTCACTTCCTTAACTTCTTTCTTGTTTATTTTGTGGTTAGATTTATCTAGTTCTGAGAGGGGGAGGTTGAGATCTCCCTCTAGTATAGTTTTGCTGTGTATTTCCTCTTGTAACTCACTTAACTCCTCCTTTAAGAATTTGGATGCACTTGGTGCATATATGTTTAGCACTGACATATCTTCATTGCCTCTGACACCTTTTAGCAAGATAAAGTTTCCTTCCTTATCTCTTTTAATTAAATCTATTTTTTGCTTTTCCTTAGTCTGTGATCAGTATTGCTGCCCCTGCTTTTTGTTTTTACCTTAGCTGAAGCATAGCACATTCTGCTCCAGTCTTTTACCTTTACTCTCTGTGTATCTTTCTGCTTCAAATATGTGCCTTGCAAATAATGTATTGTAGGATTCTGTTTTTTAATCCACTCTGCTATCCACTTCTGTTTTATTTTAGAGTTTATCCCATTCACATTAATAGTTATGATTAATAACTGTGTATTTCTCTATGTATTATTGTCCCTAGTGTATAACTGCCCTGTCTTCTATTAGCCCCCTTTGATTTCTTTCCTATTTTCTCTCCTCCTTCTGCCATCCATTGTGCCCTCCCTTCTATCCCCTGCCCTCCCTTTTCCTTCTTCTTTCTCCTCATACTTCTTTTATATAGTCAGATGAAATTTTGGCCAACAGAGTGTGTATGTTATTCCCTATTTCAACCAAATTGGATGTGAGTAAGTAAACAATGCTCACCCCTTCCTTCTTTCCCTCTATTGTAATAGATCTTTTCTTCATTATCACGTGATGTCATTTACCCACTTTTGCCTCCTCCTTTACTTTTCTCACAGTACAATTCTTTTTTTAGGCCTTTAAATTTCTTTAACACCACACTAAAATCAGCTTAATCCCAAACCTTCTATGTATATCCCTTTTAAGTGCCCTAATAGTGGTGTAATTTTCAAGAGTTACATGTATTATCATCCTATATAGGGATATAAAGAGTTTAACCTTATTGAATAATATAGTGTTGTTGTTTTTATTTCCTATTTACCTTTTCATAAGTCTCTTGAGTCTTGTATTTGAAGACCTAATTTTCTATTCATCTCTGGTCTTTAATCAGAAAATCTGAAAGTTCCCTATTTCATTGAATATCCATCTTTTCCCCTGAAAGTTAATGTTCAGTTTTGCTGGGTAGCTGATTCTTGGTTGTAATGTAAGCTCCTTTGCCTTCCCGAATATCATATTCTAACCTCTCCAATCCTTAAATGTAGAAGCTTCCAAATCTTGTGTAATCCTGACTGTGGCTTCATTTTGTATATATATATATATATATATATATATATATCATACATATGTGAGTGTGTGTGTGTTTGTGTGTGTATTGTTTCTTTCTGGTCACTTAAAATATTTTCTCCTTAACCTTATAGCTCTGGAATTTGGCTACAATATACCTCAGAGTTTTCATTTTGAAATCTCTTTCAGGAGGTGATTGGTGGATTCTTTCTTTTTTAAATTTTTTTTTTTTTTTGCCTTTTGGAGGGCAATTGGGGTTGTGACTTGCCCAAAGTCAAAAGGCTAGTTTTTGTGTTAAGTGTCTGAGGCCAGATTTGAACTCAGGTCCTCCTGATTCCACCTAGCCGCCCTGGTGGATTATTACAATGACTATTTTACCCTCTGGTTTGAGGATAATTTTTGGAGAGGATTCTGGGACAATAGTAGAGTACATCAGAAAATTCCAATCTGTCAAAATCTCTTTCCCCCCAATAAGAGAAAAAAG
Organism: Gymnobelideus leadbeateri; assembly: GCA_011680675.1. Lineage (NCBI taxonomy): Eukaryota > Metazoa > Chordata > Mammalia > Diprotodontia > Petauridae > Gymnobelideus > Gymnobelideus leadbeateri. The sequence goes on along the minus strand of WOXC01007807.1, from coordinate 80,120 downwards.
CATCTCAGGGCAAATGTGGAAGGGTAAGATTAAACAAGAGTTGGAGTAGAACAGTGGTCCTCCTGGGACAATCAGAGAAGATCTGAAGGACCTAGGTTTGGTCCTTTTTGAAATGTAAGCACCTTCAGGCTAGTTTCATTTAAAAATCAAGTGGTGACCCTTGGTACTAGGTGGTTTGGGATGTAGCCCCAGCCACACCCTCAGGAATTCTCACCACCACTCTGGAAACTGTGGGAAGTCAGGCATCTGATGGGGGAAGACTGAGAGAACCTCTGGTGAAAGGGACACAAGACCCATTTGTGCTATTGAGATGCAGCCATGGGTGAGAAGGAATCAGCACAGGCCTAGTGAGTTCAGCCCTAAAAGAATTAATATAAGAACCTCCAAAGATACTTTAAAAATTAAATGAGAGTGACTGATATTTTTTTAATAAGGGCAATCTGAGAAAAACAAGAAAATTATGAAAAGAAAGATAACTGAGAAAAGAGAAGCAAAATCTTAAGGAAGAAAATGACTTCTTGAAAATTAGAATTGGGCAAGGGGAAACCAGTAAGGTAATAAGAGATCAAGGAATAATAAAAAAAAAATACAAAGAATGAAAAAAATAGAAGAAAATGTGAAATATCTCATAAGAAAAAATAATTGATCTGGAGAACAAATTTATAAGTTTGAGGTACCTGTTACTGTTTAGCTTGAAGAATAAGAGGTAGAGAGGGCATATGAGAACCTTCCTCAGTTAACTGAAGGTGTGACACATAGAATAGATACTATATCAATTTGGTTCATCCATAGAATATGGACATAAGAAGAATGGGTGGAAGTCACATAGATGTAAATTTAGACTAGATATCATGAAAACCTTTCTTACAATCAGTTGTCTGAAGTGGAATGAGCTGCCTTGGGAGGTAATGTGTTCCTCTTACTTGAGGTCTTTGAGGAAAAACAGAATAATGGTTTCTTCTGAATGTTTCAGATACAGTCAGGACTAGATATTCTCTGAGGATTCTTCTAACTCTGGGATTTTGTAATTCTGGGATCATGTCCTACTTCAGTCATTAATTAGCTGTATATATATATATATATATATATATATATATATATATATATATATATATATATATATATATATATATATGTTTCCACATTCTCCCTTCCATGACCCAAGTTTCATTGTGATTAAACTGAAGGCTCTGACCAAAATGCTCTTCTAAGGTTCTTTCCAATTCTAACATTGCATGATTCTATTGATTAAATCTTTGTTTTATTTCTTTGGATATGGATGTGCATTGTGTCTGTATATAATGTTAATTATTCAAAGGGGAAAAGTACAGAGTCAGGGAAGAGGTCCTAATCTTAACTTCTTCCAGAGACACACATAGATATGGCCATTTTTAAAAACTCATTGAAATGCATGGCTAGGTGGCACAGTGAATAGAGAATCGGCCCTGAAGTCAGGAGGACCTGAGTTCAAATTTGGCCTCAGACACTTAATACAAAAACTAGCAGTGTGATATTGGGCAAGTCACTTAACCCCAATTGCTCCCCCCCCCAAAAGCAAACAAAAATAAAACTTATTGAAAGAAGAAGCAGCACAGATTGCATGATGAGAAAAATTTAAAAAGCTGCAAAATGGATATTATGGGTATATACTCATTTGGAAAATTGCTATGGAAGGCAGTATGGCAACAAGAAGGATGTTTCACAGAAAGGAGAGAAAATGTCCTTCTGCTCTTTCTCTCCTTGTAATTTCAGTTTTGTGATGATACAAACAGTAATTTAGCTTGACTTAATACTTTTTTTCCTTAAAAGGGGGCAAGTCTATAATGTATCTTTCATAGAAAAATCATATCTGTAATAAATGATCGTTTAAAAATATAAGGCTGCAGATAAAAGGGTTATGAATGATCATATTATTTAGACCATTGAGTGCAAAGCATGACTCATGTACATTTGTGATGCTTAGAAAGGTCTAAAAATGCTGTTTGTGAAATTGATATCTAAATCTTCAGTGAAAGTGAAAAATAATTCTCTGTTTCTAAGCTGAATATTCTCATTTTGGCAATGTGGTACTCAGAGTACTGATATTGCAAAATAAGTACGTGTTAGTTTTGGAGTACTGAAATAAATAACTAAATAATCTCCTTTACCAAAGTATATATGAATTTGATACTTAATTATTTAAATTCTATGTTAATACTTGACAATTTTAGCAGACAATTTAGAATATACAGAATTATGCTTGATTGCACAATCATAGAATATAAAGTAATTAATGCCACCTGTGATGATAGAGGCCATAAAATAACATTTTGCAAAGGGACCAGATATTAATTTCATGAGTGCACCATTTCCTATAATCACCAACCTTATCATGCTACTCATCACAAACCTCCTCTAATCAAGAATTGTGCTCCATGCTTATAGTCCTTGCTTCTGGGGAGTCTAAAGCTAGTGGATCTCTTGAGTTTGGGAGTCCTGATCTACAGTAAAGCTAAAGTCATTCAGATATCTACATTCAATTTGTCATTTATATGGCAAGTCCCTGGAAATGGGATTTAGATGACTAAAAAATGGTGAAAGACTTCAGGTCAGAAATGGAACAAGTCAAAGTTTCTATGCTTATAAGGAGTGGGTACTGCACTTTGAGCCTGGGGGAGCTAGGGAAACTCAATCTCAAAGAATAAACAAACCATAATATTGATTAAATGCAATACAGCTTTTGAGATTAGAGGGTTTCCTGCATTTCAGAAACTATTCCAAGGTTCCACATCTTTGCTTCTTTTATATTTAATATTCTTCCTTTTACAATATTTGATATTTATAATTTATCTGACAAGTGACCCAGGGAAAATAAACTCTGAATTCTTATGAATGAAGACTAATGCCAAGGCCTAAAGAAAAGGGGTCATTTTCTGTCTTTAGTTCATTGTTCTACCTTGTGTTCCTCCAGAAAAATCTATAACATCCCCAAATGAAACCAATTACATTAAAATATAAAAACAAATAGAAGAAAATACTTTAAGAATCTTAATAACATTGTTTGTATCCAGTTTTTTGCACTTTTAGAAATTAAACAATTTATTTTTAGTTTTTAGCATTTGCTTCCACAAGATTTTGAGTTACAGATTTTCTCCCCATCTCATTCTTCTGCCCACCCCAAGATGGCATGCATTCTGATTGCTCCTCCCAATCTGCCTTCCCTTCTCTCCCTCCTCCCCCTTTCTCTTATCACCATCCCTTCTATTTAACTGTAGGGCAAGATAGATTTCTATACACAATGACTTGTATATTTTATATTGTAGTTACATGTAAAAACAATTTTTAACATTTGCTTTTAAATCTTTGAGTTAAAAATTCTCACCCTACCTCCCTCTCCACCCACCATCATTGAGAAGGCAAACAATTCAATATAGATTATACATATGAAGGCATGCAAAAAATACTTCTGTGACTGTCTTGTTGTGAAAGGCTAACTATATTTCCTTCCATCCTATCCTGCAAAACTCCCCCATTTATTCTATTCTCTCCTTTGACCCTGTCCCTCCCCAAAAGTATTTGCTTTGGATAGCTCCTTCCTTCTATTTGCCCTCCCTTCTATTTTATCCACCTCATATCCTCTTCCCCTCTACTTTCCTGTAGGGTAAGATAGATTTCCATATTCAACCAAGTGTATATGATATTACCTCCTTAAGTCAAATCTGATTAGAGTAAGGTTCACTCATTCCCTCTCACCTCCCCCTGTTCCTTTCCATAGTAAAAGCTTTTTCTTGCCTTTTTTTATGTGTGATAATTTACCCCATTCTACCACTGCCTTTCTACTTCTCCCAGTGCATTCCTTTCTCACCCCTTAATTTTTTAGATAGTATCCTTTTATATTCAGCTCACCCTGTGCCATGTATATGTGTGTATGTATATGTATGTGTATGCGCATATGTGGTGTATAACACATATGTGTAGCAACACATGTATTTGGATATACACACATATTGTATCTTATATACACATGCACACACATATATACACAAATATGAATACATATACATATACACACATATATGTATACACATATACATATATATATACATATACACATATACATAAACATATACATACACACTAACTCACACACACATTTATCCACACATATATGTATACCTAGACCTAGACCTAGACATTCCCTCCAACTATCTTAATACTGAGAAAGATCTCATGAATTACAAATAACACCTTTCCATGTAGGAATGTAAACAGTTCAACTTTAATAAGTTCCTTATGATTTTGCTTGCCTTTTTACCTTTTCATGCTCTCCTTAGTCTTATATTTGAAAGTCAAATTTTCTCTTCAGTTCTGATCTTTTCTTCAAGAATGTTTGAAAGTCCTCTATTTCATTGAATTTCCATTTTTCACCTGAAGGATTATACTCAGTTTTATTGGGCCAATCATTCTTGGTTTTAATCCTAGTTTCTTTGACCTCCAAAATATAATATTCCAATCTCTGATCCCTCAGTGTAGAAGCTGCTAAATCTTGTGTTATCCTGATTGTGTTTCCACAATACTTGAATTGTTTCTTTTTGGCTGCTTGCAATATTTTCTCCTTTACCTGGGATCTCTGAAATTTGGCTACAATATTAGGAGTTTTGCTTTTTGGATATCTTTCAAGAGGTGATTGTATTACTAATAACTATTATTATTATCATTAATTCTTTGAATTACTTTTAATGGGATCTCTGAAATTTGGCTACAATATTAGGAGTTTTGCTTTTTGGATATCTTTCAAGAGGTGATTGTATTACTAATAACTATTATTATTATCATTAATTCTTTGAATTACTTTTCCTAGATAATTTCTTGAAAGGTGATATCTAGGCTCTTTTTTGATCATGGATTTCAGGTAATCCAATAATTTTAAAATTATCTATCCTGGATTTATTTTCCAGGTCAGTGGTTTTTCTAGTGAGATATTTCACATTGTCTTCTATTTTTTTTATTTGGTTTCATTTTATAATTTTTTAAATTTTCATGAAGTCATTAGCTTCAATTTGCTCCATTCTATTTTTTATTTTTTAATTAATTAATTTACTTTTAATTTGCAACATTCATTTCCACAAGATCTTCAGTTCTAAATTTTCTCCCTATTGTTCTTGTTTCCCCCGCTGCAATGGCATGCATTCTGATTACCCCATTCCCCCGTCTGCCCTCCCTTCCCTCATGCCCTACTCTTAACTACTCACCCCTTATTTTCTTGTAGGGCAAAAACTTTTCTGTAGAACAACTTGGAACTATGCCCAAAGACCTATAAAAGCATGCATGCCTTTTGACCTAACAATACCATTTCTAGGTCAGTATCTCAAAAGAGAATAAAAAAAAGAAAATGACTTATATGTTCAAAAATATTCATTGCAGCTCTTCTCTAGGGGTAAAGAAATAAAAGTTGAGAAGTCCATCAATTGTGGAATTGCTGAACATGTTGTGGTATGTGATTATGAAGGAATACTACTATAGTATAAGAAATGATGAGCAAGATGCTCTCAGAAAAAAAAAAAAACTGGGAAGACTGGTATGGGCTGATTCAAAGTAAAATTAACTGTGTGTAAAGTAACAGCAGCATTCTAAGATGATCAACTGTGAATGACTTAACTCTCCTCAGCAATACAATGATCCAAGGCAACTCTGAAGGATTTATGATGAAAAATGCTATTGATTCCCAGAGAAAGAACAGATAGTGTATGAATACAGACTGAAGGATACTTTTTAACTTTTATTTTTCTGGAGATTTTTTTAGTTTATATATTGGATCATCCTACCCATGTGCAATTAATATTGTTTTATATTTGTCTGGCCATGACTTCCTCTGTGTGAAAAATGTCTTGTAATTATGTTTATATTGTTACTAGATTTGTCTTGGTTGGGCAGACTTCCAAGTATTTTATGTTATCTGTGGTTATTTTAAATGGAATTTCTCTTTTTATATCTTCCTGGTAGACTTTGTTGCATACACACACACACACACACACACACACACACACACACACACATATGTATATAGGTATGTATGTATGTATGTATGTGTGTTTGTGTGTGTGTGTGTGTATACTGCTAATTATTTTCGGGTTTATTTTATATTTTACAATTTTGCTTTAACTGTTATTTCAACCTTTTTTTTAGTTTATTCTCTAAGATTCTCTAAGTATACCATCATGTCATCTGCAAAGAGTGAAAGTTTTGTTTCTCAATTACCTATTCTATTTATTTAATTTTATTTTTTCTTATTCCTATAATTTTCCAAATTATAGGAATAATTTCCAATAATTTTCCAAATTATAGGAATAATTTCCAATTCCTATAATATTCCAAAAATAAAGTTAGTATTTCTAGGACAATATTAAATAATAATAGGGTTAATAGGCACCCTTTCTTAAACCCAGATCTTATTGGAAAAGCTTTTAGCTTATCTCCATTACAGATAATGTTGCTAATGGTTTTAGATAGATATTACATACAATTTTAAGGAAAGCTCCATGAATTCCTATGCTTATTAATATTATTTTTGATAGGAATGAGTGTTATATTTTTAAAATAACTATTCTATCTTAATTTTATTATTCAGTGCTATACAGATCAAACTCCCCAAAAAGTATTTTATAAAGACAAAAAATAATAATTCATCTGGAAAAACAAAAATCCAAGAATATCAAGGGCATCAGTGAAAAATATGTGAAGGAAGTTGCCCTAGCAATACCAGAACACAAATTGAATTACAAAGTGGTAATCCTCAAAGCACTATGGTACTGTCTTAGAAATGATTAGTGGATCAGTGCATAGATTAGGTACACAATGCATAGTAGTAAATGATAAATAGTAATTTAGCGTATGACATACCAAAAGATCCAGGATTTGGGAGGCAAGCAATCATGATTTGACAAAAAAAAATACTAGGAAAACTGGGAAGTAATTTGGCAATACCTAAATATATACCAATATCTCATACAGTATTCCATTATATGGCCAAATTGGATATATGATTTATAGTCCAGGGGTGCGGAGCGTGTGGTTTTGAGGCCACATGTGGCTCTATAGGTCCTCAAGTGTGACCCTTTGCCTGAATCCAAACTTTTCAGAATATATCCAAATGTGTCTACATGTGTCCTCAAAACTGCAGGTTCCGGGGCATCTAGGTGGCGTAGTGAGTAGAGCGTTGGCCCTAGGGTCAGAAGGACCTGAGTTCGGATCCAGGCTCAGACACTTAACACACACACAAATAAAAAAAAAAAACCTAGCTGTGTGGCCTTGGGCAAGTTACTTTAACCCCAATTGCCCTCCAAAAAAAACAAAAACAAAAACAAAAACAAAAACAAAAAACAAAACAAAACCAAAAAAAAAAAAAAAACAATAAAAAAACCTTGCAGGTTCCGAACCCCTTATTTGACATGTGGGGTGATACAATGAGCAAATAAGGGGAGTATGCAATATTTTACAGGTCAGATTTATGAATAAAGTAATAACTTATGGCCAAAATAGAGATCATTATGGGATATAAAATGGATAATTTTGATACCAGCAAATTAAAAGGCTTTTGAACAAACAAAACCAATGCAGTCAAGATTTGAAAGGAAATAGGCAATTGCCAAAAATATTTTATAGAAAGTCTTTCTAATAAATACATCTATTTTCTCCAAAGTATAGGATTTGTCAAATTCATAGAAATGTGACATTGAGAAGAAGAAATCAAATTGATCTTTAATCTTATGAAAAAATTCTAAATTGCTATTATTTAAAAATGCAAATTAAAATAACTTTGAAGTACTACCTTACATCTTTCATATTGGCTAAGATGACAGAAATGGAAAATTACAAATGCTGGAAGGGACATGGAAAAATAGATATACTCAATTAATTATTAGTAAGTTGTGAACTGATCAAACCATTCTGTAGAGTAGTATGGAACTGTAACTGAAGTGCTGTAAAATTGTATGTACTCTTTGACCTAGCAATAGCACTACTAGGTCTGTGCTCCAAAGAGATTTTTTAAAAAATTGATGAGATAATTGATGAAATCTGAATGCAGGTTGAAGCATATTTTTTTTTAACTTTCTTTATAATTATTGCTTTTGCCTGTGTTTTCTTTTACAACATGGCTAATGTGGAAATATTTTGCTTGCCTACACATGTATAATCTATGTGATATTGTTTGACTACTCAGTCATGGAGGAAGGGATGAAGTTAATAAATTTGGAACTCAAAATTAAATTAAAAATTTAAAAATGTTTACACATAATTGAGAAAAATAAACAGCAAAGAGTTTTTTCAAATGTGATGGTCACATCTTCTGAAGAGTCAGAAAAGAAAATTCTTTCCCAAAACATTTTTGGCACTATTATATGGTTAACCATTAGAAGCTAATACATTATTCCTTAGTTATTTACACATAGTAAGCATTTAATCATTCATTCATTCCCCAGAACTCTGGAATACCTTTTCAGAAGTAGGGGCAATTGTCACATATGTAACCTAGTTGATTGTGTGTGTGTGTGTGTGTGTGTGTGTGTGAAAAGACAGAGCTGAATTAGTTTAAAATGATTACTTTCACTCTCATTAAAAAAATGAATTTTACATTGTCTTTCTTTCTATGAGATCCATTGAGGGGTGAATAAAGGACACTGGTACTGTAGGTTTAAATACAATACTTCAACACCTTTCCCAAACTTAGTAGAAATCTCACATGAAATGTATAATACATGGAGACTTTTCACCTCTACCAAGAAGTAGCCTGGGAGTATCCCTTATTTCTTTGGAACTCTGGAAGCATTCTTTATTTCTTCATATTTCTTCATTCTAGTCCTGATTTATCTGTATAATTTTGTCACATTTACTTTATAAGTTCTATTGTGTAGTTTTTAGCAACAAATGGGCTCATTAATATTTTTGTTACTGTGCATATCATTTGCTTCTCTCTGCTTACTTCACTGCATCATTCATATAGACTTTTCCTTGCTTTTCTTCATTCATCATATACGATGTATCTTATTGAACAATAATATTTTATTACATTCTGGTACCAGACTTAATGGGCTTCTGCTTTTGGTCTTTTTCAGTCACTTTGGACTCTTTATGACACTTTTTCTTGGCAAAGATAATGGAGTGGTTTGACATTTCCTCCTCCAACTCATTTTACAGATAAAGAACTCAAGGAAACAGGGTTAAGTGACTTTCCCAGGGTCACATAGCCAGTAAGCATCTGAAACCATACATGACCTCAGGAAGATGAGTCTTCCTAATTTCAGTCCTTGTACTTTATCCACTGTGCAAATTAACTGCCCTTTCCAATTCTTAGCTTTCATGAAACGTGTTATAAATATTTTGAACTATATAGGGCTTTCTTCTTGTTGATGGCTTCCTTGTGACATAAGCCCATTAACAGGGTCTTTGTTTCAAAGAGTATGCATCTAAATGTGAAAGGGCACTCCAAACAACTTCTGGAGCCACAGCACCCACAGAACAGCACAGCAAAGCTAACCTCCTGCTGAGGACAGCCCAGCAAACTTGCAGGGAGCAGCCAGCACAAGCGCTCTGAGAGCAGGCATCACAACACGCTGGGAACCAACAACACAGAGCTGAGCCGAGCCCAGGTCTGCGGTTTTAGCCCCAGGGCGGCCGGGCCTTCAGGCAGCTGGAGGGACACCAGAACACCAGCAATTGTGGAGATTCCAGAATTATCAGCACAGATGTGCCTAGGAAAAAGTGAGAGGTTAGTGCCCTATGGACTTTGGGACCAGTATTTGGGGAACACGTGGCTTCCTCCCCTGGGGGCAAAAAGCTGCTGAAGAAACAGTGGCACAGAAGCCATTTTGCAGCTTCAGTAGTGGCTCTAGCTCCTGATCTGCAAACTGTAGGGAGATCCAGCAATAAGACTGGGGGTTAATCGCTCTTGCTTTAAACTGCCTGCATCTGCATTGTGGTCTGGGGGGGCGGGGTTTGGGGTGGGTATCCAATTTGCCAGAGTGGGTGGAGGCTTTACAGAGGCCACCCAACTGGCGGAAGTTGTGAAGATCCCATGTTTGGGCGGAAGCTCCCTTGTCTGGTGGCAGAGTCCTACTGTGGCAACAAGCCCCAAAATCAAATAATTAAGTGGCAACATGCCTAGGCAAATGAAACAAAATAAACAGAAAACTTCAACATTGGACTCCTATTTTAGGGGCAAAGAGGCTCAAAGCATGGAGGAGGACTGTGAGGTCAGAACTCCTGCATCAAAAGCCCCAAATGAAAATACAAGCTGGCTACAGGCCATAGAGGACCTTAAGAAGCAGATAAGACAAGTGGGGGAAAATTTGGAAAGAGAAACGAAAAAGATGCAAGAAAAGTATGAAATGACGGTCAACAGCCTGACTGAGGAAAATAACACCTTAAACAATAGACTAACTCAATGGCAAAAGAGGCTCAGAAAGGCAATGAGGAGAAGAATGACTTAAAAAGTCGAATTTGCCAGATGGAAAAAGAATCTCAAAAGCTCACTGAGGAGATTCATTCCTTCAGAGTTAGACTGGAACTAGTGACTTTATGAGAAATCAACATACTGTTAAACAGATCCAAACAAATGAAAGAATAGAAGGCAATGTGAAATATCTCATAGGAAAAACCATTGACCTGGAAAATAGAACCTGGAGAGATAATTTAAAAATTATTGGACTACCTGAAAGCCATGATCAAAGAAAGAACCTAGAAATCATCCTTAAAGAAATTCTCAAGGAAAATTGCCCTGATGTTTTAGACCCAGAGGGCAAAATAGAGGTTGAAAGAATCAACAGATCACCTCCTCAAAAAGATCCCAAAAAGAAAACTCCCAGGAATATTATAGCCAGGTTCCAGAATCCCCAGATCAAGGAGAAAATACTACAAGTGGCCAGGAAGAAACAATTTCAATATTGTGGAAACACAATCAGAATAGCCCAGGACCTGGAAACTTCTACACTGAGTGATTGAAGAGCATGGAATATGATATTCCAGAAGGCAAAAGAGCTGAGATTGAAGCCAAGGGTCTCCTACCCAGCAAAACTGAGTATCTTGTTTCAGGGGAAAATATGGTCATTCAGTGGAATAGGGGACTTTCAAATATTCTTGATGAAAAAACCAGAGTTGAATAAAAAAATTTGACATTCAGACTCAAGAAGCAAGAGATGCTTGAGAAGGTAATCAAGGAAAAGAAATCAAAAGGAACTTATAAAAGTTGGACTATTTACATTCCTGCATGGAAAAACAATAACTGTTTCTGATGAAACCTTTCTCATTATGAAAATAATTGAACAAGGGTACATAGCATATGTTCATAGGTATACATGGATAGAGGGCATAGGTTGAATTTGATGGGAAGGGTTGATTTTTTTTTTTTGGAGGGCAATCGGGGTTGGGTAACTTGCCTGGGGTCGCAAGGCTGGGTTTTTTTCGTGTGTTGGATGTCTGGGGCTGGATCCGAGCTCGGGTCCTTCTGGCTCCGGGGCCGGTGCTCTGCATGCTGCACCACCTAGCCACCCCAAGGAAGGGATGATTTTTAAAGGGTGAAGTCAGTGAGGTGAGAGAGGAAAGTGGCAAGAGCAGATGGAGAGAGACAGGGTAGGGTAAACTATCTCATGTAGAAGAGGCAAGAGGAAGGAGTTGCAGGGGAGGGGAAAAACAGGAAGGCAAAAAGGCAAAAGCATATTCCCATTGAAGTTGGCTCAAGGAGAGAATCACATACATACTAAATGGAATATCTTACCCTCACTCTCCTGAGTAGGGGAAAGGGGGATGAGAGGGGGGATGGTGGAGGGGAGGGCATTCTGGGGGGAGGGTATGTTGGAAGTACCCACTATCAAAGAGGGACAGGATCAAAGTAGGGAATGGACCAGGTGGGAGGTGAGACAGGTGGGAGGGAAATATAAGCAGTCTTTTACAATATATCTACTATGGTAATGTTTTTCATAGCTATACATGTACAACACATAGTGAATTGCTTATCTTCTCAGAGGGAGTGGGTGACAAGGGAGAAAGGGAATGGATCTGAAAATTGAAGTTTTAAAATTAAATATTTCATAAGATGTCCAGGCAGTGGGGCTCAGAGATTCAACTTGCCCTAATGGCAAAGTTGAAGGGGATATGGGAGAAGATATGGGAGAGAGCAGATTGGATGAGGGGATATCTAGTCAGACTGCTATTCTCGGGTGGTGGGTAGGGAAAAAATGGGGGGAAAATGTAACTCATAATCTGGTGGAAATGAATGATGTAAACCAGAAGTTAATGAAGCATTTGTTTAATAAAAAAAAGAAAATAAAGGTAACATAATAGAGCACTGAAATTGAAAAAAAAAAGAGTATGCATCTTTTAGTCATGATATTTTCATAATTCCAAATTGCTCTCTAAAATAGATCTGCCATGTGAGAACTCTACCAATAATGTAATAATGTACATACCCTTCTGTGACCTGTCCAAAATTGACTATAGCCATTTTTTCATTTCATTTCTAATTTGTAAAATATGAGTTAAAGGGTCAACGTTGTTTTCATTTGCATATATCTTATTCTTAGTGATTTCAAGTATTCCTTCATGAGGTTGTAATTGTTTGTAATTGTTCGCAATCTTATTTTGAAGATTATATGTTCATTTCCTTTGAACACTTTATTGAAGAATGGCTACTAGAGTTTTATAGATATAGATATACATATATTTCACACATACATACATACATACATGTACATATGGATATAATATATGTATAATATGTACACACATGCATATATACATAGACACAAATGTGTGGGTATGTGCATGTATGTATGTATGTATGTATGTATGTATGTATGTATGTATGTATGTGTATATATCTATATCTCAAACCTTATCAGACAAATTTGATACAAATATTATTTTTCCCCATTCAACCTTCCTTTCTTATTCTAGATACATTGGTTTAATCTTTGGAGAAGATTTTTCATTCAAAGACATCGTTTTTTTCATTTTGAGAATTGATTCTATATCTTGCTTTGTTAAATATCCCTTACTGGAACTGTGAGAGGGATAAAATTTTTTGTTCTTCCATTTTTTAAGAGTTTGATCTATAATGTTAAATCTGCATATCCGTTTAAAATGTATTGTGGAATATTCTTTTTTTTTTTTTTAAAGCAATTGGGGTTAAGTAACTTGCTCAAGGTTACACGGCTAGTCATTATTTATGTGTGGGTGCTCATTTTCTGAGGCCGGATCTGATCTCGGGTCATCCCAACTCCGAGGCCGGCACTCTTACTCACTGCACCACCTAGCCGCCCCTTTAGGGCAATTGGGGTTAAGTAATTTGCCCAAGGTTACACGGCTAGGTTTTTGTTTGTATGGATTAAGTGTCGGAGGCTGGCTCCGAACTCAGGTCCTTCTGATTCCAGGGCCGGCGCTCTATTCCCTGCGCTACCTAGCCGCCCTGTATTGTGGAATATTCTGTAAGATTTTAGTCAAAGCTTAATTTCTTCCATAGCTTGTTCCTGTTCCCCATTATGTTTTATCAAATAAGGAAGTTTTTTTTTTCTCCTCCACTTAGGTGATTTATGCTTTCCACTTTATCAAAAATTGGGTCATTGAGTCCATTTCAGAATCTCCCTTCTCAAAGTCTATTTCATTAAACTATCTCTCCACTTTTTAAATCAAAATCAGTTCTTTTTTATGATTGTTGCCTAATAATGTAGTCTGAATTCTAAAACTGCAATTCATCCTTCATCCCTGCTTTTTTGAATCTTGTCCCTGCATATTCAGATTGTTTTTCCAAATGAATTTGTTATTACTTTATCAAATTCTATATAACATTCTTTTAAAAAATTTTTGTTATAATATAAAAATGTAAATTAATTTTCATAGCTTGTCATTTTTATATTAGCATGGTCTAGCCATGAGGACTCAATATGTATTCAGCTGTTTTTATTTATCTTTATTTCTTTAAGGAACCGCTAGATGGTGTAGTTGATGTAGTGTTGTGTCTGGAGTCAAGAAGATTCATCTTTCTGAGTTCAAATTTGGCTTCAGATACTTACTAGGTCTTTGATTCTGCGTAAGTCACTTAACCCTGTTTGCCTCAGTTTCCTTCTGTTAAAATCTCCCACAGAAGGCAATGGAAAACCATCCCACTATCTTTGTCAAGAGAATCTAAAATGGGCTCATGAAGACTCAGATGTGACTGAAAATGACTGAATAACACCAATAATTTCTTTGAGGATCACTTTTGTGCTCAAATTTGTGTGTGTGTGTGTGTGTGTGTGTGTGTGTGTGTGTGTGTGTGTTATAAAAGTTAATCCAGAGATTTTTTAAATACATCTTACAATTGTCTGGAATGGAATCTCCAATTCTATTTTTTCATCTTGCATTTGATTATTATACAAAAAGCATGCAATTTTGAGCATTTATTTTGTAGTCTACAACTTTGCTGAAGCTGTTAATTTTCTCAATTTTATTTTTTCCTATTCCTTAAGATTTTCCAAATAAATCATATTATCACCAGCAAATAGGGATAGTTTCATCTCCTCTCACCAGTCTTTGTATCTTTAATTTAACTCCCTTCTTTTATTGCTATTGCTAAAATTTCCAAAACTATATCATGTAATGGTGCACAGAATGGGAATTTTGCTTCATTCCTGCATTTATTGAAAAAAAAAGATTCTCTAGTGTAACTCCATTGCATAGTATGCTTGCTTTTCATTTTAGGTAGATTATTTTTATTATGTCAAGATCTCTCTATGCCTGTACTTTTTAGAAATTTTAGACATAATATAGTGTTGCACTGTGACAAAGATATTTTCTGCATCTACTATGATTTTGTCATGTTGTTTTGGATGTTTTGAATTTTAATATGTTAATTATGCTGATATTTTCCCCTAACAATGAGGCATCCTTGCATTCCCAGTATAAATCACACTGACTGATTCCTTGGATAAGTCATTGTAGTTTGTTTGATGGGATTGTTTGAAATATTTGAGTCAATGATATTTAATAACCCATTGTTTCTTTCCATATTTTATCTTGACCTGATTTAGGTATTAGGACCATATCTGTTTATAAAAGGATTATAGTAGTTTGCTTTATTTCTCACTTTTTAAGAATAAGCTGTATTGTACAGGTAGTAGCTCTTCTTAAAAAGTTTGTTAGAGTTTTCTTGTGAATCCATGCCAACTAGAAGTTATTGCTCTCCTTTTACATTTGGGAGCTTGTTTATAATTTGATTTTTTTTTCCATTTCTGAGATTAGGTTATTTATTTTCTTGATCTTGTCTTCTGATAGTTTGACTATTTTATATTTTTATATGTATTCCTTTATATATTCCCCATTCTTATTTTGTTAGAACATAATACATTCTGATTATTCTTTTTTTCTGGTTTTGCTGTAATTTCATTTTTTATTTGCAATTTTCTTGATTTGATTTTCTGTACTTTTCTTTTTAATCAGATTATTTGAGGATTTATTGATTTAATTAGATTTTTCAAAGAATGAATTTCTAGTTTAACTGATCATTTCTGTGTTTTTGTTTCACTCATCTTCTTTCCCTTTTCCACTGTTTCTCCCTTGAAGAACAACTCCAATTACTTTAGGTGTCAGGAAAGACACTGCCTCGAGGTAAGAAATCTTCCCAAACATGTCAATCATTATGCAGCCCACTTCTCATCTATGTTTTCCCCTGTTTACCTTAAAACATTTTTTCCCTCGTAACCATGTTGTCCTATTCCCTTAAGTGCCACTTGCCTCCAAGTATTACAACTATCCCATTCCAAGAAAGGTTGAGAAGTCTATTCAAGCACCAAATCACTCAAGTCACAGGAAGCACATGCCTCTTCCTTTACAGATTATCTCTCCTCACCCATAGCATAATTAATCATTGGAACCCTGTCTCACCATCAAAACAAGGCTTCCTTCTCTCCCCCCTCTTTTTTGTTCAATCCTTTCACCCTTCTCCTTACCCATCCCTCTGTAGGATCTTCTCTTTCTGAGACAGCAAATCACCTTCTCTTCATTGATAACCCTTGATTGACTTTGGCACATCACACATTCCATTCTATTTTTCAGCCCTCCTCCTCTTTCATATGTCTTCTCATTTTGTCATATACTTTCTCATCTCACCTCCCCTTACTCCCCCCTGCAAAAAAAAAAAATCATTGATTCATCTGGGGGCCAAATGTCATCAGATTCTGGCCAATATGCTCTCTATCCACCAAATTTCAACATTCACCCTTGTCTCTTTGCATAGTTAGAAAACAAAAAAAACACATTTTCTTCTGGTCTCTCTGCTGTCTCTCTGTTGCTGTTCTTGGTTACTGCATTTATTCACTCCATCTGCATTTCTTTTTGTTGTTCCGGAAGTTCAAGAACCTATTAATATCTTTAGTTCTGTTTTTCTTTCTAAAATGTTTTAGTAGTTTTTGTTATTATTAATGTTCATGTTTTTAAAGTTTCTATATGGATAAGTTCATATTTGCAGGGTCTTGCTCTCTTCCTTTTTGGAACACATTATTTCATTCCTGACCATGTTTGCAGTGAGTGCAGAATAGTCTTGCATTATTCAAATTTCCTTTCCTTTGTAATTGAAAGTCTTTCTCTTGATCCTTTGAAGAACTATTTTTCTTTCTTTCTTTTCTTTTTTTCTTTTTGGTGGGCAATTGGGGTTAAGTGACTTGCCCAAAGTCACATGGCTAGTAAGTGTGTCAAGTGTCTGAAGCTGTATTTGAACTCAGGTCCTCCTCACTCCAGGGCTGGTGCTCTATTCACTGTGCCATCTAGCCACCCCCTTTGAAGAACTTTTTGTTGTTTATGAATTGAATGATTAAATTTAATGACTATATTAATGGTTAACCACATTATATCTGGTTTCCTTGCCTGGTTTCAACTCGATGGAATGGAATACTCTCCTACTTCCACTCCTGGTAGAAAATAGTCTCCCTTGGAAAAAAGTTAGGGGTGAAAAGAGTAGAGATATTTAGTGTGCCTTCCTTTAGAGCTACAAAATAACACTCCAAGCTACATGTGTGACAAAGGTTAACATGTTAACCTTGATAAACTTAAATCATTCTCTTTTTTATATACTATATTTTTATATTACACATGATATATAATTAAATATTATATTTTTACATTATATATTTTTCTATATAATATTTCATCCCTAGAGAAACATTCTGTAATAAAACTTTTACATGACCAGTTTTCTTTCTCATTTCAATAGCATTAATTTTACTTTTGGGCCAAGCTTTTGTTTTTATGTAATAAAAATTTTCTATTTTATCCCCTGAAATCCTCTCTATCCATTGTTTCATCAAGAAGATTTCTCCTGTCAATTGCTGAAGAAGAAAAAAAAACTAATGTTTTATTTTTATAAGTTGTTAATGAAATGACCATTTATATTTAGATCATGTATCCATTTGCAGCTGTTATATATTGGGGAATCTCTAGGAAATGCTGATATATTCAGAGTCTTTTCTTTCATTTTAATGAGTGTTTCATTCTCAACTCCAATTTTATATTTTGTTTCATCCATCTTGTATGTTTTCATATCTGCATACATATGATAGAGTCACTGACTAATTTAAGTTCTTCCATTGTAGACTTATTTGTCTTTATATCTCAGCCTGTTGTATCATTCCTATTACATTGAAGATGCTCAATAAATACTTTTTGAGTCAATGAAGTGTATCATTTTGCTTCTCGGAGTTGAGAGAGTTCTTTACTTTGTTTTTAATCAGCCAGGCTGGAAGCTACTTTGATGACACTCAGTGGCTTCTCCTCTTTAGATTTTCTTCCACATTAGGGTTTATTTTGGCCTTTTCTTCAACCAGTAGAGTATGTAACTTTACACAGAGAAATGATCCTGTAATGATTGTTATATCTCTTAAGAGGTTGTTTCCTGGGAGCCAAGATGGTGGAGTATAAACAGCTCACCCAAGCCACTCTGCCCTCAGATTCCCCCCAAACTATGTAAAAGGGGAATCTGAACAACTTCTGGAGGCCCAGAACCCACAGAATGACACAGAGAAGCTAACCTCGCACTGAGGACAGCCCAGCAGCCCTGCAGGAAGGACCAGTGCAGTGGTCTGGCAGCCGACAGCGCACAGGGCGCAGAGTGTGGGGAGCCGAGCCGAGAGGAGCCCAGGTCCCCGTGAGCCGAGGTTTTAGCCCCAGGGCGGCAGGGCCAGCAGCTGGCTGGAGAGACCCCAGAACACCAGCAGCTGTGGCGATTCCAGAATTATCAACATAGACATGCCTAGGACAAAGTAAGAGGTTAGTGTCCTATGGACTTTGGGACCTGTATTTGGGGAATGCGTTGGCTCCCTCCCCTGGGGGCTAGAAGCCCCTGAGGAGACATGCCATTTTGTAGTTTTCATAGGCATTTCCGGCTCCCGGGCTATGAATTGTGGGGAGATCCAGCGATCAGTCTTGGGGGGTAATCGCTCTTGCTTTAACCTCCCTGGATCTGGATTGTGATATAGGGTGGAAGTTGTGGGTGGGTTTACAGCTTGCCAGAAACGGAAGTTGCCCCCCACACGTTCGGGACGAAATTCCTCTATCTGGCCTTAAAGCCATAGTGTGGCAAAAAGCCCAAAAGTCAAGTAATTAAGTAGCAACATGCCAAGGCAAAGGAAACAGAAAAATGCAACCCTAGACTCCTATTTTGGGGGCATAGAGAGGGAAAAGGACTGTGAGGTCAGAGGTCCTGCTCCAAAAGGCCCAGGGGAAAACATGAGTGGGTTGCAGGCCATAGAGGACCTTAAGAAGGACTTTAAAAATCAAATAAGAGAAGTGGAGGAAAAATTGGAAAGAGAAATGAGAAGGGTGCAGGAAAAGTATGAAATGAGGGTCAACAGCCTGACTGAGGAAAACAACACCTTAAAAAATAGACTAACTCAAATGGCAAAGGAGGCCCAAAAGGGCAATGAGGAGAAGAATGCCTTAAAAAGTCAGATTTGCCAGATGGAAAAAGAATCTCAAAAGTTCACTGAGGAGATTCATTCCTTCAGAGTTAGACTGGAGCAAATGGAAGCTAATGACTTTATGAGAAATTAAGATGCTGTTAAGCAGATCCAAACAAAGGAAAGATTAGAAGGCAATGTGAAATATCTCATGGGAAAAACCACTGACCTGGAAAATAGATCCAGGAGAGACAATTTAAAAAATATTGGACTACCTGAAAGCCATGATCAAAGACAGAACCTAGAAATCACCCTTCAAGAAATCCTCAAGGAAAATTGCCCTGATGTTTTAGATCCAGAGGGCAAAATAGAGGTTGAAAGAATCTACAGATCACCTCCTGAAAAAGATCCCAAAAAGAAAACTCCCAGGAATATTATAGCCAGGTTCCAGAATCCCCAGATCAAGAGAAAATACTACAAGCATCCAGGGAGAAACAATTTCAATATTGTGGAAACACAATCAGAACAGCACAGGGCCTGGCAGCTTCTACACTGAGGGATCGAAGGGCATGGAATATGATATTCCAGAAGGCAAAAGTTCAGGGAATGAACCCAAGGGTCACCTACCCAGCAAAACTGGGTATTTTGTTTCAGGGGAAAATATGGCCATTCAGTGGAATAGAGAACTTTCAAGCATTCTTGAGGAAAAAACCAAAATTGAATAGAAAATTTGACATCCAGACACAAGAAGGAAGAGATGTCTGAGAAGGTAATCAAGGAAAAGAAATCAAAAGGAACTTATCAAAGTTGAACTATTTACATTCCTATATGGAAAAGCAATAACTGTGACTGATGATATCTTTCTCACTATGAAAATAATGGAAGGGTTTGTGGTCATATGAATACATATGTAAATGTGTGTGTAGATGGTTACAGTTATATATGGCTAGAGGGCATAGATTGAATTTGTTGGGAAGGGATAATACTCAGGGGATGAAATTATGAGGTGAGAGAGGAAAGTGGCAAGAGGAGATGGGGAGAGACATGGTAGGGTAAACTATCTCATGTAGAAGAAGCAAGGGGAAGTGGTTGCAAGCGAGGAGGAGAATGGGGAGGCAAAAAAGGCAAAACCAAATTCTCATTGAATTTGGTTCAGGGAGAGAATGATATACATACTAAATGGGATATCTCAACCTGCAGCAGAATCGGGGGAAGGGGGATGAGAGGAGAGATGATGGATGGGAGGGCATCCTTGGGGGGAGGGGAGGTTGGAAGTACCCACTATAGAAGAGGGATAGGATTATGTAGGGAGTGGACCAGGTGGGGGATGGGATGAGTGGGAGGGAATTATAAGCAGCCTTGTACAATATATCTACTATGATAATGTTTTGCATAGCTAGACATGTACACCATATACTAAATTGCTTATCTCCCCAGAGGGAATTGGTGACAAGCGAGGAAGGAAATGGATCTGAAATTCGAGGTTTTAACATTAAACATTTCAAATATATATAAATACTATTATTAATACTCTTTTGTTTATAATTGGGAGATAAGATGTGCAGGCATTGGGACACAAAGATTCACCTTCTTCTAATGGAAAAGTCGAGGGGCGTATGGGAGAAGGTATGGGAGAGGGCAGATTGGAGGAGGCGATATCTTGTGGGACTGCTATTCTGGGAAGTTGGGTAGGGGAATAACAGGGGGAAAATGAATGTAACTCAAAATCTGGTGGAAATGAATGATGTAAAACAGAAATTAATAAAGCATTTGTTTAAAAAAAAGAGGTTGTTTCCTTCCTGATGAGATAAATTCCTTATCATTTAAAATCATTGACGTTATACTACAGTCAGTCTTTTGACTTTCTTCTTCAAAGAAGATATGTTGTACAAATACAAATACTTGATTTTTACTGTCCCTCCCTTCTTTTTCCTTTTGCAATGAAATCATCGAGTATTACTCTCTGTCTTAACAAATGACAAAAATATGAAATTCTTTTAAGAAGTATTTAAGAGAGAGTTTTATTACGAAGAATTTGTTTGATAAATCAGGGAGAAAGAAACAGAAGAATTAACTGTTACTCAAGATTTTTTTTTTGCTTTTTGTAAGGCAATTGGGTTTAAGTGACCTGCCCAAGGTCACATGGCTTGTTTTTGTGTTAAGTGTCTGAGTTCAGATTTGAATTCAGGTCTTCCTGACTTCAGGTCCAGTGCCCTATTCACTGCACCACCTAGCCACCCCAACCTTGCATCATTTTAATAAGGATATCCAATGATAGGGAAGTCACTAAACACAAAAGCAGCCTGTTCAGTTGTAGCCTTATTGTTAGGGAGTTTTATTATGTGTGTGTGTGTGTGTGTGTGTGTGTGTGTGTGTGTGTGTGTGTTCAAGGTTGATCCACAATCTCTCTCCCTTTAGTTATCACCATTACTCCCAATTTTGATTTCTAAGAAAAGTGAGCTACTACTTCTTTCAAATAAATCCTTCATATATTTCAAGAATATCAATTACTAGATTAATCCTCTTCTTCAAGCTTAAAACCTCCAGTTCTTTTATTTTTCCTTTTGTTTTGTTAACAATTTTTTATTTATTTAGCATTTTTCCCAGTAACCTGTGCAAACTATTTTTAACATTCATTTTCAAAACTTTGACTTCCAAATTCTTTCCACCCTCTTTCCTCAGCACCCCTTCATTGAGAAGGGAAGCAACTCAATATCGGTTATTGAGTTGTGTATTTATGCAAAACATTTGCATAATAGTTTTTTTATGAAAGAAAACATAGACCAAAAATGAAAACTAAAACAGACAAACCTTGAAAAAAATAAAGTAAAAAATATATACTTGGATTTGCGTTCAGACACCATTTTTTCTTTCTCTCGGGATGGCTGGCATTTTTCATCATAAGTCCTTCAGAGTTGTCTTGAATCACTGTATTGTTGAAAATAGCTAAGTCATTCACAGCTGATCATCTTGCAATATTGCTATTACTTTGTACACAGTACATTTCACTTCATATCAGCTCATGTAATTCTTTCCAGGTTTTTCTGAGAGCATCCTGCTCATCATTTCTTTTTCTTTCTTTCTTTCTTTTTTTAAAGCAACTGGGGTTAAGTAACTTGCTCAAGGTTACACGGCTAGTTATTATTTATGTGTGGGTGCTCATTTTCTGAGGCCGGTTTCGAGCCCGGGTCATCCCAACTCCAAGGCCGGCGCTTTTACTGCGCCACCTAGCCGCCCCATGCTCATCATTTCTTATAGCAAAATAGTATTCCATCACAATGACATACAACAATATATTCAGTCATTTTCCAGTTGATGGACATGCCCTCAATTTCCACTTCTTTTCCCTCAGACAAGAGCTGCTAGAAATATTTTCGTACATATAGGTCATTTACATTTTTTTTTGTCTTTTGGGATATATACCTAGTAGTGGTATTGCTAGGTCAAAGGATATGCATGGTTTTATAGCGCTTTGGGCAAAGTTCTAAATTGCTCTACAGAATTATTGAATCAGTTCACATCTCAGCCAACAGTACATTAATGTCTCATTCTCATCTATACCTCCTCCAACATTTGTCACTTACCTTTGCTGTCTATCTAATCTATCTATCTAAACCTAGTCGATCTATTAGGTATGAGGTAGTACCTATTAGATTGAAGGTAGGGCAGGTAGAATTGTTTTAATATGCATTGCTCTAATCAATAGTGAGTTAAAGCATTTTTTTTCTTATCACTATAAAAAGCAAAAACTATTCATATCTTTTGACCGTATAACAGTTAGGGAATGGCTCTAATTTGTATAAATTTGGCTCAGAGAACTATAGAGATATGTTCAAGAACTGAGGCTATCATCAGAGAAACATGTTTCACTTTTTTTAGTTACTATTGCTAACTGTGCTTCTCTCCATCCTATCTCCCAACACACTCCATTAATTATGTTCTCTCTCCTTTTAACCCGTCCCTCCTCAAAAGTGTTTTGCTTCAGGAAGAGTCAAGTTGGAGGAGTAAAGAAAGGGACTTGGTTGAGCTTTCCCTCATATCCATCCAAATATCTATAAAAATGACTCTAAATAAATCCTAGAGCAGCAGAACCAAGAAAATGATGGAGTGAAACAAATATCCAGTCCAAGACAGCCTAGAAGTTTGACAGAAAGGGTCTATCACCCAGGGTTGGGAGTGGAGCACCGTCCATTGTGGGCTGTATGGGTATAGACAGGTCAGAGGAGGCCTCAAGTGACTGAATCCATGTCATCTGGGGCAATATTCAGACTTTCAGCCCACAAATGCCAAAGGCAGCATCGAAGGTCAGTGGGAAAACTCTGTGGGACATGGGAGAGAGAGGAGTGCAATCTGGCCCAAGTTCCTAGCTTTTTGATCATAAAGAGAAAGGGAAAAGAGAAGTGGAAACAAAAGGGAGGGGGACAAGGAGTTAGAACCTTCCTCATACCTACCAGATCCCAAATTCCCTTCATTGTGACCAGTTTCCCAAATTTATTTGGCCTACTGCCCCCTTTTAAAAAATATGCTCAGTGCCCCCTTGAAAATCTGCTTTCTTGGGGATGGAGTTAAAGTGGTAGAGTAAAAGCAGGGACTTGCTTGAAATGTCTCCCAAACCCTCCCATATACCTGTAAAAGTAACTCTAACCAATTTCTAGAGGAGAAGAACCCATAAAAAGACAGAGTGAAACAAATTTCAAGCCCAAGACAAACTGAAAGGTCAACAGGAAAGGCCTGTTGCATCAGTCTGAAAGAGGAGCTCAGTTCAGTGCAAAACGTACCAACACAGACTGACCCCAGGAAACCTGGAGCAGGCCCTAGGCTCCGAATCACTGGTAGCTATGGAGGTTTCCAGACTTTTCAGTCCACAAACTCCAAAGACAACTTGGAAAGTCAGTAGGAAAAAGTCTGTTGGACCTGAGTGAGAGAGGAGTGGTCCATCCCCAGTCCCAAGGTATCAATGCTGGCAGTGGCTATGGCAGTGGGAGTGGCTGCTTATGAAGCTCTTGGTCTACAGATGGTGGGGGTATCAAAGTGACTAATTGAAGGTGAGGGATTGCTGGGATCTCTTTGCTGGCACTAAGGCAGGATTCTCTTGCTCTGTCCTTTCTTGGATCTGGGTACCAGTCCTGTGTGGCAGTCCTGGGGCTAGGAGGAGTGCTAGTATAGTGAATCTTGTGGAGGCAGTAAAGAGGGAAACCTTCTCACAGTTCTAACGCGGGAAAGAGTCCTTGTGGTCACTCACAGACCAGAGCTCAGACCAGGTGAGGAATAAACTACTCTCCTCTCATCGTGCATCCTTGGGAGAACTGAAAAATTTACAGGTACCTAGAAATATATCTGAAAATAGTTGCATGAAAACCCCTGAAGTTTGGAACAGTACAACCTCCACATTGGGAGAAGACGTCTAAATTAACAATGGATTATAAAAGTCAAGTAATTGACTGCGAAAATGAGGAAAGAGAAGAAAAAAATCAAACTATGGAATCTTACTTTAGTGACAAGTGTACACTACCAAGGTAAGTAAACTTATCCACAACTTCAAAACTTATCAATCTGCTTACTGAAGTCAGAGATGGATACATATTTTTATGGAGTGACCACAGTGAAGGGGAGTGCTGTGAAACTGATATAGATTTTGCAATCAAAACTAATCTGGCCAACAAGCTGGTATGCCTGCCAAAAGGAGTGAACAACAGGCTCGTGACAATGTGATTGCCACTTGTAGGAAAATGTCCTGCCACCAGTATCAATTCCTATGCTCCCACCATGATGAACCCTGATTAAGTTAAAGAAAAAAATTATGGGGGCGGCTAGGTGGTGCAGTGAATAAGAGCGCCGGCCCTGGAATCAGAAGGACCTGAGTTCGGGGCCGGCCTCCGACACTTAATCCACACAAACAAAAACCTAGCCGTGTAACCTTGGGCAAGTTACTTAACCCCAATTGCCCTAAAGGGGCGGCTAGGTGGCGCAGTGAGTAAGAGCCCCGGCCTCGGAGTTGGGATGACCTGAGATCAAATCCGGCCTCAGAAAATGAGCACCCACACATAAATAATGACTAGCCGTGTAACCTTGAGCAAGTTACTTAACCCCAATTGCTTTAAAAAAAAAAAAAAAGAAAAAATTATGAAGACCTAAAGACCCTTATGATCAATGTGCCAAAAGAAGGCAAGTTTATAATTCTGGGTGACTATAATGTTAGAGTGGGCTGAGACTACCATACTCTGCAGGGAGTCCTAGGGAGGAATGGAGTTGGAAACAGCAACAGCAATGGTCATGTACTACTGAGGATTTGTGCATTTCATGGGCTTCTTATAACCAACAATATCTTCCATTTATTTAAATATAATAAAACTTCATGGATGCACTCTTCCAGCAAACACTGGCATCTTATAAGGAGAAGAGACAAACAAGATGTGAGAGTAATGAAGGTAATGTTTGGTGCAGAGTACTGGACTGATCTTAGACTTATCTTTTCCAAGCTACATATTCACATTCATCAAAAGTGGTGCCCCCAAGGTAAAATGCCTATCAGAAGAATTAATGTCAACAAATTAGATCTCTTCTCTGAGTGGGAACAGTTTGTTACTTACTTGGAGAGAAAGTTGAGTAAATACACAGTTGGTAACAGTGGAGTAGAAAAGGACTAAGCAACTTTCAGAGATTTGCTGTATAGCACTGCATTGGTCATCTGGATCAGAACACTCACAAACATTAAGATGAAAATGATGTGGAAATTCAGAAGTTGCTAAATGGAAAAGGAGAACTCTATAGCATGTACCAGCAGGATAATTCATCCATTGCTCAGGAGGCAGCATTTAATTCTATCAAAAGTAAAATGCAAGCAAAGCTTAGAGGGAGATGCTGGATTCCTGACTCAGTAAGAAGTCAGATGAAATTCAGTTTTATGTTGATAGTAACAATCCAAAATGCTTTTACATTTCCCTGAAGATTATTTATGGGACAAAGACTTTTTGTGCATCACAACTACCCAGTATTGATGGAGTCATGTTGTTTAGTGATAAGGACATGATCCTATAGAAGTTGGTTCAGGTATTAACAGAATAAAGGGCCAGGTAAAAAGAGCTCTGGCAAGAGCCACTCTCATTCTCCAGTCACCACTGAAGTCTTGAGATTCTTTTGTTGCATTGAAGGTGTGAAGATTAAGCCGGGTATAGTTCATGAGACCCTCATCTCCAACTTCTCGAATCATTCATATAATTCCATCAGGTTCTCATATTCCAAATTTTCTTGGCAAAGCACTCAGACTCTTTCTCCAGCATGGGCCACTGTGTATCTACCTCGCTCACACAGTGCAAGGGTATCATGTCACTAGGGGACATCTCTAGTCAGGTGATAGAAATCAATATACTTTTGAACAGGCACTTTTCTCTTACTAATAGCAGACAGCAGCATATATTTTCCAATCCTATTCAGATCAATGAGGACATAGCAATTCACTGAACTCAGTGGCCATTGAATGTGAATGAGATATTAATGACATTGATGTCAATACTTATAGGGGTGAGAGACCATGATTCCAATGACAACTCAGGTGGTAGCTTTCTTCATCTCAAAGTCTTCCAGTGTCTTGACCAGCAAATCTATTTCTAAGGCTTCTTTGCCATTGGCTTCCTCATATTTCTCCTCTACCATGTCTGTCTCAGGGACATCACCTCCATTTTCTTCATGTCCATTTCTGGGCCACTCCCTGGCTTTGTTTGCTTTCTTCTTCTTGGCCAGATCAGATGGCATGGTGATGAGCTATAGGTGTTAAATTCCTTTCAGTTTACCCAGAAGCCCTCTTCCCCTCAGATCTCATCTCCATCCTTGTGCTCTTCCCTTTCTCTCTCCATTCATTGGCTTCCATTCTATATTATTTTCTTTTGCCCAAACTTCTGTCCTGTGAAGATACTTTGGATCTAAGATTTTTTACCTAGTGTATTTGATATCTGTTTCAATTTATTTTCATTTGCACATTTCATACATGTGATCTATTCCTTCATCTAAAACATTTATCAACATTTGAGCAAAAAAGAGTTAAGGAAAAAGCCTTGAATCTAGAATTAACCTAAGAAAATAATTCAAATGTCCATTCACTTTAACCAAGTTTTCCCATTGCTAAGTATATACCTTTAAGGAAATCAATGGTAGAAAATAAGATCCATTGTCCATCAATGTATAGAGAGGAATATTTATGTTTTGTTTTGTAGTAGGAAAGAACTGGAAATAAAGTAGATGATCACCTATTAAGAATACCTCAATATTATCATGTTTGAGTGTAATATAATATCCCTGTGCTATAAGTAAGTATAAATATGTAAACTAACAGGAACACATGATGCAAAGTGAAGTAAATGAAATCAGATAACAACATATTCAATGAGCATTATATGAACAAGAATAAACACAATAGAGTCCAAAACTAAATGCTGTGCAATTAAATGGTCAAAATGGCTCCAAAGAAGGAATTGAAAAATGTACCTCCCTCCCATATTTTCAGAATTGAAGAAGTATGAAGGTAGAACATAGTGTATACTGTCAGACTTGACTTACATGTTAGTCACTTTTGCTGAACTTTTTTTTTCACTTTCTTCTTAGCTTTATTTTATAAAAGATGATTGTGGTTCATGGAGAGAGAATGATAAATTGTGAAAAAATGATATAAAAACCATGTATCAGGATATACATACATGGTATGTGCATGTATATCTATCTCTTTCCATATATATATATTTATATACATATATACGTATATTTATATACATATATATCATGTATGTATGTATGTGTGCATGTGTGTAAGTGTTTAGGAGTGTGTGTATGTGTGTTTGTGTTTATGTATAGTTAAAACCAAAGCATGGAACATCCTATTAAAAATCTCATTATCAGGTTGATAGTAATTGAGTAATCAATATTCTTTGTGTATTATCAATCAGCCAGCATCAAACTCACATCCAGCCCACATATTTCAATCTTGTCCATTAAATTAAAATTTCAACTCCTGCTATTTCCATTCATTCATACCAGTTTTGTCCTTTGGGTACAAAAGTAAATAATAATAAAAACAACAACAAAAATAATACAATAACAATGACAATCCCAATAATTTTTTCCCACATGATAGCTTTTGAAAGAATTAGCTACAACAATTATGTCTCCTCTATCTGTTTGCTTCTAAGTGTCTAGATGGAGTGCTAGACTCAGAATCAGGAAGACATGAATTTAAAATGCACTCCTCACTGACTTTAACCCTGGACAAGTCACTTAGCCTTCAATTGTAACAGGAGAATAATAATAGCAAATAACTCATAGAGTTATTGTTAGCATCAACATATACATACACACACACCACACACACACACATATAATATATGTATGTATATGTGTGTTTGTTTGCATGTATATGTACATGTATGTGTGTGTATGTATGCATATGAATTTATATACACATATGTATGTATATATATGCAGAGAGAGAGTCACAAACTCTAAAGCAATATATAAATCCTATCATTCATTATTTTAAACTCATGCTATTTGGCATTATATTCTTCTTCACCTTTTGTCCCTTTTTGTATTAAACTGATCCAATTCCATCTCATCCCTTTCCTTTTCCTGTTCCCTCTCCCCCATATTTTCCAGTTATTCTCTTTCCACTTATTTAACTCTTTTTCAATGTATTGATTATGCTTTAAGTACAAAAATGTAAATTCTGCAGAAATGCATAAAGCTTTGACTCCAATATTTATGTAGATTGGCCATTGATACCTCTGGGAATTATTCAGGGCTTACAGACAGAAGGGAAAGACCTCTTTGTAGCATCAACATGATATTCACAGGCCCTATGGTGACAATGAATATGGTGGTGTAATTCTGAACTGCCAAATATAACAGACTCTCCACATGCAAAACAGAACCAACACATTTATTCAAACATCATAATGCCAAATCCCAACAACAGAAAGCCAAATCCATCATAGCAACAAAGAAGTCTATACACAATAACAATGCAGGGGACAATGCCATCCCCATGCCTTCCCTTGCTAAGGCCTCCCACAAATGAAAACTTGCAGATTGATGATTGGATTGACGAGAAATGTGATTTTCAAATGTTATTTTTGTTTCAATAATTGTGGAAAATGTACTACTGATTTTTCTGTTACTTTATTATGTATCAATTTATATGACTCTTCCTAGTTTTCTCAGAATCTTTCATATTATTCAATTTTTAAGGCACAGTAATTGCATTCTTTTATCATAAATTTGTTTATCCCTTTCCTAGCTAAAAATCACCCCAAATGCACCTGTTATCATTGCTCATATTAATCTAATTTATTTCCCAATGTGCCATAATAGCATCAACATTTTTTCAATTTATTTTTTTATTTATTTTTAATTTTCAACATTTGCTTCCATGGGTTTTACATTTCCTCCCCCTCCCACTCTCCTCACTCCACAAGATGGGCTCTACATATATATCCCTATTAAACATATTTTCATATCAGTCATGTTGTACATAAAGAATTTTAATGAGTTGGAGAAACTGTGAGAAAGAAAAACAAAATGAAACAAAACAAAAATAGTCTGTTTCACTCTGCATTCTAACTCAATAGTTCTTTCTATGAATATGGATGGCATTTTCTATCAGGAATTCTTCGGAATTATTTTAGGTCCTTGTATTGCTGAAAAGAGCTAAGTCTACAAAATGAGTCATTGTGCACTGTGGCTATTACTGTGTAAAATCTTCTCCTAACTCTGCTCATAACTCAGCATCAATTTAAATAAGTCTTCCCAGGTTTTTCTGAAGTGTGCCTGTTAATCATTTCTTATAGCACAATAGTATTCTATTAAATTCATATACTACAGCTTGTTCAAGCACTCCCCAGATAATGGACATCCCCTCAATTTCCAGTTCTTGGCCACCACGAAAAGAGCTGTTATAAATATTTTTTGTACGTGTGAGTCCTCTTCCCATTTTTATGATCTCTTTGGTATACAGCCCTAGAAGTGGTATTACTGGATCAAAAGATATGCATATTTTAATAGCCCTTTGGGCATAGTTCAAAATTCCTCTCTAGAATGGTTGGATCAGTTGACAACTCCACCAACAACGAATTAGTGTTCTAATTTTCTCACATCATCTCAAACATTGATCATTTTCCTGTTGTTTTTTTCTTTCACGTTAGCTAATCTGATGCTTCAGAACTGTTTTGATTTGCATCTCTCTAATAAATAGTGATTTAAAGAATTTTTTCACATGAGTAGAGATTGCTTTTATGTCATCCTTTGACAACTTCCTCTTCATATCCTTTGATCATTTCCCACCTGGGGATTGACCTGTATTCTTATAAATTTGAATCAGTTCTTTATATATTTTAGATATGAGGCCTTTATCAGAGATACTAGTTGTAATTTTTCCCCCTGGTTTTCTGAATCCCTTCAAATCCTTGTTGTGTTAGGTTTGTTTGGGCACAAACTTTTCAATTTAATGTAATCAAAATGATCAATTTTGCATTTGATAATGTTCTCTATCTCATGTTTGGTCATAAATTCTTTCATTCTCCATAAATCTGACAGAAACTATTCCTTGCTCCCCAAATTTGTTTATAATAGCAGACTTTACACCTAAATTGTGTACCCATTTTTTACTTTATTATGATATACAGTGTCACATGTTTATCTATGCCCATTTGTATAAAAAGGTTAAATATGATTCTGGCTAAAAATGGGAAGATTGAATAAATGAGCTTCCACTCTGATGATTTTGGGATTTATAATATTATGGCTATCTCTTGCTGTTGGGCATTGTAAGTAATATACAGAAAAATGATGATTTATGTGCATTTATTTTATATCCTTCAACTTCGCTAAAGTGGTTTATTTTTAATTGATTCTTTTTTAATTGATTTTTTAAAATTGATTCTTTAGGATTCTAAGTATTTCTAATTTATCTAAGTATATCATCATATCATCTACAAAGACTAATAACATAGTATTTTCAGTTGGTCAATCAAAGAGCACAAAAAAGTCAAGTGTCCCACCCCCTGCATCACAACTGAATTAAAATTATCATCAGTTAATGCCAAGCACCTTCTCAAAAGGGGCAGTGAAGAGGACAAAGGCCATCTACCCCTGAGCTACAGCAAGGTTAAGATATCATCTCAGCATTTAATACCCAAAGAGAGGTCTTCATCTTGATCCAAGGCAACCTCTCAGCAATCTCTGTTCCTGTGGAAACAAAGCTGAACAAAGTCATAATATACATTGCCAGTGTCCTCATCAATTCACTCTCTGTCTGCAGAACAGTCTCATGACCCCTGGAAATATCAGCAAGACCCTCTTCCAGGATTTATGTAAACATAAAACAAGAGAATCCTTCTTCAGGGCTTCTGAACCAACAGCAAGATTCCAGGACCTCTGCAACAATAGCACTGTCCTTCACCAGCAGATTAATCTGACAAAACAAGATTAAAACAGACAAACAGGGTTGGAGCCAAGATGGCTGAGTAGAAACAGCACTTCCACAGCACTCCAGCCCATACCACTTCAAAATTATGTAAAAAGGGGACTCTGAACGACCTCTGGAGCTCCAGAACCGACAGAATAACACAGAGAAGGTAACTTCCCACTGAAGACAGCCAGGCAGCCAACCTGGGAGTGGCCAGCTCAGTGCTCTGGGAGCTGAGCCCAGGACAACACAAGTCAGAGGTTTTAGCCCCAGGGTGGCCAGACCAGAAGCTGCCTGGAGGGACCCCAGAATGGTGTTGCTTTGGCATCTCCAGAATTATCAACACATAGATGCCTAGGACAAAGTGAGTGGTTAGTGCCCTATGAACTTTGGGACCAGTATTTGGGAGAGAGTTAGCTTCTTCCCCTGAGGGTGAAAAGTGGCTGAGGAGCCTTGGCAAAGTCACCATTTTGCAGCTTTAGTTGCAGCTTCAGCATCTGGCCTGTGAACTGTAGGGGGATCCGGCGATTATTCCTAGGGGTAATAGATCTTGTTTTAACCTTCTTGGATATGGATTGCAGTCTGGGGTGGAGGTCTTGGGGTGTGTGACCAGCTTGCCAGAGTGGGTGGAGGCTTCAGAGAGGCCATGCAATTAATATCTCAGGCAGTTGAGACAACCCCAATATTGGGATGGAAGCTCCTCTGTCTGGTGGCAGAGTCCTACTGTGGCAAGAAGCCCAAAAGTCAATTAATTAAGTGGCAACATGCCTAGGGAAATGAAACAAAATAAACAGAAAAATTCAACATTAGACTCATATTTTTGGGGCAAAGAGTATCAAAGCATGGAACAGGAGGAAGACTGGGAGGTAAGAACTCCTGCATCAAAAGTCCCAAATGAAAATACGAGCAGGTTACAGGCCATAGAGGACCTTAAGAAGGAGTTTAAAAACCAAATAAGTGAAGTGGAGGAAAAATTAGGAGAAATGAGAAAAATGCAAGAAAAGTATGAAATGAGGATCAACAGCCTGACTGAGGAAAATAGCACCTTAAAAATAGACTAACTCAAATGTCAAAAGAGGCTCAGAAAGGCAATAAGGAGAAGAATGCCTTAAAAAGCCGAATTTGCCAGATGGGAAAAGCATCTCAAAAGCACACTGAGAAGATTCATTCCTTCAGAATTAGACTGGAGCAAATGGAAGCTAGTGACTTTATGAGAAATCAAGATACTGTTAAATAGATCCAAACAAATGAAAGAATAGAAGGCAATGTGAAATATCTCATGGGAAAAACCATTGACCTGGAAAATAGAACCAGGAGAGATAATTTAAAAATTATTGGACTACCTGAAAGCCAGGATCAAAGAAAGAACCTAGAAATCATCCTTAAAGAAATTCTCAGGGAAAATTGCCCTGATGTTTTAGACCCAGTTTGGGGAAATAGACGTTGAAAGAATCCACTGATCACCTCCTGAAAAAGATCCCAAAAAGAAAACTCCCAGGAATATTATAGCCAGGTTCCAGAATCCCCAGATCAAGGAGAAAATACTACAAGCATCCAGGGAGAAACAATTTCAATATTGTAGAAACACAATCAGAATAGCCCAGGACCTGGCAGCTTCTACACTGAGGGACTGAAGGGCTTGGAATATGATATTCCAGAGGGCAAAGGACCTGGGATTAAAACCAAGAATCACCTACCCAGCAAAACTGAGTATTTTGTTTCAGGATAAAATATGGTCATTCGGTGGAATAGCGGACTTTCAAGCATTCTTGAGGAAAAAAAAAAAACAGAGTTGAATTGAAAATATGACATTCAGAAACAAGAAGCAAGAGATGCTTGAGAAGGTAAACAGGGGAAAGAAATCAAAAGGAACTTATCAAAATTGAATTATTTACATTCCTACATGGAAAAACAATAACCGTAACTGATGAAACCTTTCTCAGTATGAAAATATTTGAAGATGGGTACATGAAATATGGGCACATGAATACATATGTGAATGTGTGATATGTTTACAGGTATACATAGATAGAGGGCACAGGTTGAATTTAGTAGGAAGGGATGGTATTTAAAAGGTCAAATCAAGAGATTAGAGAGGAATATAATGAGAGGAGATTCGGAGAGACAGAAAGGGGTAAACTATCTCATATAGCAGATGAAAGGGGAAGTGGTTGCAATGGAGGGGAAGAACAGGAAGGCAACAAGCAAAATCATATTCTCATTGAATTTAGCTCAGGGAGAGAATGACATACATAGTAAATTGGATATCTCACCCTATAGGAGAGTAGGGGTTAGGGGTATGAAAGGGGGGGGTGATGGAAAGGAGAGCCTGCTGGGGTGAAGGGAGGTTGGAAGTACCCACTTTTGAAAAAAGACAGGATAAAAGTAGGGAATGGACCAAGTGGGGGGTGGGATAGGTGGGAGGGAAATATAGCCAGTCTTTTACAATATATCTACTATGGTAATGTTATGCATAGCTATACATGTACAACATATACGGAATTGCTTATCTTCCCATCAAGAGTCGGTTACAAGAGAGGAAGGGAATGAATCTGGAATTCAAAGTTTTAAAATTAAATGTTTCAAATATATGTAAATACTATTATTAATACTATTTTGCATATAATTGGGAGATAAGATGTGCAGGCACAGAGATTCACCTTGCCCTAATCGTAAATTTGAAGGTGGTATGGGAGAAGATATGGGAGAATGAAGATTGGATGAGGGGATATCCTATGGGACTGCTATTCTTGGGTGGTGCATAGCGGAAAATGGTGAAAAAATGTAACTCAAAATCTGGCAGAAATGAATGATGTAAACCAGAAGTAAATAAAGCATTTGGGAAAATAAAAATAAAAATAAAATACAGACAGACAAAATACCAGCATCACAGCCATATTTCCTCAGTCCTTGGCAGCTCTGGGTGGCAGCTCTCAAAAATCCTGGGCAACTCCAACTCAGCAATCCTCTCTCAGTCTGCGTTCATGTTGCTGCTCTAAAAATTTCTTCTGCCTCTTTCTGTTTGGGCTTCTCTCTAAATCCACAGCACCAGCTCTTCCGAGTTCAGCCCTGTCGTTTCACATCAACAAGTCCATCCCACAAGTGGGATTTATAAGCTCTGGGTTTCAACACTCAACATGGAAACCAGACCAATACATGGGGATCTTTAAATTTCATTAATATTCCTGCCCAATACATTGATTTTCTTTTTATTTATTTTATTCATGTAAGCATTCACAGATATAAAACTTCCCCCTACAACTGCTTTTGCTGTATCTCATAAGTTCTGGCATATTATCTCATTATTGTCATCCTCTTTAATGAAGTTATAGATTGTTTCTTTGATTTGTTGTTTGACCCACTTGTTCTTAATGATTAGATTATTTAGTTTCCAATTAATTTTAGCCCACCTTTCCATGGTTCTTTGTTAAATATAATTTTATTGCATCATCATCTGAAAAGGATGCATTTAATACCTCTGCTTTCTGCACTGAAATGTGAGGTTTTTATGCCCTAGTACATGGTCAGTTTTAGTCTATGTGTCATGTACCACTGAGAAGATGGTATATTTATTTCAATCTCCATTTAATTTTCTCCAGAAGTCTACCATATCTAGCTTTTCTAAAAAATCTATTTTTATATCCTTACCTTCTTTGTTGTTTATTTAGAGGTTAGATTTATCAGATTCAGAGAGGTGGAGGTTGTGGAGTCCCACTTGTATAGTTTTGCTGTCAATTTTTTCTGTAACTCCCTTAACTTCTCAGAATTTAGATACTACACCACTTGGTGCATATATGTTTAGTTATGATATCACTTCATTTTCTATGGTGTCTTTTAGAAAGATACAGTTTCCTTTCTTATCTCTTTTGATTAAATCTATTTTTGCTTTTGCTTTGTCTTAGATTAGAATGGCTACCTACACCTGTTTTTTTTTTAACTTCAGCTGAAGCATAATATATTCTACTCCAACCTTTTACATTTACCCTGTGTGTTTTCCTATATCAAATGTGTTTCTTATAAACAGCATATTATAATAGTTTTTCAAGTACATTAATTATGACTGAATCAACTTAAAGTATTTGAAGGATCAGTGTTTTCTTATTTTTCTCTAAGTTGTAAGGAATAAGGGAAGAAGGTTTTCAGGTGACACTTTGGATTCCTGAAATATTTGAAAGTTTCTGGGTGGAGTAAAGGTTTCAAAAGAATTATAGTCATTAAAGAAAATAACGGAATGCTTAAGGGGTAGTGGGCTTCCTGTAACTGGAAATGTTCTTAAAGAAGTTGATCACCACATATTAGGAGAGCTGAAAAATGGTTTCTTGTGAGGGATAACATGTTGGTTTTGATGTCCTTGTTACATCTCTCTAATTTAAAAAATTTATACCAGTGTGATTCAACGCCATAAAAGAAAAGTCCTCCTAGTTTGGGTGGGTATCACAACATTTTCAATTAGAGAAGTCTGTATTTACTAACAAGAAATAAATAACCTACACATTTTCTCCATACAAGTTTAACACAGAGAAGTTTCAATAGCTGTGATATTATAAATATCCCAGAATCATCAGAGTGGAAGCTCATTTGTCCAATCTTCCCATTTTTAGCCAGAATCATATTTAACCTTTATATACAAATGATTTTTTGTCCTTTTGCCATGTAACTCTGAAGAAAGAGATCACATAGTCTCCCTTTAGGCCTCTGAATATTCAAAATATCCTCTAATGTTTCAGAACTGTCTTTTTTCTCTTTCCTCTCTTGCATATGCTGCACATGAATGCAAACGAGTGCCTTTCATTAGAGTTTTTCGCCTTCTTTTGTTTCCATTGGACTTTTTGTCTTTAGAAGTAAGAAAACTTGAATTGCATACTCAAATCTGTTTTGAGAGAAAGAAACAAAGCTTTAAATAATTTTTTCTTTCTATAGCTTTATTTGGGAAGTTTGTGAAACTATTATCTGTGGTTCCTTGTAAGAAATCATGTTAATAAGTACTCTTTTCACTGTCTTTTTTCCCCTTTATCTACCCTCTTCAATTTTATAAAAAATGATGCACATGATTGAAGCATTTTTTGTACATATCAGTTCTTTTTGTCTACCCATGATGTATAAAATATATCTCACCTATCCTGTGTTAGGGTTTTTCATACTCTATATTAAAATGATTTTTTCAAGTCAAGATTTCCTTTCCTTTTCAAATGATTCAAGACTATTTTTCAGTTAGATGATTGATTTTAATAGTTAACATGAACATTCTAATAGGTTTTCTTTTCTCTCTTCTTTGTAGGACAGTAAGTTTCTTTGTACTGTGTTTTTACACTTTGCTGTAAGCTAGCTATCATTAATGGATTATAGCAACACATTGCTACTTGGGTTATTTTACCAAATTATTTTCAACTACAATTTAATATTTCTCTCTTGGGCTGCAATGAAGAAACTCTGTTTTGTTTGGTTTGGTTTGGTTTGGCTTTTACATAAATGGTTCTTCCAGAATCTCTTTTTATTCAGGCACTCTAGGCTGGTTATATTAGCTTATCTACCAATTCACTCTTTTCCATTTAGAAACATAAATTATTTTTCTCCAAAATAGATTTTCCTTCCCAAAGAGAAGTAAAAAGTTAGTAAATCTACATTCTTTTAATTTCAAAAGTCATTGCCATTGATTGCCATTAATTTATGAAGTCATCAAACTTAGTATACACTGATTAGGAGAAAGGATGATAAAATGGGAGTTAATAAACTTGTGCTCTACTTTCTAAAAAATTTAATGTCACTAATTTACTCTGTGATGCTGGCTAGTCTATAAATTATAGTTTGATCATCAATAAAATGTAGATGAAGTAAGCTATATTTAAGGGAATTAAAAATGATAAAATAATACATATAGCTCATTGAGTTTTGTAAAATAAAATTTGTTTTATCAATTTACTATGCTTATTTCATTATTCAGTTCATCTTTCCCCAAAATTCCTTGAATGGACATTTATCAAATCCCTTTATATACAAGTTGTGTAATTCTGGTGAATTCTTTTTCTTATTACCAATGGCTTAAAATGAAGAGGATTTCGATTATACAGTAAGAAGAAAGAGGCATGAATTTGTCGAGATATATTAAAATCTTTTCTTCTGATTAGCAAATATATTTTATCTTTTAGTTTAGTTTAGTTTTTCACTCTAAATCATGCTGTTCCTCAGAAGCATATAAGGCCAAAGTAGATCTGGGCAGATAAATATTTTATCTTTGAATTATAACTCCCATAAGATTTGGTGTAAAGGTGACAATGTGTACAGTAAGTCACTTCCTAGAGTATTAATGAAAAGAGGGAGAAGAGTGAGGGGGATGGAGAGAACGTGCAAAAAGAAAGAAAAAGAGAGACAGAAATAGAGAGACTAAGAGTGAGAGAAATACTGAGACAGAGAGGACAGAGAGAGAGAGAGAGAGAGAGAGAGAGAGAGAGAGAGAGAGAGAGAGACAGAGAGAGAGAGAGACAGAGAGACAGAGAGAGACAGAGAGAGACAGAGAGAGAGACAGAGAGACAGAGAGAGACAGAGAGACAGAGAGAGGGAGAAATTTCAAGTTGCATAATCTTTTGGTGAGGCTACGTAAATTGTCTTGAACAGCTGTTATAATTCTCCAGTGCTATGGCATGCAGATTTCTAAGATTTCCATTAGACAATGAGTTTCCAAGTTAACCTCTCTCACAGTTTGGGAGACTGAAGAGAGTGAAATAGATGCCAATTTGATGGGTGAGGTTTGACTTTTGGATAGGGACTGAGAAATATTTGTAATATTATTTTAAATTAATTTATTAGTTTAGTTTCAGTTAACAAGATTCAATTCCATAGTTCCTTTGTTTTTAAATTTCCTTTACTGCCCTCCCCACTCCCCCCACAACAGCATGTAGTCCAGTGTAAGATTTGCAAATACATTCATATTAGACATTATTCCAATTACAAAGGAATATTGTACTAGGTGGGATGAAAGATGGTAAAGAAAAAATAAAACCAAACAATGAAAAGAAAAAAATCATTTGGTTTACTTCCATCAGGATTCAGGCTCAGTTCTTTCTAGTTATATCTCTGGATGGCACATTTCTCTCTTTCTTGAGTCTTTCAGGATTGACTTACATCACTGCCTTGCTGAAAAGAGTCCAGTCTTTCCTAATTGATCATCACAGATCTGGTATGTCTGTGATTGTATACAAATTTCTTCTGATTCTACTCTTCTCGCTGAGCATCAGTTTGTATAAGTATCTCCAGGTAATGATGAAATCCGTCACCTCCTCGTTTCTTATACCACAATAATATTCCATTACATTCATAGACCACCACTTGCTTAGCCATTCCCCAAGTGATGGGCACCCCTTCAATTTCCAATTCTTTGCAACCACAAAAAGGGCTGCTATAAGTATTTTTGTACATATGGGTCTTTCTCCCACTTCTGTGATCTCTTTGGGATATAACCCTAGAAGTGGTATTGTTGGGTCAAAGGGCATGGAATTATTAATTGTCCTTTGGGCATAATTCCAGATTGCTCTCCAGAATGGTTAGATAAGTTCACAACTCCACCAGCAATGTATTAGTGTTCCAATTTGTCCACATCCTCTCCAGCATTTATCACTTTCTTGTTTTTTCATCTTAGCCAATCTGACTGGAGAGATGTGGTATCTTAGAGTTGTTTTGATTTGCATTTCTCTAATCAATAGTGATTTAGATCATTTCTTCATATGTTTATAGATATCTTTAATTTCTTTCTCTGAAAACTGCCTGTTCATAGCCTTTGACCATTTATCAATTGGGGAATGACTTGTATTCATATATTTGGCTCAATTCTCTATAAATTTTAGAAATGAGTCCTTTATCAGAGACACAAGATGTAAAAACTCTTTCCCAATTTCCCACCTCCCTCTTGATCTTGGTTACATTGGCTTTGCTTGTACAGAAGCTTTTCAATTTAATGTAATCAATATTATCCACTTTTCATTTTATAATGCTCTCTAATTCTTGTTTGGTCCTAAAGTCTTCCCCTCTCCACAAATCTGTCAGGTAAACTATTTCTTGCTTGCCCAAATTGCTTACAGAATCATTCTTTACACCGAGATCATGCACCCATTTAGACTTGATTTTTGTATATGGTGTTAGATAATGATCTATGCTCAGTTTCTGCCATACTGTATTCCGGTTCCCAGCAGTTTTTGTCAAATAATGCATTCTTATCCCAAAAACTGGGGTCTTTGTGTTTATTGAACCATAGATTACTATATTCATTAACTGCTGGTTCTCCTGCGACTAATGTATTCCATTGATCCACTACTCTACACCTCTGCCAGTAACAAGCAGTTTTGATGACTGCTGCTGTATAATACAGATTAAGATCTGGCATAGCTAGTTCACCTTCCCTAGCATTTCTTTTCATTAATTCCCTTGATATTCTAGACCATTTGTTTTTTCCAAATAAATTATGTTATTATTTTGTCTAACTCTACAAAGTATTTTTTCAGTAAATTTATTGGCATGGCACTAAATATATAGTTTAGTTTGGGTAAAATTGTCATTTTTATTATATTAGCTCAACCCAGCCATAAGCAATTGCTATTTTTCCAACTATTTAGATCTGATTTTATTTGTGTGAGAAGTGTTTTGTAGTTGTGATCATATAGATTCTGGGTTTGTTTTGGCAAGTAGATTCCAAAATATTTTCTAATGTCTACAGTGACTTTAAATGGAATTTCTCTTTCTATCTCTTGCTGTTGAGTTTTATTAGAGATGTACAGGAATGCTGAGGATTTATGTGGGTTTATTTTATATCCTGCAACTTTGCCAAATTTATTTATTGTCTCAAATAGTTTTTTTACTTGATTCTCTAGGATTGTCTAAGTATATCATCATATCATCTTCGAAGAGTGATAGCTTGGTCACTTCTTCACCTAATTTGATTCCTTCCATTCCTTTTTCTTCTCTAATTGCTACTGCTAGTGTTTCTAGTACCAGATTGAATAAGAGGGGTGATAGTGGACACCCTTGTTTCACTCCTGATCTTATTGGAAAGGCTTCTAGTTTATCCCCATTGCATATAATACTTTCTGATGGTTTTAAATAGATGGTATCTACTATTTTAAGGAAGGTTCCATTTATTCCTATACTTCCTAGTGTTATTAATAGGAATGGGTCTTGTACTTTGTCAAAAGCCTTTTCTGCATCTAATGAGATGATCATTTGGTTTCTGCTAGTTTTTTTTTTTGTTGTTGTTGTTGATATGCGCAATTACACTGATGGTTTTCTTAGTATTAAACCATCCTTGCATTCCTGGAATGAACCCTACCTGATCAGAGCACATTATTTTTGTGATAAGTTGTTGGAGTCTTTTGGCTAATATTTTATTTAGAGTTTTTGCGTCTAATTCATGAGGGAAATTGGTCTATAATTTTCTTTCTCTGTTTTATCTCTTCCTGATTTAGGAATCAGTACCATATTTGTGTCATAGAAAGAGTTTGGTAGGACTCCTTCTTCACTAATTTTCTCAAATAGTTTGTAGAGTATTGGAATCAATTGTTCTTTAAATGTTTGATAGAATTCACTAGTAAACCCATCTGGCCCGGGAGATTTTTTCCTAGGGAGTTCATTGATGGCTTGTTTGATTTCATTTTCTGAGATGGGGTTATTTAGGTAATTCACTTCCTTTTCAGTTCATCTGGGCAACTTGTAATTCGGTAAATATTCATCCATTTCACTGAGATTGTCATATTTATGTGCATACAATTGGGAAAAATAATTCCTCATTATTTTTTTGATTTCCTCTTCATTGGAGGTAGATTCACCCTTTTTTATTTTTGATACTCATAATTTGGTTTTCTTCTTTCTTTTTTTATCATATTGAAACAGGCTCTATCAATTTTATTGATTTTTTTTCATAAAACCAGCTCTTAGTTTTATTTATTAATTCAATAGTTTCCTCAATTTCAATTTTATTACTCTCACATTTGGTTTTCAATATTTCTAATTTAGTACTAAATTGGGGATTTTTAATTTGTTCTTTTTCTGGCTTTTTCAATTGCACGTCCAATTCATTGACCTCCCTTTTCGTTGCTTTAATTAAGTATGCACTCAGGGATATAAAATTTCCCCTGAGAACTGCCTTTAGTGCATCCCACAAATTTTGGTATGTTGTCTAATTATTATCATTCTCTTGAATGAAATTATTGATTGGTTCTATAATTTCTTGTTTGACCCACCAATTTTTTAGGATTAAATTGTTTAATTTCCAAATGGTTTTTATTCTATTTTTCAATGGCCCTTTATTGCATACAATTTTTATTGCATCATGATCTGAGAATGATGCGCTTAATATTTCTGCCTTTCTGCACTGGATTGTGAGGTTTTTATGCCCAAGTACATGGTCTATTTTTGAGTATGTATCATGCACTGCTGAGAAGAAAGTAAATTCCTTTTTATCCCTATTCAGTTTTCTCCAGAGATCCATCATATGTAGTCTCTCTAGGATTCTATTCACCTTCTTAACTTCTTTCTTGTTTATTTCCAGGTTAGATTTATCGAGTTCAGAGAGGGGGAGATTAAGATCCCCCACTAGTATAGTTTTGCTATCTATTTCTTCCTCTAATTCCTTTAACTTCTCCTCTAGGAATCTGGATGCCATACCACTTGGTGCACATATATTAAGCAATGATATTGCTTCATTCTCGATGGTGCCTTATAGCAGGATATAGTTTCCTTCCTTATCTCTTTTAATTAGATCTATTTTTTTCTTTTGCTTTATCTGAGATTAGTATTGCTACCACTGCTTTTTTTACTTTAGCTGAGGCATAATAAATTTCACTCCCACCTTTTACCATTACCCTGTGGATATCCCTTTATTTCAAATATGTTTCTTGTAGACAGCATTTTGTACGATTATGATTTTTAATGCATTCTGCTATCTACCTCCATTTTGTGGGAAAGTTCGTCCCATTCACATTCACAGTAATGATGACTATCTGTCTCTTCCCCTCCATCCTAT
This sequence comes from Gymnobelideus leadbeateri, assembly GCA_011680675.1. Taxonomy (NCBI): domain Eukaryota; kingdom Metazoa; phylum Chordata; class Mammalia; order Diprotodontia; family Petauridae; genus Gymnobelideus; species Gymnobelideus leadbeateri. The sequence goes on along the minus strand of WOXC01007807.1, from coordinate 37,771 downwards.
TCCCTCCCCTGTTTATGTTTTTGTTTCTTCCTTCTCCCTTCCCCTCCTTGAAGTTTTCCCTTTTGACCACCCCCTCCCTCAGTGTTCCCACCTGGTGATCCCCCTTCTTAACCTACCCTCTCCCCTTACTACCATTTCCCTCCCTTCAAATCCCTCCCTTTAGTCTCCTCCTTTTCACGCCCCCCCCCTTACCCTTCTGCTTTCTATAGGATGCAATAAGTTTTTATACTTATCAGAGTAAATTACTCCCCGTTTGATTCCAAACAAATGAGAGAAAATTTCAAACAGTGCTCCTCTCCCTCCCTCCTTTTCCTCTATTTGATGAATTTATGTGTTTATGCACATTAGAATCTTAAACTTCACTGATTAAGTTGATCCCTGTTTGAACCCAAACCAGTGAGAATAGTGTTTAAATGATGTTCCTCTCCCTCTTTGTTTACCCTTTTCTTTTTCTTTTTCTTTTTTTTTACAAATGCTTTATTAACTTCTGTTTTACATCATTCCCTTCTGCCAGATTTTGAGTTACAATTATTTTCCTCCCTCTTTTTCCCCTACCCACCTTCCCAGAATAGCAGTCCCAAAAGACATCACTTCCTCCAATCTGCACTCTCCCATATCTTCTCCCATTCCCCCTTCCACTTTTCCATTAGAGGAAGGTGAATCATTGTGTCCCAATGCCTGCACATCTTTCCCCCAATTACAATCAAAAGAGTATTAATAATAGTATTTATATATATTTGAAACATTTAATCTTAAGACCTCGAATTTCAGATCCATTTCCTTCCTCCCTTGTCATCAATTCCCTCTGGAAAGATAAGTAATTAAGTATATGTTGTACATGTCTAGCTATGCAAAACATTACCCTGGTAGATATATTGTACAAGGCTGCTTATAATTCTCTCCCACTCATGCCACCCCCCACCTGGTCCATTCCTTACTTGATCCTATCCCTCTTCTTTAATGGATAGTTCCAACGTCCCCTCCACCCAAGGCTGCCCTCCCATCCATCATCCCTCCACTCATCCCCCTTCCCCCCATTCTGCTGTAGGTTGAGATGTCCCACCTAGTATGTATGCCATTCTCTCCCTGAACCAAATTCAATGAGAATGTGGTTTTGCCTTTTTGCCTTCTTATTATTCCCTCCCTTGCAACCACTTCCCCTTGCTTCTTCTACATGAGATTGTTTACCATACCCTGTCTCTCCCCATCTCCTTTTGCCACTTTCCCCTCTCACCCTTGAGTATCCTCCCTTCCCAAAAAATTCAACCTATGCCCTCTATCCATATATAACTGTAAACATATATACACACATTCTCATATGTATTCATATGACCATACACACTTCTTCCATTGTTTTCATACTGAGAAAGATTTCATCAGTCACAGTTATTGTTTTTCCATATAGGAATGTAAATAGTTCAACTTGGATAAGATACTTTTTATTTCTTTTCCCAGATAACCTTCTCAGGCTTCTCTTGCTTCTTGTGTCTGAATGGCAAATTTTCTATTCAACTCTGTTTTTTTTCCTCAAGAATGCTTAAAAGTCCTCTATTCCACCGAATGACCATATTTTCCCCTGAAACAAAATGCTCAGTTTTCCTGGGTAGGTGAACCTTGGGTTCATTCCCAGCTCTTTTGCTCCCTGGAATATCGTATTCCATGCCCTTCAATCCCTCAGTGTAGAAGCTGCCAGGTCCTGGGCTATTCTGATTGTGTTCCCACAATATTGAAATTGTTTCTTCCTGGCTGCTTGGAGTATTTTTCCTTGATCTGGGGATTCTGGAACCTGGCTATAATATTCCTGGGAGTTTTCTTTTTGGGATCTTTTTCAGGAGGTGATTGGTGGATTCTTTCAACCTCTATTTTGACCTATGAATCTAAACCATCAGGGCAATTTTCCTTCAGAATTTCTTGAAGGGTGATTTCTAGGTTCTTTCTTTGATCATGGCTTTCAGGTATTCCAATAATTTTTAAATTGTCTCTCCTGGATCTATTTTCCAGGTCAGTGGATTTTCCCATGAGATATTTCACATTGCCTTCTAATCTTTCATTTGTTTGGATCTGCTTAACAGCATCTTGATTTCTCATAAAGTCATTAGCTTCCATTTGCTCCAGTCTAACTCTGAAGGAATGAATCTCCTCAGTGAACTTTTGAGATTCTTTTTCCATCTGACAAATTTGTCTTTTTAAGGCATTCTTCTCCTCATTGCCCTTTTGGGCCTCCTTTGCCGTTTGAGTTAGTCTATTTTTTAAAGTGTTGTTTTCCTCAGTCAGACTGTTGACCCTCATTTCATACTTTTCCTGCATCCTTCTCATTTTTCTTCCCAATTTTTCCTCCACTTCTGTTATTTGACTTTTAAAGTCCTTCTTAAGGTCCTCTATGGCATGCAAGCTGCTCATGTTTTCCCCTGGGACTTTTGGAGCAGGATTTCTGACCTCACAGTCCTCTTCCCTCTCTATGTTTTGATCTTCTTTGCCCCCAACGTAGGAGTTTAATGTTGCATTTTTCTGTTTAATTTTTACCCTTTTCAACAGTGTGTTTTAATGGCTCTTCAGATGGCATATTTTACCTTTTCCTATCTCATCCTTTCCTTTTTCCCATTACAGTCCCTTTGATCGGCTTAATAGTCTTTTTTTTTTTTAGACTTCAGGTTAGTGCTTTCATACCCATGCCCTCTATCTAAGTATAACCCTTTTGAAGGTCATGACAGTCATAAAGATGTCAACTATTGACAGTTATCAGCTCCACATATAGGGATGTCAATATTTTGCTCTTGTTGCATCCCAAGTAATGAGCATGAGTTTGTCGGTGTGGGTGTGTACACTTATGCATGTGTGATTCTGTGTTTCTCTTCTTTACCTTTTTATGTCTTTCTTGAGTCTTGTAATTGGAGATCAAATTTTCCACTGAACTCTGGCTTTTTCATCAGGAAAGTCTGGAAGTATCTTATTTCATTAAATGACCATCTCCTTTCCTGAAAGATTATGCTCAGTTTTGCTGGGTAGTTAATCCTTGGTTGTAGTCCTAGCTCTCTTGGCCTACAAAATATCAAATTCCAGTCCCTCCATTCTTTTAATGTAGAAGCTGCTAGGTCCTGTTTGATCCTAACTGTATTTCCTCAATATTTGAATTGTTTCTTTCTGGCTGCTTGTAGAATTTTTTATTTAATCTTGTAATTCTGGTATTTGGCTAGATTTTTCTTAGAGTTTTCAGTTTGGGAGCTCTCTCAGGAGGAGTCTGGTGAATTCTATCACTAGCTATTTTATCTTCTGATTCCAAGACCTCAGGACAGTTTTCTTTGACAATCTCCTTGAAGATGTTGTCTAGGCTGCATTTTTCTTCATGGCTTTCTGGTACACCAATAATTCTTAGGTTGTCTCTCCTGGATCTTTTCTCTAGGTCACTTATTTTTCCAGTGAGATATTTTACATTTTCTTCCAATTTTTCGATCGTCTTTTTTTGTTTGATTGACTCTTGCCTCATCATAGAGTTCTGAGTTTCAGTTTGATTGTTTCTAATTTTTAGCTAATTATGGTCTTCAGTTAATTTTTGAAATTCCTTTTTTAGGGAGGTATTTTCTCCAATTAATTCACTGAGACGTTTTTCCAAGTTGGTCACTGCCTCCCTGATTTGGTCTTTAAAATTTTTCTTAAGCTCCTCCAAGAAAGCTATTTTGGTTTGAGACCAGATCATGTTTCCTTCTTTGGTCTCAGGTGTGGGTAGAGAGTCTATATATTCCTGTGTATTTTGTTGTTCTTGCCCTGCATAGTAGGTTCAAATAGACTTTCTTGCCTTCCCCTTCTCCTTCTCAGCTTCTTTCTTTCCCATTGTGACTTCCTGTTTCTTAGTTTCTCAGGCTATGAGTTTAGGGCCTGATCCTTGACTTTGAATACCTCTGGGAGGGTAGTTCATGGCTGAATCAGGGAAGTCAGTGAGGAATGTAGATGAGCAGGTGGGGGTGAGTCTGACCACTTCAGATTTCTGCCTCTATACCCCTGGGCTATAAGTAGGCTTTTGTTGGTGAGGTGAGGTGGGCCTTGTTGGGTCCCCACCCTCTCTTCTCTTCAGAGTCTTGGCTGTTTCACTTACACCCCTTCTTGGAGACTGTCAAGCCTGGGGCTATTTCCATTAACTTGGGATTTCAATCTCAGTGGGAGACTTATCTTTGAGTTTTCTGCTTCATGAAGGAGGGATGGGGGGATCAGAGCAGCTAGAATTTACTTTGCCATTCCAGCCCCTTTATTATACAGGCTGCCAGTCTCCAACCTTCCAGGCTAGGGGCTGAATGCAGCCAGAGAAGTCTTTCTGTCCCCTGGGGGCCCAACTCTCCTACCTGGCTCCAATGACCCCTCCCATCCCTTCCTGAGATGAAGGGGAGATGACTGCAATTCATTCTTGGTAAGTCTGCAGGCTGGCGCTTTTTCTCTCTATGGTGTAGTCTGCTTTTCTGCTCTTAGGTCTGAGATATGCAGACCTCACATGCTCTGCACTCGTCCTGTCCAGACACACTGGGCAACCTCCTGGGCTGGACTCTGCCACTCTCCATCTTCCAGTGGGCTCCATCACTCCAGAATCTGCTTAGATTCACCCTTTGAGACTTAGTGACTGAAGAGCTCAGCGAGGTTACTGCTTCCTTTCTGCCATCTTGGCTCTGTAATATTATTTTTAATGAGGAAAAAAAAAACCTAATCCTTTTAAATTTTTTCATAACTGTACTAACCGAATGAAATAGCTTGTTTGACCAACTTATAGTTTAAATGACTGAAATAAGGATTTGGACCTGAGAGAAATAGTAATGGAATGTAGATGGGTACCAAGAGACAATTCATAATTGACAAGTGCTTCTAAATAAAGAATCTTGGCTGAACAATGAGGGATAAATTTCAGGTTGATTGACAACCACTGGCCTAATTTAAGTTCTACTGCAGACAGGGAAAAGCAGGAACCTATAAAAAAGACTGGGCAAGATGCCCAATATATTATTTTAGTTGGCTTTTTAATTTGTTTGATTTCAAATAAAGCATGATGTAGGGCAACTAAGTGGTGCAGTCAATAGAGTGCCAGGCTTGGAGTCACGGAAGTTTACCTTCCTCGGTTCAAATCTGGGTTCAGATACAGCTGTGTGATCTTGGGTTAGTATCTTAATCCTTTTTACCTCAGTTCCTTATCTTTAAATTGAGGTAAAGTAAATAGCAAACCCCTGCAGTACTTTTGCCAAGAAAACCTCAAATGGGGTCATACATAATCAAACATGTCAGAACAGCAATACATGATACATAGTTCTCCTCATATTGAGTACTTAGTCTTTTCATTAGTCTTGTATATTATTCCCAGAGGTTCTGGGATGAGCTGCTTTTATGGATTCCTAGCTCTTTATGCTTAAATGAAATTTCTTTAAATCTAAATGTTTTAGCCTATTTTTCAATGATCAGCATGTTTGCAGTTCTATTTTATACTTCAGGGTAAATTTCTTTGTGGTGTTCTTTGGAATAAACTCTTTCATACTATTGATATTTGTTCTACATTTACAACTATCTCATTGATACCTAGATTTAAGTTTTCCTTTAAGATTTTCAGGCTGAATAGTCTAGTCAGGTATTATTGAATACCTCAGGTATTATTGAAACATTGTATGGCTAGCTGACTCATTTGATAGGACACAGCCTGGGGTCAGGAAGAACTGAGTACAAATTCAGTCTCAGACACTAGCTCTGTCACCCTGGGGAAATCACTTACCCTCTGTCTGCCTCAGTTTCTTCAACTGTAAAATGAGGATAATAATAATATCTACTTCACAGAGTTGTTGTGATGATTAAATAAGATTGATAAAATACTTAGAATGGCACCTGGCATGTATGTACACTTAAAAAAATCTTTGTCCTTTCCTTAATGTCCTCAAATTTGGCCTGAATGTTAGATGGAATTCCCATGGCAAGAACAGATCCCAGGAATAATGAGGTGACCTGGAACTATTGCTTTCTTTACCTATAATTTTATTTATCTTATGAATGACTTTTTAATATATGACCTTACATATTATCACAGGTTAGCACTTAAGGATATTGTAGGAACTATTGCACACATCATTCCTAAGTTGATAACACAGACCCTTAAACTTCTTAATAGAGTTCATCACATGTAAGTCAACAGACTGAAAAGAACCTTTATATGAACCAAAATTTCTCCATTAATCTCTGATAAAATAAAGTTATGTTTAATAATTGGCATTGTTAATACATAGATTGTAAGTACTTTTAAGATAAATGATTTCCAAGACCTTCAATACTTGATTTATTGCATGTTTTAATGCTCTTTGTGTGACACATTAATTTGCACTATAAGCAGGAAACTTATCTCTAAGGCAAGTAGTCAGGTCAAGTCTTAATTATCTTCCTGAATAGGGAAACAAGTTTAAGGAAAAAAAACCTAAAATGGTGTTTTTCTTATATATCAACATATCTGGTTTGTTTCTTTAAAAAAAAGAAAGAAAGGAAAGAAGAAAAGAAAGAAAGAAAGAAAGAAAGAAAGAAAGAAAGAAAGAAAGAAAGAAAGAAAGAAAGAAAGAAGGAAAGAAGGAAAGAAAGAAAGAGAGAAAGAAAGAAAGAAAAATATTCTTTTCCCCCTAGATATTAAATGACACTTTAATAGAAAGACTCCTAGCAAAAAAACAATTCCAGTTCAAAATTCCCCTATTTTAATAGCTGAGGTAATTGCAGCCTACAAAGGCTAAATGAGAGTTAGGAAGTCCCAAAGTCAAGTTAGAGATGGGATATAAATCCAGACCCTCTGACTTCAGAGCCCAGAAACTATCCACTATACCATCCTTCTTCCTTCCCCACTGCTCAATCTCCAGTCCTCATGTCATATTAATTGATTCAATACCATCTAGGACCCAGTAAAAAGAAGAATATTGGGGGACACTTGGGGAGCAGAGCCTAGATAGTGGAGAAGTAACAGCTCCTCCAAGCCACTCTGCCCCCAGATTCTCCCCAAACTATGTAAAAGGAGACTCTGAACAACTTCTGGAGCCCAAGCACCCACAGAACAACACAGAGAAGCTAACCTCCCACTGAGGACAGCCCAGCAGCCCTGCCCGAAGGACCAGCACAGAGGTCTGGGAGCCCACAGTGTAGCCCACAGAGCGAGGAGAGCCGAGCCCAGGTCCCCATGAGCGGTTTTAGCCCCAGGGCGGCCAGTCCAGCAGGTGACTGGAGGGACCCCAGAACACCAGCAGCTGTGGCGATTCCAGAATTATCAACACAGACATGCCTAGGACAAAGTGAGAGGTTAGAGCCCTATGGACATTGGCACCAGTATTTGGGGAACGCGTCGGCTTCCTCCCCTGGGGGCTAGAAACCACTGAGGAGACACACCATTTTGTAGTTTTCAGAGGCAGCTCCAGCTGCTGGCCTGTGAACTGTAGGGAGATCTAGAGATCAGTCTTGGGGGGGGTAATCATTCTTGCTTTAACCTCCCTGGATCTAGATTGTGATCTGGGGTAGAGGTCGTGGGTGGGTTTCCAAGTTGCCCCCCCCCACATGTTCAGGAAGAAAATTCCCCTCTCTGGTGCCAGCCCACACTGTGGCAACAAGCCCAAAAGTCAAGTAATTAAGTGGCAACATGCCAAGGCAAAGGAAACAAATTATACAGAAAAATGCAACCCTGGACTCCTACTTTGGGGGCAAGGAGGGTCGAAGCATGGGGTGGGAAGAGGACTGTGAGGTCAGAAGTCCTGCTCCAAAAGCCCCAGGGGAAAACATGAGCAGCTTGCATGCCATAGAGGACCTTAAGAAGGACTTTAAAAATCAAATAAGAGACGTGGAGGAAAAATTGGGAAGAGAAATGAGAAGGATGCAGGAAAAGTATGAAATGAGGGTCAACAGTCTGACTGAGGAAAACAACACCTTAAAAATAGACTAACTCAAATGGCAAAGGAGGCCCAAAAGGGCAATGAGGAGAAGAATGCTTTAAAAAGTTGAATATGCCAGATGGAAAAAGAATCTCAAAAGTTCACTGAGATTCATTCCTTCAGAGTTAGACTGGAGCAAAAGGAAGATAATGACGTTATAAGAAATCAAGAAGCTGTTAAGCAGATCCAAACAAATGAAAGATTAGAAGGCAATGTGAAATATCTCATGGGAAAAACCACTGACCTGGAAAATAGTTCCAGGAGAGACAATTTAAAAATTATTGGACTACCTGAAAGCCATGATCAAAGAAAGAACCTAGAAATCACCCTTCAAGAAATTCTCAAGGAAAACTGCCCTGATGTTTTAGATCGAGAGGGCAAAACAGAGGTTGAAAGAATCCACCAATCACCTCCTGAAAAAGATCCCAAAAAGAAAACTCCCAGGAATATTATAGCCAGGTTCCAGAATTGACAGATCAGGGAGAAAATGCTCCAAGCAGCCAGGAAGAAACAATTTCAATACTGTGGAAACACAATCAGAATAGCCCAGGACGTGGCAGCTTCTACACTGAGGGATTGAAGGGCATGGAATATGATATTCCAGAGGGCAAAAGAGCTGGGAATGAACCCAAGTGTCACCTACCCAGCAAAACTGAGTATTTTCTTTCAGGGGAAAATATGGTCATTCAGCGGAATAGAGGACTTTCAAGAATTCTTGAGGAAAAAACCAGAGTTGAATAGAAAATTTGACATCCAGACACAAGAAGCAAGAGGTGCCTGAGAAGGTAACCAGGGAAAAGAAATCAAAAGGAACTTATCAAAATTGAACTATTTATATTCCTATATGGAAAAACAATAACTGTGACTGATGAAGCCTTTCTCAGTATGAAAATAATGGAGGAAGGGTGTATGGTCATATGAATACATATGTGAATGTGTGTATATATGTTTACAGTTATATATGGATAGAGGGCATAGGTTAAATTTGTTGGGAAGGGAGGATACTCAAGGGGTGAAATTATGAGGTCAGAGAGGAAAGTGGCAAGAGGAGTTGGGGAGAGACAGGGAAGGGTAAACTATCTCATGTAGAGGAAGCAAGGGGAAGTGGTTGCAAGGGAGGGGAATAATAGGAAGGCAGAAAGGCAAAACCACATTCTCATTGAATTTGGTTCAGGGAGAGAATGGCATACATACTAGGTGGGATATCTCAACCTACAGCAGAATGGTGGGAAGGGGGATCAGAGGAGGGATGATGGATGGGAGGGCATCCTTGGGGGGAGGGGAGGTTGGAGTTATCCCCTATGGAAGAGGGATAGGATCAAGTGGGGAATGGACCAGGTGGGGGATGGGATGAGTGGGAGGGAATTATAAGCAACCTTGTATATCTAGTATGATAATGTTTTGCATAGCTAGACATTTATAACATACTGAATTACTTTTCTCCCCAGAGGCAATGGGTGACAAGGGAGGAAGGAAATGGATCTGCAATTCAGGGTCTTAAGATTAAATGTTTAAATATATATAAACACTATTATTAATATTCCTTTGCTTTTAATTGGGAGATAAGATATGCAGGCATTGGGACACAAAGATTCACCTTTCTCTAATGGAGAGGTCAAAGGGGGTATGAGAGAAGATATGGTAGAGAGCAGATTGGAGCAAGCGATATCTTGCTATACTGCTGTTCTGGCAGGGTGGGTAGGGAAAAAACAGGGCGGGGTATGATTGTAACTCAAAATCTGGCAGAAATGATTGATATAAAACAGAAGTTAATAAAGCATTTGTTTAAATAAATAAAAAAGAACATCTAATTTTTGAAAGTTTAAGTATAGCAAATACCAACTTAAGCAATTTGCCTCTTTTTATCTTTTATGCTTCTAATCCCAGCTAACAAAATACTTGCTCTGCTACTATTCTGCTATTATTTTTTTCTCAAAGAGGTAAACCCTTAAAGATATATTTGAACACTCACCTACATACCCTTTTCCTATTTTATATGAGATAATTTACCTTATTCTATATCTCCTTCTCCCATTATATTCCTTTCTCACCTCTTAATTTTATTTTTTAGATATCATCCCTTCCTATTCAACTCTTTCTGTTCCCTCTACATATACATGCAAACACATATACACACACTCACATACTACATACCTTAAATAATCAATCTTTGGCCAAATCTTTCAACTTGGTTTTCTTTTGTTGTTTCCCAAGACTTGAACACTATAATTTTAATGTCATGAAATGTTTTTGTGTTCAATATGATCATTATTTTTGGACATAGGATAGTATCAATGAATGAATTCCCAGTATAGAAACTCTCTTCAATGGAAATCAACATCACATCAATGAATGAACTCCCAGTATAGAAACTCTCTTCACCAATGGAAATCAACATCATACCGTCTTAACAAGTTGCCTAATTATTTAAAAATGATCATTTAACTAAAGCACAACACATTTTTCATATTCAAATTTTTATTTTCTTATCAATTTCTGGCTTCTGTTAAATAATTTTACCAAGCTTCATTGATGCTTAATGTATTTGGAGTCTGAGGAACTTCATGTTTTTTATTTTATTTTATTTTTGTCTATAAGGAATTCTTAAAGGTAAATTCATATTATATTTCCTCCTTGTTATTTTTCTTTCTTGTAATATATTTGACATCACAGTTGTGTTAAATTTCTGAGTGAAACTATCATATAAAATATCTATTCTAAGAATTTCCTCTCTTGTTGTAGCTCTTAGAAGCTAAGCTTCTGTTTAACGGCCTTATGAGCTTAAGATGAAAATATTTATAATAAGCTAATAGGCATATCCATGGATATCATATAAAGAAGAAATATGCTAGATTGCTAACAAAGAAAAGGTAAGTATACAGAAAGAGGCCCATTAGAATAGATTGATAACCAAAGTAGGGCTTTTTAATTTTAATTTTCGTTTTGATTTTAACATCTTGGTGAAAATAACTTATTGAAATATCCCCAGAAGGTTGGGTAGAAGAATTAAAATCCTTCTCTTAGGATAATAGTTGGGAAGACATATTACTTTTTTGCACATTAAATTGCTCAACAGTGCCAATGCAGTGTATACCTTTGGACATAGTTATGTGATGAAATATCCTAAATAGTAGGTTTACAAATAATTCATAAATATTTTTCCTTGGAATGTGTAAGTGGGTGTCTTGTAAAAGACACACATAATTTAGTTGTTATGGGCTGATGTCAAAAGCAAATATTTCTCTGTTACTTTCAAAACCTTTAAATGTTAATTGTGGGTATTAAAATTGTGTTCATTTTTCCCCACATGAAATGATTTCTGTTTTTTATATCCAAGCCTGGTATATGAATGAATATTCTGCAAAGAGATTAATAACTTTAGATTAAAAATTCAGTTTCATTTCTTACTTATAAAATCTTAAAAGTCTCCTTTGGTTTTATGAAACTGACTATAAAATTGACTAGTAAACAAGTTAAGAAGTTAATTTCATTCTTTTATGTATAGAAAACTGAAATAAAAAAAGAATGTTCCATTAACTATTCAAAGACTAATATTATGATTCTCCTCATTGCCAACTCTGGGACATAGAGGGCACTCTTAGCCTAATGAACACAATTCTTTATATATGGTGAGCTTTAGAGCTTTGTTTAATGGACAGAAGTAATACTCTCCTGTGTTATGGACCTGCTAATTATGAATCTGTTTTTTTTTTCTAGCTGTAAAATATTCACAACACTTTAATGGATTACTTTTGATATTCTTTCATCTGAGATGAGTAAAAATGTGAGCACTTCAAAATGTTTACAGAAAACATTAGCTCATATGTTAAATCCCTCTCTAAATTAGCTCATATGTTAAAACATTAGCTCATATGCTAAACCCCTCTTTAAAGCTTCGTGACAACATGACTCAGCTTTCAACTGATATGAGGTCTGCTAATTTTTCAGAAAAAGTCAGCATGAGTCATGAGCCATTAAATTAAGTATTTAAAATGACAGAAGACAGATAACTTCCTTTGAAACTTTTGAGGGAGACACATGTGATTGGTCCCATCATTGGCAAGATATATTGGGCATTTAATTTAGACTGAGTTCTACCCAGTAATGCCAATAACTCTTAATTCAGCCCCAGTTAATTATCCTGCTGATTGCAAAAAAATAAAAATAACAAAAAATTGAAAAGATGTTGAGCATAATTGATTATTTCTTCATCTCAAAACCACTACTTGATTCTATTTTTTTGTAAAGCAGTCAAAATAATCGATGGATGTGTATTATGTTAGTAAAACAACCAGTAGCATATATGAATTGGTCATATTTGAGCTAGGAGTGCCGGCTATCTACTATGGCCAAAGTTTTGAAATCTGAGACCTTTTAACTAGAGTGAAATGAATCACAATCATAACTTACTCATTTTTAAAACAAATGTGTCAATGGATGAATGTTATATTAGAAACTAAATAGGAAAGCTTAAGAAAGGAGAAACATCATGGCACAATGAGCAGAGGAAGCCAGCTTCAGAGTGAGTGATCAATTAATCAGCAAGCAATTATTAAGCATATCTTATGTGTCAGGCATAGTGCTAACTACTAGGGATGATAAATAAGAAAATAAAAACCTTTACACACAAGGAGTTTCATTTCTAATGGAAGAAAATAAGGTTAGATAGAGAGATAGATGGATAGATAGATAGATAGATAGATAGATAGATAGATAGATAGATAGATAGGTAGATAGGTAGATAGATAGAGTAGAGAGATGGCTAGATGGATAGATAAACTAAGACGGTACATAATAGCTAGAGAGATAGATAATGGAGCTAATAAAGAAAAATAGTGGATAGATACAATAAAGAGATGACAACCAGACATATAACTGGTAGATGAGACAGAAGTAGATGATAATGATAAATACAAAACAGCCAGATAATTTATTAACCATTTATTATTTGCCAGGTATTTGGCTAAGCTGTAGGGATATAAGATCAATTAAGCAAGATAATCCTTGCCCCCAAGGAGTTTACATTTTTAATTTTAATATGTAGGCATTGATTTTAATAACATGTTTAACCTATACATTCCTAATAATTTAATCTTGCCTTAATAGTATTTTATTTATTTATGATTACATGTAGTTAGTTTAAAAATATTTGTTTTTACTTTTTAGTTTTCAACATTCATTTCCACAAGATTTTGAGCTACAAATTTTCTCCCCATCTCTCCCCTTCCCCTACCCCAAGATGGAAAGCATACTGAATACACCTTCCCCCAATATTCCCTCTTTTGTAGCCCTCTGATGACTGGCTAACTTTTGTAATGGTAAGCACAGAAGTAATTTACATCTTATTTCAGCTATTGAATTAACATCTTTTTTTTTTTCAGTTCAAGTTTCTTCTGACCCTTCTATCAAGTCTGTTAAGAAACAGAATGTGTGAACCCCACAACTTGTGACCTAGAACTCATGAACTCCTGCTACAGGAAAGGGAAGAGCCTAAGACTATATATATAAGGAGAGGTCCAGGCTAGAGGCAGCTGAACTGAGAAGAGAACTCTTGTGGTGGCAGACTCAAGAAGGAGAAAATTTGTGGTATCCTGGAGCTCTATTTGTCTGCTCCGTCTGTGTTGATGTTTGTTTGTGATACTTTGTACAGAAGCCCTGGGATCTTACTGGAAGTCCTGAAAGAGTATTTTCTGGTTGTATGTTTAAAGAAGTCCTGGAAGAGGGTTTTGGAGGTCTTGGGGATTTACTAATGATTTGTGTTGGCCTCTTGGACCTTATTTGAGGGTCTGTGTTGATTTCTATGTTGAGGATTTGTGTTGAGTTTTCAGACCTAGTTTGTGGGTATGAACTGGTTTCTCAGGCAGATAGTGAATTGATGATGGTGCCAGCAAGGTGCATGCATATTATTGGGCTCTACCAAGCTTTATCTTTCCAGAAACAGGAACTGTGAAGGATGTGAGGTAGACTGGACACTGTGAAGTTCAATATGGAATGGAAACTGGATGAAAAACTGGACAAGGGGCTAGAAAAGGAAGTGGCAGCTGCCTGCCTTTGAATCTAGGTGACATTTGGAGTTGGGACTATGGAAGAGAAACCATGCAAGCTGAGAGCCAGCCTTGAGTCAAGCTGAAAGAAGACTTTGCTTGAATACTGTGTACTGACTGAGAAGATTATGCTTTACTGTAACCTAGGGATGGGAGAACTTTGACTTTGGTACTTTGTGATTGAAGTAATGATTTTGTGATTGACTAAATGAATGTACTTTGTTTAAAATTATATGACCACTTTGCTGGAAACTAGTGGACATTTTAATGATGAGTAGATGATTTGTTACATGGTGAATGCTGTATTTTGATTTTCTTTTAATGTTTTGTGTTAGTTTTTTACTGAAGAAATAGAGACCTCACTATACTATGTAATCAGAATGTTAAAAGTTGTTCACAGAGACAGTCCTCTGGAAAGCTGTTCATGCATGGCTTTACAACTTTCTTGTAGGGCAAGATGTATATCTATACCCTATTGCCTATATATATTATTTCCTGTTTGCATGTAAAACAATTTTTAACATTTGTTTTTATAACTTTGAGCTCCAGATCCTCTTCTTTCTTCCCTCCTCATCTTTCCCACCCCAACTGGAAAGTCAAGCAATTCAATTTAAGTTATACATGTGTAGTTACAAAAAACATTTCCATTGTGATGTGGTGAAAGAGTAACTATATTTCACTCCCTCCTATCCCACCCTCCCATTTGTTCTATTTTCTCCTTTGACCCTGTTCCTTTTCAGAAGTGCTTGCTTCCAACTCCCCTCTACCCCAATCTGTCCTCTCTTCTCTCATCACCCCTTTTGTCCCATCCCCTCTTCTTTACTTTAGGGTAAGATACCCAGTTGAGCGTGTATGTTTTTCCCTCCTTAAGATAAATCCAATGAGAGTGAGGTTGACCCATTCCCTTTCACATTCCTGCTCTTCCCTTCCATTGTTATAGGTTTCTCTTGCCTCTTTTATGACATAATTTACCCTATGCTATCTCCCCTTTTCTCCTCCATCTTGGCGCTGCCCCCCAGGTTTATATTTTTAATGTTAATACATAAGCATTGATTTTAATAACATTTTCTGACCTATACCTTCCTGCTTAATTGTATTCTTGACTTAGTATATTATTATTTTTGTTTACAATTACATGTAAATTTAGTTTTTAACATACAGTTTTGCAAAACTTTGATTTCCAAATATTTTTGTCCCTCCCTCTTGAGCAGCAAGCACCCCAACGTCCCCAGGGTGGCTGCCAACACAGGTTCTTAGATCTGCTTTTCTAAAGGAAAGCAACACAAAATGGGTTAACAAGCTTACTTTAATCAATCAAACATATATCGTATACCTAGTTCAGGGGAAAAAGGTCAATACCCTGAACTTCAGAGTATATAGATGGAAGTTACAAGATAGAGAAACAGATCAAGAAGATAGGCTTCCAAACTGTCCAATCATTACCTCAATAACAAATCACAATTACCAGAGAGGTAAGCATCAACATCTGGGTTTTTAAAGCCGCGGGGCTCTCAATGGCTGCCCAGAATCTCATCTTATCAAATCACACAACATTTCTCAAAGTGAGCCCCAAAGCAAAGCCTCACATCAGGGATTATATAGCCTTCTCCTGGGTCAGAGAATCTAACCACCCTCTTGACCCACTGCCCAATCACACAGCATCAATGTGTGGGCATTCCTGAAAAGCAAGCCTCCTGCTACAGGTTCCATGTGACCACATTCAGCCTATTAGGAGGCAGAGTATATTTTCAAATCAAGGAAGGTTCTCAGAGTCTCTTAAGCCTATCAAAGGGCCTAGGGACAGGGAAGATCCTTAAATTTGCATTTTTATTACACCTCCCTCCCTTCCTTCTCCGCTCCCAAGATAGAAAGCAATCTGGTATAGGGCATATATGTCCAACCATGTTAAACATATTTACATATTTAGTCATATTAAGAAAGAAGAATGAAAACAAAAGGGAATGTCCATAAGAAAGAAATAGACAAAAAATGAAATAAAAAATAATATGTATAGACTGTCATTTAATTCTATTTCCTTCTCTGTATGTGGATAGCATTTTCAATCATAAGTAGTTTGGAATTGTCTTGGGTTATTTTATTGCTGAGAGTATCCAAGTCTTCATAGTTGATCCTCACACAATGTTGTTATTTCTGTGTACAATATTACCCTGGTTCTGCTCATTTCACTCAACATCAAATCATTTAAGTCTTTCCATGTTTTTCTGCTCATCATTTCTAATAGAACAAGAGTTTCCCATCGCTTTCATATAGAATAATATGTTCAGTCATTCCCCTACTCATGGGTATCCCCTTGATTTCTAATTATTTGCCACCACAAAAAAGAGGTGCTATCAATATTTTGTACATGTGGGTCTGTACAGCCAATCACAAGCAGCTCTCCTGAGAACTGTTGTCATAAATAACTTTAAGGGTCTAATTTTTTAGTCCAATGATCTCTATTTATTTAGCAATAAACTAAAGCATAACATTCAAGAAACTAATGCATAACATTCACAACAACATAACATAGCTACTTATTACTAAGGTGGCCTTAGTATATATTACTAAGGTGGCCTATAGTCTTAAACTAAACATGTCATTCATTTTATTTTATAGTCACCTTTAAGAAGTAGCAGGAAATACAAATACCATCCATCCCTATGTAATAGTAAGTTACAAATCTCCTCAGTTAATAGAGTATCCAAAGTAAAATCCTCTTTTATCTTGACTAGAGACTGGCTTCTAGTCATCCTAAAGCCAATCATCCTTAAGTGGTAATAGAAAATACAAACACCATCTACCCCTAGGTCATAATATGTTAAGAATATCATCAATTAACACAGAGTATGCAAAATAAAGTCCTCTTTCATCTTGACTCCAGGCTAGCTTCCTAACTGCATGGCTCCTTTCCCATAGTTCCTTCTCCATGGGCTGAGCACTTTCAACTCTTTCCTGGATTCATAAGTAGGCAGCTCACCACTTCTGTTTCACATCTCAGCTGACAGGGACTTCTCCACTCCAAGCTCTTTGCAGTTTCTGTTTTTAGGAAAACAAAGCTTAACGGGGATACAACAATAGTTCCACAAATTACAAGTGCTATCATCTCAATTCATTTTCTGTCCGAGAAACCAGTACAGAAAAACAGACAGGGTATCTGTCTTTGGAATTAACTCAGATCCACAGACAGGGCTTCTGTCTGAGAAAGTAACACAGATCAACAGACAGAGCACCAACATCACAAATATCCTGTCTTTCAGTTTTGTATGCTCCTAGGACTTCTTGTGCTCTTTTTAACTCCTTCCTGTTCCACCTTTTTGCAAGCTCCTCCCAACATAGGCTCCCATGTAATTACATTGCCTATGAAAGGGTAGGGCAGATCTTAAAACTCCCTTAGGGCTAAAAATGCAGTACAATGTATACTGTTTCCAGTCAAAGATTCTTGATGCAGTCAAAGGTGAGACTCAAAAGCAATTTTTCTGATATCCAGAAAAATAGCAAAAAATCATATTTTGCTGGCCATCAAAGGGTCCTTTTCCCTTTTTAATGGACTCTTTGGGATACAGACCTAGAAGTGGTATTGTTGTATCAAAAGGTATGTGTATTTTTATAGCCCTTTTAGCATAGTTCCAAATTGTTCTCCAGAATGGTTGGATCAGTTCACAACTCCACTAACAATGCATTAGTATTCCAACTTAACCACATTTTATCCAACTTTTTTTTTATTTTCTTCTTCTGTCATATTAAACAATTTAATAGATGTGAGATGACAACTCAGAGTTATTTTGATTATCATTTCTATAGTAAATATTAATTTAGAATCTTTTAAAATATGATTATAAATGCTTTAATTTCTTCATCGGAAACCTTCCTGTCCACATGTTTTGACCATTTATCTACTGGGGAAGGGAGTTCAATTTTTTTTTGTTTTTTATTTTTTGTTTTGTTTTTTATTTCAAACACAACTTATTTTTTATTATTTTTAAATTAATTTATTAGTTTAATTTCAGATAACAATATTCAATTCCATAGTTCCTTGGTTTTCAACTTTCCTTTCTTCCATCCCCCCTCCACCCAACGACAACATATAGTGAAGTATAGGATCTGCAAATACATTTATATTAGACATTAGTCCAATTACAAAGGCTTATTGTACTAGGTGGGATGGAATATGGAAAAGAAGAAAGAAAACCAAACAATGTAAAGAAAAAGATCAATTTGTTTGCTTCCATCAGGAATCAGGCTCAGTGCTTTCTAGTTATATCTCTGGATGGCGCATTTCTCTCTTCAGTCTTTCGGGATTGACTTATATCACTGCATTGCTGAGAAGAGTCCAGTCTGTCATAGTTGGTCATCACACATATGATGTGTCTGTGAGTGTATACAATTTCTTCTGATTCAACTCTTCTCACTCAACATCAGTTTGTATAAGTCTCTCCAGGTAAATATGAAATCTGTCACCTCCTCATTTCTTATAGCACAATAATATTACATTACATTCATATACCACAACTTGTTTAGCCATTCCCCAATTGATGGGCACCCCTTTAGTTTCCAATTCTTTGCAACCACAAAAAGGGCTGCTAAAAATATTTTTGTACATATGGGTCTTCCTCCATCTTCTATGATCTCTTTGGGATATAACCCTAGAAGTGGTATTCTTGGGACAAAAGACATGAAATTATTAATAGTCCTTTGGGCATAATTCCAGATTGCTCTCCAGAATGGTTGGATAAAATCACAACTCCACCAGCAATGTATTAGTGTTCCAATTTGTCCACATCCTCTCCAGCATTTGTCACTTGCTTGCTTTTTCATCTTAGCCAATCTGACTGGAGAGATGTGGTATCTCAGAGTTGTTTTGATTTGCATTTCTCTAATCAATAGTGATTTTGAGCATTTCTTCATATGTTTATAGATATCTTTAATTTCTTTCTCTGAAAACTGCCTGTTCATATCCTTAGACCATTTATCAACTGGGGAATGACTTGTATTCATATAGATTTGGTTCAATTCTCTATAAATTTTAGAAATGAGTCCTTTATCAGAGACACAAGATGTAAAAATTCTTTCCCAATTTCCCACCTCCCTCTTGATCTTGGTTACACTGGCTTTGTTTGTACAGAAGCTTTTCAATTTAATGTAATCAAAATTATCCATTTTGCATTTTATACTGCTTCTAATCCATGTTTGGTCCTAAAGTCTTTCCTTCTCCACAAATCTGTCAGGTAAACTATTCCTTGCTTTCCCAGATTGCTTACAGTATCATCCTTTAAACCTAGATCATGCAGCCATTTAGGCTTAATTTTGGTATATGGTTTTAGATTATGATCTATGCCCAGTTTCTGCCATACTGTATTCCAGTTTTCCCAGCAGTTTTTGTCAAATAGTGCATTCTTATCCCAAAAACTGTGGTCTTTGGGTATATCGAACCATAGATTACTATATTCATTAATTGCTGTGTCTCTGAGCCCAATCTATTCCATTGAACCACTATGCTACACCTCTGCCAGTACCAAGCAGTTTTGATGACTGTTGCTGTATAATACAGATTAAGATCTGGCATAGCTAGTTCACCTTCCCTAGCATTTCTTTTCATTAATTCCCTTGATATTCTAGACCATTTGTTTTTACAAATAAATTTTGTTATTATTTTGTCTTACTCTAAAAAGTTGTTTTTTGGTAAATTAATTGGTATGGCACTAAATATATAGTTTAATTTGGGTAAAATTGTCATTTTTTATTATATTAGCTTGACCCAGCCACAAGCAATTGATACTTTTCCAACTATTTAGATCCAATTTTATTTGTGTGAGAAGTGTTTTGTAGTTGTGATCTTATAGATTCTGGGTTTGTTTTGGCAAGTAGATTCCCCAATATTTTATAACGTCTACAGTGACTTTAAATGGGATTTCTCTTTCTATATCTTGCTGTTGAGTTTCATTAGAGATATACAGGAATGCTTAGGATCTATGTGGGTTTATTTTATATCTTGCAACTTTGCTAAATTTATTTATTGTCTCAAGTAGTTTTTACTTGATTCTCTAGGATTCTCTAAGTATATCATCATATCATCCGCGAAGAGTGATAGCTTGGTCACTTCTTCACCTAATTTGATTCCTTCGATTCATTTTTCTTCTCTAATTGCTACTTGCTAGTGTTTCTAGTACCAGACTGAATAAGAGGGGTGATAATGAACACCCTTGTTTCACTCCTGATCTTATGCAAAGGCTTCTAGTTTATCCCCATTGCATATAATACTTGCTGATGGTTTTAAATAGATGCTATGAACTATTTTAAGGAAGGCTCCATTTATTCCTATACTTTCTAGTGTTTTTAATAGGAATGGGTGTTGTACTTTGTCAAAAGCCTTTTCTGCATCTATTGAGATGATCATGTGGTTTCTGCTAGTTTTATTGTTGATATGCTAAATTATACTGACAATTTTCCTACTATTAACCCATCCTTGCATTCCTGGAAGGAATCCTCCCTGATCAGAGTGTATTATTTTTGTGATAAGTTGTTGGAGTCCTTTGGCTAATATTTTATTTAAAAGTTTTGCATCTAAATTCATGAAGGAAATTGGTCTATAATTTTCTTTCTCTGTTTTATCGCTTCCTGATTTAGGAATCAGTACCATATTTGTATCATAGAAAGAATTTGGTAGGACTCCTTCACTAATTTTCCCAAATAGTTTGTAGAATATTAGAATCAACGTTCTTTAAATGTTTGATAGAATTCACTAGTAAACCCAATTGGCCCTGGATATTTTTTCCTAGGGAATTCATTGATGGCTTGTTTGATTTCTTTTTCTGAGATGGGGTTATTTATATAATTCACTTCCTCTTCAGTTAATCTGTGCAACTTGTAATTTTGTAAATATTCATCCATTTCACTGAGATTGTCATGTTTATGTGCATAAAATTGGGAAAAATAATTACTCATTATTTTTTTTTATTTTCTCTTCATTGGAGGTAGGTTCAACCTTTTCATTTTTGATACTTATATTTTGGTTTTCGTCTGTCTTTTTCTTTATCATACTGACTAAGGGTCTATTAATTTTATTGATTTTTTTTCATAAAACCAGCTGTTAGTTTTATTTATTAATTCAATAGTTTTCTTAATTTCAATTTTATTAATCTCTCCTTTGGTTTTCAATATTTCTAATTTAGTACTAAATTCGGGATTTTCAATTTGTTCTTTTTCTAGCTTTTCCAAATGCAAGTCCAATTCATTGACCTCCCTTCTTGCTGCTTTAAGTATGTATGCACTCAGTGATATAAAACTTCCCCTAACAACCTCCTTTAGTGCATCCCCCAAATTTTGGTATGTTGTCTCATTATTATCATTCTCTTGAATGAAATTATTGATTGTTTCTATAATTTCTTGTTTGACCCACCAATTTTTTAGGATTAAATTGTTTCATTTCCAAATGGTTTTTAGTCTGTTTTTCAATGGCCCTTTATTGCATACAATTTTTATTGCATACAATTTTTATTGCATCATGATCTTAGAATGATGCATTTAATATTTCTGCCTTTCTGCACTGGATTGTTAGGTTTTTGTGCCCTAGTACATGGTCTATTTTTGAGTATATACCATGCACTGCTGAGAAGAAAGTAAATTTCTTTTTATCCCCGTTCAGTTTTCTCCAGAGTTCTACCATTTCTAGTCTCTATAAGATTCTATTCACCTCCTTAACAACTTTCTTGTTTACTTTGAGGTTAGATTTATCAAGTTCAGAGAGGTGGAGATTAAGGTCCCCCACTAGTATAGTTTGCTATCTATTTCTTCCTCTAATTCCTTTACTATTCCTCTAGGAATTTGGATGCCATACCACTTGGTGCATACATATTAAGTAATGATATTGCTTCATTCTCTATGGTGTCTTTTAGTAGGATATAGTTTCCTTCCTTATCTCTTTTAATTAGATCTATTTTTGCTTTTGCTTTATCTGAGATAAGTATTGCTACCCCTGCTTTTTTTTAGTTTAGCTGAGGCATAATAAATTTTACTCCAACCTTTTACCTTTACCCTGTGGGTATCCCTTTATTTCAAATGTGTTTCTTGTAGACAGCATATTTTAGGATTTTTGTTTTTAATCCATTCTGCTATCTGCCTCTGTTTTATGGGAGAGTTCATCCCATTCACAATCACTTTAATGATAACTATCTGTCTCTTCCCCTCCATCCTATTCCCTCCCCTTTTTATGTCTTTGTTTCTTCCTTTTCCCTTCCCCTCCTTGAAGTTTTCCCTTTTGACTGCCCCCTCCCTCAGTGTTCCCACCTGGTGACACCCCTTCTCAACTTACCCTCTCCCTTTACTACTATTTCCCTCTCCTCTAACCTCCCTTTACTTTCCTCCTTTTCTATCTTCCCCCTTACCCTTCCACTATCTATAGGACATATTAAGTTTTTATACTTTTCAGAGTAAATTTCTCCCTGTTTGATTCCAAACCAATGAGAGTAAATTTCAAACAGTGCTCCTCTCCCTCCCTCCTTTTTCTCTATTTAATGATTTTATGTGTCTATTCACATGAGTATCTTAAACTTCACTGATTAAGTCAATCCCTCTTTGAATCAGAACCAGTGAGAATAGTGGTTAAATGATGTTCCTCTCCCTCTTTCTTTCCCCTCTTCTATAGTGTGTTTTGATGCCTCTTAAGATGGCATATTTTACCTTTGCCTATCTCATCCTTTCTTTTTCCCCATTTCAGTCCCTTTGATCCCCTTAAAAGTTTTTTTTAAGTCTTCAGGTTACTGCAATCCTACCCACACCTTCTATCTAACTATAACCCTTTTGAGGGTCATGATAACCACAAAAATTTCGAATATTGAGTTTTCAGCTCCACATATAGGGATGTGAGGATTTTCCTCTTGTTACATCCCAAGTAATGAGCATGTGTTTGTGGGTGTGGGTGTGTGCACTTATGCATGTGTGAGTCTGTGTTTCCCTTGTTTACCTTTTTATGTCTTTCTTTGGTCTTGTAATTGAATCAAATTTTTCATTGGCCTCTGCTTTATTCATTAGGAAAGACTGGAATTCCCTTATTTCATTAAATGACCATCTCCTTGCCTGAAGTATTATGCTCAGTTTTGGGGGGTAGTTAATCCTTGGTTGTAGACCTAGCTCTGTTTCCCTACGAAATATCAAATTCCAGTCACTTCATTCTTTTAATGGAGAAGCTGCTAGGTCCTATGTCATCCTAATTGAGGTTCCTTGATATTTGAATTGTTTCTTTTTGGCTGCTTGTAGAATTTTTTCTTTAATCTTGTAATTCTGGAATTTGGCTATTATATTTCTTGCAGTTTTCAGTTTGGGATCTCTTTAAGGAGGAGTCTGGTGAATTCTATCAATAGCTATTTTATCTTCTGATTCCAGGACCTCAGGACAGTTTTCTTTGACAATCTCTTTGAAGATGTTTTCTAGGCTGCATTTTTCATCATGGCTTTCTGGTAGACCAATAATTCTTAGGTTGTCTCTCCTGGATCTGTTCTCTAGATCAGTTATTTTTCCAGTGAGATATTTTACATTTTCTTCCAATTTTTTGATGATCTTGTTTTGTTTGATTGACTCTTGCTTCATCATAGAGTTCTGAGTTTCAGTTTGATTGAATCCAATTTTTAGTGAATTATGCTCTTCAGTTAGTTTTTGAAGGTCCTTTTTTTAGGGAGGTATTTTCTCTAATTACTTCACTAATTTTACTTTTGAGACTTTTTTCCACGTTGGTCACTGCTTCCTTGATTTGGTCTTTAAAGCTTTTCTTAAGCTCCTCTAGGAATGCTATTTGTGCTTGAGTCCAGTTCATGTTTTCTTCTGTGGTCTCAGGTGTGGGTAGAGAGTCTATATTGTCCAGTGTATTTGGTAGTTCTTGACCTACATAGTAGGCTTGAATAGACTCCCCTTCTCCTTCTCAGCTTCTTTCCTTTCCATTGTGATTTCCTGTTTCTTATTTTCTCAGGCTTCGGGTTTAGGGCCTCATCCTTGACTTTGAATACCTCTGGGTGGCTACTTTATGGCTAAGTGAAGGAAGTCAGTGAGGAATATAGATGTGTAGGTGGGGTGAGTCTGACCACTTCAGATTTCTGCCTCTATACCCCTGAGCTATATGTAGGCTTTTGTTGGTGAGGTGAGGTGGGGCTTGTTGGGACCCTACCCTCTCTTCTCTTCAGACTCTTGGCTGTCTCAGTTGCACCCCTTCTTGGAGACTCCCAAGCCTGAGGCTATTTCCATTAATTTGGGATTTCAATCTGAGTGGAAGACTTATCTTTGCGTTTTCTACTTCATGAAGGAGGGATGGGAGGATCAGAACAGCTAGAATTTACTTTGCCATTCCAGCCCCTGTATTATACAGGCAGTCAGTTTCTAAACTTCCATGCTGGGGGCCTAATGCTGCAGGAGAAGCTGCTCTCTCCCCTGGGGTCCCAACTCTCCTACCTGTCTCCAATGATTCTTCCCCTCCCCTCGTGAGATGAAGGGGAGATGACTTCGAATCCTCCTTGGTAAGTCTGCAGGCTGGGGCTTTTTCTCTCTCTGGTGTAGTCTGCTTGTCTGCTCTTAAGTCTGAGCTGTGCAGACCCCATGTGCTCTGGGCTCATCCTATCCAGATGCACTGGGCAATTTCCTAGGCTGGATTCTGCCATGCTCTGCCTCCCAGTGGATTTTGTCACTCCAGAATCCGTTCAGATTCACTTTTTGACGTTTAGTGACTATGGAGCTTAGCAAGGTTATTATTTCCTTACCGCCATCTTGGCTCCTCCCCAAGGAGTTCAAATTTTAAGGAGAAAGACAAGACATAAAGTGGAGCTTACAAAAAGAGTGTGTTGTGGACTTCTACAAGATAAGATGAAGAGCCCAAGGTATTGCAGATTCCAAGGTTCCTGTTGGGAAAAGGGTACAAGGAGAGACTGCATGTTTGGGGAAGTGAAAGTCATGATAAAGTGAATAAATGCAAATAAATTCCAATTCTTAATGGAAAATAATGGATGAGGGAGGGTTGTGGGATCAATGCAAGTTTTAATCTACTTGTCTACAATTATTGATTTATTGGTTGTCAGGTGCTGGCATATAAATAGGGTCACATTCATGTTCCCCTTCACACAGAAGGCAGAACTTGAGCTGCTTCTTACAGAAAAAGATAACACTCTGAGGAGTAAGTGAATAGAAGATGAGTTCAGGCTCTGACTCTGACTCACATTTGCTTCTTGAACTTCCATTAGACTAGATAAGTCACTGAACCTTTCAACACTAAAGGTGCCCATCTAAGATTCTAAGTTGTAGAAGACATACTTCCCTTTCCTGATGAACTCTATAAACCAGCAAAAGCACAGGTACATAATGGGGGACAGAGGGAGGAAAGTTATCAGTATTCTAATAGCTACACATGGAATCTCATATTTTAGGAATTCAATTTCCATTCATCAGTTGGAAGGGAAGAGAAGGGAGACAGCAATGTTCTTTTGATAAAGTAGATCACTGTCTTTCTGTGGCCTAGAAGGGTAACAATTGTAGTAACTAAAACTTTTATCAGTCTGTAGCCAGTCTGGTGGTGAGAATCTTGAGGTAAGGAAGACAGAGTATCAGGCAACAGGGGTACTGTCTGTTACAACATCTGTTCTCAAAGTTTTAGTAGAAATATCCAGAATGTAGGTCATGGAAGTATTATCTCCTAGAAGCTCTGTTCTCCTCCTCGTTAACATGCAAAACCAAGTGGGAGGATTATCAGAATGAATCAGGAAGCAAATCGCATAACACAGGGTGTTCAGTAATTTAAGTTTGTATATGCTGGCTATCAAGGGTTTGGGAGGAGAAGAATGTTTCACACCACACAAAGTTGGTTAGAGGACAGCCAACAAGATGTAAGGGGAGATTCTAGAGTCAGGAAAAGGAAGGCAAGGAAATGGAAGGGAAGGGAAGGCAAGGGAAGGGAAGGGAAGGGAAGGGAAGGGAAGGGAAGGGAAGGGGAAGAAGGGAAGGGAAGGGAAGGGAAGGAAAGAAGGGAAGGAAAGGGAAGGAAAGAAGGGAAGGGAAGAAGGGAAGGGAAGGAAAGGAGAGAGGGAAGGAAAGAAGGAAGGGAAGGGAAGGAAGGAAGGAAGGGAAGGGAAGGGAAGGGAAGGGAAGGGAAGGGAAGGGAAGGAAGGGAGGGAAGGGAGGCAAGGGAAGGCAAGGGAAGCAGCAAGGGAAGTAAGGCAAGGCAGGAAGGGAACTGGCAAGGGAAGGGAAGCAAGGCAAGAGGGAAGGGAAAGCAAGGGAAGGGAAGGGAAAGCAAAGGAAGCAAGGGAAGGCAAAGGAAGGCAGGCAAGGCAAGGAAAGGCTGAGGCAAGGCAAAAGAAGGGAAGGCAAGGGAACACAGGGGAATGCAAGGGAAGGGAAGGCAAGGCATGGCAAAGGAAGGGAAGGCAAGGCCAGGGAAGGCAAGGGAGGAGAAGGCAAGGGAGGAGAAGGCAAGTGTAGGGAAGCTAAGGGAAGGGTATCTAGATCATGCCTGCAGAATATTACCTCTTTGATGTGGGTAGTAATGTTATCTCCATTTAATGGGAAACTAAGACTGAGTTGTTTCAGTCACTTTCCAAAGTCGAAATAACCTCTGTCTAAAGTAGGATTGCAAACAATTTCTACTGTGCCATGGTGCATGGTGACGTGTGTGTGTGTGTGTGTGTGTGTGTGTGTGTGTGTGTGTGTGTGTGTCTGTGTGTGTGTTTGTGTCAGTGTATGGGAGGAGAACAGTGTTAGTGCTATTTTTTGTTATTTTTCTTTTCAGGGGAGTTAGAGGAGAGGTAGGAAAGTTCGACTTGTCATTTTCATCTAAACTTAGTATGGATACAGCATTGCCTTCCCAAGTTGTTTTTTTACTTGTTTTTAAGTTTTATTTTGACTCTGTCCAAATTATTTTAATGAAAATGAATATTTTGAAAGAGAGATTAATATTAATCTACTTTAAAATTTTATTTTTTAACTTAATTAGGTGATTCTTTTCATATCAGGTAGATATCAAGTGATCTTTCTGAAAATCAGGTAAAGTGTCATTTTGAGCTGAGAAAGTCCTGAGACAACTTGAACACCAAAATTTTGAAAATTTTGATTCTAAATTTCACATCTTCTAAATGTGAACTTATTTTTTCTTGGTAGAAGCAGTCTTTTTGGTTCCCGATGGCTCTCCTAATAGATTTATCAGTAATGACAAGGCACCTTAAAGTCTCATTGTGATTATAAAAAAATGTCTATGCACATGAAAAAACATTAAACACTGACCATTTGTTGAAATTTTGGCCAGTGTACAGACCCTTAATGAGAAGGTCAAACATGAAACGCTATTGAAATATCACATCTCAAATGAGTATCTTCATATCATTTTAATACTTGGAAAACATTTTTCCCCTTTACTTACCAATGTCTGTCTCTATAATTATTAAATGAAAATAAACTCACTTTAACTCTCTTTTCTATCCTTTTGATAAATGTAAATCCTTAAAATTAGTTTAATGATAAATCAATGGAAAGTTGAACCTTAATTTTTGTTATAATGATCAAATAACCTCTGACCTAGGGCCTCTGAATTTCTGGTCTCTAGTAGACACATTCTAATATTAAGTGTCTCCTTCAAAGGGTTTCTTATAAGCTCATTGCTCTGACTCAGTTTGCTCTCAGAAAAGATCCAAATATATTCTTGTATAGTTTTTTTTTCCCTCTAAAATATTTTATAGAGGTGTGTTTTTTTTTTTAATTTCCTCATGACACTCTTTTCAAATTCTCCCTTTCCGTTCTTTCACTTCTATTTTTTTTTTTTTAAAGCAATTGGGGTTAAGTAACTTGCTCAAGGTTACACGGCTAGTCATTTGATTTATGGGTGGGTGCTCATTTTCTGAGGCCGGATCTGATCTCGGGTCATCCCAACTCCGAGGCTGGCGCTCTTACTCACTGCGCCACCTAGCCGCCCCTTTAGGGCAATTGGGGTTAAGTAACTTGCCCAAGGTTACACGGCTAGGTTTTTTTGTTCGTGTGGATTAAGTGTCAGAGGCCGGCTCCGAACTCAGGGCCTTCTGATTCCAGGGCCGGCGCTCTATTCACTGCGCCACCTAGCCGCCCCGTTTCACTTCTATTCTTAATAAAGTGCTTACTACTTTTTTAACAAATAAGTTTTACTAAGAAGAGCAATTTAACATTTGCCTTTTTAGGAAAATGTATCATTGTAAACCATAATCTAGAATCACTTTTGCAAGGCATGGATCATATCTTTCATTGTCAATTCTTGGTTTCCACAAATGTGGGCAACAGGGTACCAAACTCTCTTATAAACCCTCAGGTTATGATGCACATGGTTAGAAGACAATCCATATTTCCCTCTGAAAAAAATGAAAAAAGATTCACAAAAGCATGTAAACAGGCAGTAAAACATATCTATCATCTGTCTGTCTATCTATCTATCTATCTATCTATCTATCTATCTATCTATCTATCTACTTGTATCTGTGTCTATAATCTATCTGTGTTCACGGAGAGAAAATAGATAATTAGTCAAAAATACACCTCAGGGGAAAACAAAACCCAAAGCAAGGCTTGACATTGAGACAACACTGACATTCTGGTGCCTCTCTAGCTCTCCTTAGGATTCTCTAAAGTTCCTAGGCTTAGAGTGCAATTCTCACCCCACCCCCCACAATTTAAACTCTTCAGAAGGCAAATAAACTATGGAACTGCTAAAACAAGAATATCTTTGCGTTATGGTCAGTTGCTGCCCTGCTTCCTAATTCAAAATTCCATACAAACGATAGATATTATATTAAAAGTCTGAGGTATCTTGAGTTGAGGGGGGGGGAGGGTTGAGAAAGGAATACTTTTTGGCACTATATTATCCCATCCTACCTGCACTGCCCAAATAACTCATTGAACTACCAAGGGGTGGAAACACACAGCAGCTTCAGTTCCTGGCTTATGGACTGTAGGGGAAATAGGTGATCAATGTTGGGTGTAATCACTCTTGATTTAACCTTCTTGGATCTGGATTGCAGTCTTGAGGTCTTGGGGTGTGTGACCAGCTTGCCAGAGTGTGGGGAGGCTTCAGAGAGAGCACCCAACTAATGCTTCCAACAGCTGAGAAAACCTCAGCGTTTGGGACAGAAGCTCCCCTGGCTGGTGGCAGAGTTCTACTTCGGCAACAAGCCTAAAATTCAAGTAATTGAGTGGCAACATGCCTAGGCAAAGGAAACAAAATAAACAGAAAAATTAAACATTAGACTCCTATTTTGGGGACAAAGAGTATCAAAACATGGAACAGGAGGAGACCTGGGAGGTAAGAACTCCTGCAGCAAAGCCCCAAATGAAAATACAAGAAATTCTTTTTTTTTTTTTTAATAATCTGGGGATTTATTCCATTAGATAATGTCCAGGATAGGATTTATTTGCCCATGTGGGCTTTGATCTTTCTTAGATAGAACTCCAGCTCTTTGCCCTCCAGCATGTAGCCTTCTGCTCAGCCACACTGGCCTGGCCTCGATGGGATGCAGGCAAGGAGCTTGCCCTGCTGGAACTGCTCCTCCAGAAGCGAGCTGATCTTGGCGTTCTTCTTCCCCTCCTTGTATTTCTTCTGGATCTTCTTTGACCTCTTTTCATTTAATATTTCTTCTTCCTCAGGAGTCAGCTTGGCGCCCTTTTCTGGCACAAGGGCAGCACATAGTAGGACTCTTACCACTGGTGATATGGGGTGCTATCTATGAGCACAATGCAGTTCTTCACCAAAGTCTTGGTCCAGACCAGCTCATTATTGGAGGTATTATAGACCACATCAATGATCCTCGCCTTGTGGGTGCAGCACTCTGAGCCCCAGGAGAAGTTGCCCACGTCTAGCCTCAGTGCCCGGTACTTCTTGTTGCCTCCTTACACTTGCACTGTGTGGATGTGACAGGGGCTGATCTTGGTGTTGGTGGGCGGCCAGCCCAGCTCATACTTGTGCTTCTTGTAGTAGGGCTTAGACTTGCCCCCAGTCTTGTGGCGCTTGTGCCAATTGTCCTGAGAGATCCCCATGGTCGGCACGAGCTGCAAAGAGCTGGTTAGAAATTCTTAAGGAAAATTGCCCTGATGTTTTAGAACCAGAGGGCAAAATAGAGGTTGAAAGAATTCAGTGATCACCTCCTGAAAAAGATCCCAAAAAGAAAACTCCTAGGAATATTATAGCCAAGTTCCAGAATTCCCAAATCAAGGAAAAAAATTTACAAGCGTCCAGGAAGAACCAATTTGAATATTGTTTAAACACAATCAGGATAACACAGGATCTGGCAGCTTCTACACTGAGGGATTGAAGGGCTTGGAATAAGATATTCTGGAGGTGAAAGGAGGTCAAAGATTAAAACCAAGAATCACCTACCCAGCAAAACTGAGTATCATGTTTCAGGGGAAAATATGGTCATTCAGTGGAATAGAGAACTTTCAAACATTCTTGAGGAAAAAACCAGAGCTGAATAAAAAATTTGACATTCAAATATAAGGAGCAAGAGATGCATGAGAAGGTAAACAGGGAAAAGAAATCATAAAGAACTTACCAAAGTGGAACTATTTACATCCCTGCATTGAAAAATGAGAATTATAATTGATGAAACTTTTCTTAGTATGAGAATAGTTGAAGGGAATATATGCATATTACACACACAGACACACACACACACACACATATATCTATATAGGAGAGTTATATGGGCTTAGGAATACCTATGTGAATGTGTGTATATATGTTTATAGGTATACATATATAGAGTGCACAGGACCAATTTTATAAGAAGGGATGATATTTAAAAGGCGAAATTAAGAGGTGAGAGGGGAATATAATGAGAGGAGATGGGGGGAGACAGAATGGGATAAACTATCTCATATAGAAGAAGCAAGGGAAAATGGTTACAATGTCGGGGGGGAAAGTAGGAAGACAAAAGGGAATTAGTCAACCTTATTCTCATTGAATTTGTCTTAAGGAGGGAATGACATATACACTAAATAGGGTATCTCACCCTACAGGAGAGTAGGGTGGAAAGGGATGAGATGGGGGATGATGGAAGGGAGGGCAGCCTGGAAGGGTAGTAAAGTTGGCAGCATCCACTTTTGAAAAGGAACAAGATTAAAGTAGAGAATAGAATAAGTGGGAGGTGGGATAGGAGGGAGGGAAATACAGTCAGCCTTTTAAGTTATATCCACTATGGAAATGTTTTGCATAGCTACACATGTACAACCTATAATGAATTGCTTATTTTTCCAGTAAAGGTAGGTGACAAGGGAGGAAGGGAATGAATCTGGAATTCTAAGTTTTAAAATCAAATGTTTAAATAAATATATATACACACTATTATTAACACTCCTTTACATGCAACTGGGAAAAAAGACATACAGGCACTGGGGCATAGAGATCCACCGTGCCCTACTGGAAAGTTGTAGAGGGTATGGGAGAAGATATGGGAGAGAGCAGATTATAGGAGGGTATAGCCAATGGGATCACTATTTGGGGGTGGTAGTAGGGTAAAAACAGGGAGAAAATTTGTATCTCAAAATCTTGTGGAAAAGAATGATGTAAAACAGAAGTTAATAAAGCATTTTATTAATAAAAATATACAAAATGAAGAAAATTTCTTGAAGGATGATTTCTAGGTTCTGTTTTTGATCATGGCTTTCAGGCAGTCCAATAATTTTAAAATTATCTCTCCTCAATCTATTTTCCAGGTCAGTGGTTTTTACATTCAGATATTACACATTGCCTTCTATTTTTAATTTGTTTGGATCTGTGACCCAGATTCAAGCAGGTCAAAGCAAGTGTGATTACCCTCTGAATGGGTGCTTGTTCCCCCTACAATCTGCAGGCCAGGTGCTCTGAAGGCAACTACATGGCAGCAGCTATAGCTGCTGTGCCTCTGCCACCTCTGCCATCCTGGGGGGCAGGGGCCAGACTGTACTCTTCTTTCACCCAGATCCAGCAGATTCCCCTACTGACCTTTTACTTCCTCTTTGGAATTTATGGGTTGAAAAGTCTGGAGACCACCATATATGCCAGTGATTCACTTTCCTAAAGTTTTCTCTGGCCATTCTATGCCACTTATTGGGGCCACCTCAAGTCTGGGCTGGCACAGCTCACGTGGGACTGCACTCTGCTCCCAGTAAGTGCAACAGACCCTTCATTTCAGCCTGCTGGGCTGCCTTCAGTGGAAGATTTATTTTTCTCTGTCATGTTGTGGGTTCTATAGCTCTAAAATCATTTTAGAGTCATTTTTAGAGGTATTGGAGATGTTTGGAGTGGGAGCTTATGCAAGTTTCTGCTTTTACTGGGCCATCTTGGGTCCAACCCTGATCATAAGAACAATTTGGAGCTATTCCCAAAGGCAAAGAAACTGTGAATACCCATTGATCCAGGCATACTACTAGGTCTGTATTCCACAGACATCATAAAAAAGGGAAAAGTACCTTCACATACAAAATATTTATAGCAGCTCTTTTTATGGTGGGAAAATTTTGGAAATTGAGGGGATGTCCACCAATTGGGGAATGGCTGAACAAGCAGTGATATAAGAATGTAAGGGAATACTATCATGCAATAAAAATGATGAACAGGCAGACTCCAAAAAATCCTTTAAAGTCTTTTTTGCAAAGTGAAGTGACTAGAACCAGGAAAACATTGTACAAAATATCAGCAACATTGTGTGATGATGATCTATGTAATTCTCAGATCCTCTCAGTAGCACAAGAATCTAAGACAAGTAAAAAGGATTCTGGATGGAACAAGCTATCCATATTCATATAAGGAAATGATGAACTCTGAATGCAGATTGAAGCATATTTTCTTTCTCACTTACTTTATTCTTTTTATGTTGTCTTTTCCCTTTGACTTATTTCTTTATTCACAACTGTGACTAATACGAAAATTTTTTTACATGTACAAACTATTTACTTTTTTTCAGAAGAGGGGAGGGGGAGTGAGAAATATTTGGAGGTCAAAATCTTGTAAAAATGAATGCTGAAAATTTTCTTGACGTGTAACTGAGAAAAAATAAAATATTAAAATGAAGTGGGTCTCTCCTTACAAGGTAGAGGGTGCAGTATCCCAAACTTCAGGGGTTTTTTGGAGCTGTTTCCAGAGATACACCTAAGGACTTGTAAGTTTTCAGTTTTTCCCAAGCCTGTATGTTCTAAGGAAAGATGTGTTTACTACTCTCCTAGCCTGTGGTTTTCTCTTTTCTGTCCTAGAACTGTGATGAGGGTATCTGCTCCGGTACAGAGCCACAAGCTCTGATGTGCTAGTGCTCCTCCTCTCCCTGGAAGTGCCACCCAGGACTGCAATCTGGATCTGAGTATGGGAAAAGGAACAGTCCTACCTGCAGTGCCCACTAAAAGATATCCTTCTGGTTAGTTATTCTATTCACTTATTGTCTGTGGGCTGAGAGCTCTGGAAACAGCCACTGACACACTAATCCATTCTCTGCCAAGGCCAGTCTGGTTTACTGTGGCTTTGTCTGCACTGGTACAGCTTGCACTGGACTGCATTTCAATTTCAACCAGGTATGACAGAACTTTCCTCCCAAACTTTTAAGTTTTCTTGGCCTGGAAATTGTGTTTCACCCCAACTTTTTTTGGATTTTGCCACTCCCAGATTTATTTTAAGACATTATTTAAAGGTCTTTTGAGGGGGTCTTGGAGACTCAGGTTAATGGGAGACTTCTCTCTGCCATCTTGGCTCCACCACTCTCAAATCTTATTCAGAATGATCTTGAGCAAAACTTTAATTAGAGGCATTCTCTATCACCCCCTGAGTGACATTCAATTTTAATGGGGCTTTGGGAATTTTGTTTTTACTGAGGTCTTCTGCCACCTACCTGTGTTCCACAGTTGTACTTGTTCCATCACCTGGCTTTATCTCTAGCATCTCTGTTCTCAAAAAAAAAAAAAAAAAACAAACAAACCAACAACAACTCCTTTGAGCAAATTAAAACTATTTCTTTACCTAGCCATGTTTCCAAGATCCCACTTTCTTGCTAACCCTCTCTCAAGTCAACCTTCCCTCCATTCAATCTTTTTCAGAGAAACATAGCTTTCTAAAGGACAGACTCAAGCCTTTTCTTGAAATAGATTTATGAGAATTCAGTCTGTCCTCTACATTGTTGCCTCACTCACCTCATCATCTTTGGTCATATCACTCCCCCACCTTTAGTGAACTATGTGACACTTTTATGTCCCCCTCTCCCACATTGTTTTCATGACCTGAGGGAATCACTGCTTAATCCAAGTGAAAAAATACATAATCATCACCATGAATCTCTTCACTACTCTCGAGCTTGTAAAGACCTAGTAATCATAAATATACTAACTGCTCCAGACATGGTCTGACCAGAGAAGAGTATAGTCATATATCCTTAGATTCACAAATTGTATGCATATTTGTATTCCCCATTCTAGTCAAGTTGAACTAAT
Organism: Gymnobelideus leadbeateri; assembly: GCA_011680675.1. Taxonomy (NCBI): domain Eukaryota; kingdom Metazoa; phylum Chordata; class Mammalia; order Diprotodontia; family Petauridae; genus Gymnobelideus; species Gymnobelideus leadbeateri. The sequence goes on along the minus strand of WOXC01007807.1, from coordinate 3,387 downwards.
ATTTAATCCTGCCCATGCACTTCTGACTATCAATTGTTTCCTGATACTTTTTATCAAAAAGTATTTTAAAATGAAAATAGACATATAATAGTCTAAGACCAAACCAAAGAGGTAACAAGAATAATGGATTTCATCAGTTTACAAGTATGGTAGGATTTTTGTGAAATGTAATTTAAAAGATATGATTTGTTTGATTATAGGTTTGCAAAAGATTGTTTATTGTGTTCTCATTTTTTCAGCATTAAATTTCTATCAATTTCTTTTCAGTGAACTAGATTCTTCCCATCTACAAAAGGAGCAAGGATCATAGAATCAAATATGTAAGGAGTAAAGTCAAGATGGTAGAGTTAAAATGAGCATTTTTGTTGAGTTCTCCCAAAATATTCTCTCCTCACCAACCTAACATGTGTATCAAACCAAATTCTGTCGGGAAAACCATGACAAAGCCCCAATGTGTCATTTTTCCAGCCCAGAGCAGCTTAGGAAAATAGTTAAATTTGCAAACACTAGAAAAGGAGCTGACAAGAAGAAGCACAGTGCAGCAGAAGAGGTAATGACTGTGGGCTGTAGTGGGCCATAGACTGTGAGCAGCCCAGTGATCAGGGACAGCCAGGGGGCTTATCTCTCTGGTTAGAAAGAGAAACCAGAGGACCTTTGCACTAGAACTAAAAGAAGGACCAGATGCTATCTGGAAGCTCTATCAGGAATTTACCCAATTCAAGATCTTAGTTCCAGGGTAAAGATGAGCTGTCAGTCCTGGGTGTAACCTGTATAGGAATCAGAGCACAAAGCAAGAGAGCAGTGAATTAACTTTTCCATGGATCTCACCACATTGTAAGCACTGAGAACTTACACAGCCCTCCTCCCCACAACAAATTGTGAAAATAGAAGAAGGACATTAAACAAACAAACAAGCAAAAAAAAAAAAGAAAAAGAAAAACAGGAGATCATTTCAGACATTTTCCTGCACCCCCAGGAGAGAGCAGAATCCACTTCTAACATTAGGTCCAAAGTAAAAAAAAAAGCCTAGAAAAACAAGGAAACAACATCAAAAAAGAACCCAATCCTGAAAAGCTACTATGGTGAGAAGAAAACTTAAGCCAAAAAACTTAGAAGGCAATGACTTGAAAAATACGTACAAGCAAAGCCTAAAATTAAAATGCAGATTGGACACAAGGTCATTAAAAATTTTCAGAAGACATCAAGAAATATTTTCTTTAAATTAAATTACTTATTTTTAGTTTTCAATAATCATTTCCATAAGTTTTAAATTTTCAAAACCCTCCCTGCCCCAGATGGTTTGTAACCTGATATGGGCTTCACACACATTCCTATTAAGCCCATTTTCACATTAGTTATGTAGCATAAAATAATTATAATTAATGGGGAAAAACAATGGGAAAGAAAAAAAGGAAACAATCTACTTTGTTCTGCATTCCACACCATTAGTTTCTTCTCTGAATGTGACTGGCATTTTCTGTCATGTGTTCTCTGGAATTGTTTCAAGTCCCAAAATCTGTCATTGCACACTGTGGTTGTTTCTGTGTACTATATTTTCCTGGTTCTGCTCCTTTCACTCAGCATCAGTTCATATAAGTCTTTCCAGGTTTCTATGAAGTTTGCATGTTCATCATTTCTTATAACACAATAGTATTCCATTACATTCATATATCACAATTTGTTTAGCCCTTCCCTGATTGATGGGCATCCTCTCAATTTCTAGCTCTTGATTACCACAAAAAGAGCAGCTATAAATATTGTTGTACATGTGGGTCTTTTCCGTTATTTTTATGGTTTCTTTGAAATACAGCCCTATAAATGGTATTGCTGGGTCAAAGTGTAGGCACATTTTTATAGCCCTTTGAACATAGTTCCAAATTGTTCTCCAGAATGGTTGAATCAATTCACAACTCCACCAACAATGCATTAGTGTTCCAATATTCCCACATCCTCTCCAAAATTTATCATTTTTCTGTTTTGCCATGTTAACCAATCTGATAGATGAGATGTGGTACCTCAGAGGTGTTTGGATTTTCATCTCTCTAATCAATAGAGATTTAGATCATTTTTCATATGACTATAGACAGCTTTAATTTGTTCTTCTGAAAACTGCCTGTTCATATGCTTTGACCATTTGTCAATTCAGGGAATGATTTGTTTTCTTATCAATTTGATTCAGTTCTCTATATATTTTAGAAATGAGAGTGTTCTTTTGCAGTTTTCTGCTTCCCTCCTAATTGTGGTTGCATTGTCTTTGTGGAAAACCTTTTCAATTCAATGTAATCAAAATTATCCATAATGCTCTCTATCTCTTATTAGTCACAAATTTCTCCATTCTCCATAAATCTGACAAATAAACTATTCCTTGCTCCCCTAATTTGTTTATTGTATCCGACTTTATACCTAGATTGTGTACCCATTTGAACTTTAATCTGGTATATAGTGTCAGACTTTGGTCTGTCATACTCATTCCTACTTTCTACCATACTTTTTTCAGTTTTCCCAGCAATTTTTATCAAAAAATGAGTTCTTATCCCAGAAGCTGAAGTCTTTGGGTTTATCAAACAGTAGATTGCTACAATCATTGACTACTATCTCTTGTGTACCTAACCTATTCCACTAATCTACCCTTCTATTTCTTAGTACCAAATGGTTTTGATGATCACTGCTTTACAATATAATTTGAGATCTGGTATGGCTACATTTTTTTGAAGAAAAAAATAATAGAAAGACTGAAAGAAGAAAAACTGGGAAAGGAAATAAATGAGAGTTGTTCAAGAAAATTATGAAAAGAAAATGATCAGCTTGGTAAAAGGAGACACAAAACTGAAGAAAATAGCTCCTTAATAATCATAATTGGAAAATATTAAAAATTAAATTAAATTAAAATGTATGAAACCTCAATGAAGAAAATAACACCTTAAAATTAAGAATTGGTCAAGTGGGGGGTGGAGCCAAGATGGTGGAAAGGAAACAGTAACTTCTCTAAGCCCCTCTGTGAATCTAAACTAAGCCCCTCTGTGACTAAACCTTAAAAAGTTAATCTGAACAGATTCTGGAGTGACAGAATCCACTGGGAGATGGAGCGTGGCCAGAAAAGTGCCCAGTGGGTCCAGACAGGAGGAGTGTGGAGCTCGTGGGGTCTGTATATCTCAAACTTGAGAGCAGATGAGCAGACTACACCAGGGAGAGAAGAAGCCCCAGCCTGCTGACTTACCAATCCCAAAGATTAATCACAGCCATCTCACCTACATCTCATCAGGGGCCAGGAGGAATCATTGGAGCCAGGTAAGAGAGGGCTGGGGCCCCAGCAGAGACAGCAGCTTCTCCTGGAACTATTGGCCTCCAGGAAGTTTGGAAATTTCCTGCCTGTATATCCAGGAGCTA